>CM020222.1:18295000-18707500 GCA_009819775.1 Phoenicopterus ruber ruber
CGGATACAAAGGACTGTTCACATCACTTAAGACCACATCTCCACTCTAACAAGAATATTTTTCAATTTGCTAGCTCAAAGAAGGAAATTCAGCAAGGCTGAAAAGTTCTCTTAATACTTGCTAATATTGAGTCAAATTCATTATCGCACAACTTCTAAACACACTTCCACTGACTGAAATGCTGTGTGCTGGTTGAAAATGAGCTCGTTTGAACTTGTCAACACATTCCTTAGATTTTTTAAAAAATACATACCTTTTGGAATAAAAGGAAGCTGAACTATTAGAAGATACAGATGCTAAGATAGAAATTTAAAGCTTCTCTTTTTCCATTTGCAATGACCTTTTTTACAAACGCTCAATAAACCCAAAAGATGAAATAGTAATGAAAAAAAATCACTGTAACTGTCAATGTGAATACAGCATGCAATATTAAGTTCCCCATAACCTCTGAAATGTGTGTGTAGCAGTGTCTGCAACAGATGTGCCCCATCAGCACTGTCAGTTCCATCAAGCTTTCCAGGTTTGTCCTTCTCATATAATCCGGTCTATGAAAAAGATCTTCTGCTGGCAATCACTGTCAGCAGCGGGTCCCTCCTGTCCCTATTCTCATTAACTAGAATTAAGAGTTTAATTTCCACTACAGAAAGACAATAATTTTCAGAAATGTTGCAAAAAATATGATAGATCATATCTCAGCATTTCTTTTTTCCCTGTCTGCAGCATTTTTTCAGTGCCTGTCCACAAGCAGCAGGAAAAAAGTGGTTGATGTGGCAGATGGGAATACCACTATTAACCATTTCCATCAACAACAGATCATTTTAATATCTTACAGAAAGTTCACCTTGCTGTCCCCAGCTGCATCTGTTCTTTCCCATCACTGTATTTAAAACAATAATCCTATTTTACAACTTAATTGGTCATTCTGGAGTTTCTTAAAATTTCACCCAAAGTACCTCATGCTAGCTACTGTCAGTAATAAAAATGTGCAATTTAATTGCAATTCTTACATTGCTAATATTACCAGCATCATTTCAACAACAGTGCAATGGGATATTCAGATGCCTTTGCAAACACAGTGAACAGTACCTTAATGAAAACAAGTCATTGGTTCTTACTTGTATGTCTAAAGGTCCTTTGTAATGGTTTGTTGATTTAGCCAACGGTCATTTTGTTAAAATAGCAGATGTCAGTCAAATGCCTCAAAGGAGCAAATGAAGGAAACAATATATAGCCAGAGCAGCTGAATTATGCTTGGTATGTTAATTCATCTCTGTGCTGCATCTTATGTGTTCAGACATTTGATGAAACAAAAAGATTACCACATTACAGCACCTGGACAAAATAGGGAAAAAGAAATTTAAACTACTCGGGTCTAATACAATGGGTCCTATAACGCGAATGTTGTGGTTTAACCCCAGCCAGCACCTAAGGACCGCACAGCCGCTCACTCACTGCCCCCCTCGGTGGGATGGGGGGAGAATTGGAAGGGTAAAAGTAAGAAAGAAACTCATGGATTGAGATAAAAACAGTTTAATAATTAAAAAAGAAATAATAGGTAAAAAAATTTTGAGGACAAAAAATATCAAAGAGAGAGAAATAAAACCCAAGATAGACAAGTGATGCAAATGAAAACAATTGCTCACCACCAACCAACCGATTACCAGCCAGTCCCTGAGCAGCGGCCCCTCCCATCAAGCTCCCCCCAGCTTTATAGGCTGAGCATGACATCATATGGTGTGGAGTGTCCCTTTGGGCAGTTGGGGTCAGCTGTGTCCCCTCCCAGCTTCTTGTGCACCCCCAGCCTCCTCGCTGGTGGGACAGTCTGAGGGGCAGAAAAGGCTTTGACACTGTGTAATAGCTGCTCAGCAGTAAATAAAACGTGTGTTATCAACACTATTTCCAGCGCAAATCCAGAACATAGCCCCATAGTAGCTACTATGAAGAAATTTAACTCTATCCCAGCCAATACCAGTACACATGAGTAAGGCTCTGCACCTATACACAATGCAGAGCTTTTTTTAAACATCAGCCACCTGTGTGTCCCAACTGAAAGTTGGTGCTTTAGCAGGTGAGTTAGTAGCATGCTAATGAGATATTTGAAACAGTCAAACATAACAATGGAAAAATTATTTTGCCATAGATTTCTTAATTTCCTCTTCAGCCCTGCATATCATTTTTCTTTCATGCATATTCTAGACTGATTTCACACAGGGTGTTCCATTTGCCAATGAGAGATATATAAGCATGTTACATCAAGTCTTCTGAAAGTAGTGAGGTGCTTTTTTTTTTTTTTTTAAGAGAGCAATGAAAACATTGTAAAGAGAGGTGAATAGAAGAACCCTTAATACCTTACTACTGTCGTGAGGCCACATAACCCAATTATGTATGTGCTAACATGCTAACAACCCAGCTATCTCAGGAAAATCTTAGGTCACAGAAATAGAATTTTAAAAAATACTTAGAGAATTGTGCTCTGTAGCTGTTAACTGCAAGAGAAGCGTGGTGCCATGATCTTTAAAACTTTTTTTATATAACAATGATGAAAATATTATTACTTGTGTAAGGTTTAATTGCATTGAGAAGCACCTGTTTCAAGGACAAGAAACCAAAATACAAATATTTTATTATTTTGTATCATTTCAGAGGCTTAAGAAATTAGAAAATTTTGATTCACATAATCATACAAACATTTCATAGAAGCCTATGTTTTTAACATGTTTTAGGATAGGAAAAAAATGCTTAATTTTATAAAAATTTACTTTTCAATTAAAGTGGCAGACTATTTTACATTTTCCTTTCCCAAATTATCATGCAGCTCGATAGACTGTTGCACTGCCCTCTTAGTTCCTGCAACAGCACAGCTCCCCAGTGCAACTTACAAAAACAGCTTTTAAACTCCTTGTAAAATAGAGTGTAGATTTCACAGAAATTTACTATCTTAAAAAATAGTTCCTCTTGGAATTTAATGTAGGAATTTCCACATGAAATTCATGCTGAAATTTCAGTTAAGTCATTTGAATTACTAAATTGATTTTTCTGCACAAAGACTACGCACCGTCTTAAAAATACCAGCCAAACATTTTCTGGTGAGGGTTGCGGAATGGCAGTGCAAGACAGCTACAAAGAGGACAGAAGTCCCAGCTACTGCACTCCCAAACACCCAAGACCAAGAAGTACGAATGAAAAAGCCTAGCACCTGTTCTCACAGTCCAGTTTCTATACTTTCTTTTTAGGCCCTGGCCATGGTCACAATCTGATGGAATTCAGTTAAGATTCCAGCTGTGTGATCACAGAACGAGTGAAATATTTGCGAAACTAGCCATTGAATTTGTTCAGGCTTTCCACCATAACGCCTGTGGGAAGAATATAGAAACAACAAGGAGAACATAACACACAGCCTTAAAAGGTTACCTACCTGGATGTCTTCTGCTAGCAGGAAACCCGTCCACAGATGAAAAGGTTGCAGAGAGAAGTGAAATAGGAGGCAACTAGAAAGGAATTCTCCATACTGATCTCTTTGAAACAGTCCTTTATCAACTGAGCTTGAAACAAAGTTAGTTGAGCTCCATAGCACAGTATTAGGCCCATCTCCATGCTCCCCCTAGATCCGAAGAGTTTGAAATAAGTTTGGTGTGAAGTTACCAATGTTGTGAACATAGTAAAAAAAGGATGACAGGATTAATTATGTCACTGTACATCTGATTCTGAAGGAGCCTCTAAAGCAAAGTCTTCTATTTTGCTTTGTAGATTCATCCATGTAATAAATAAATAGGTAGACATGAGTAAATAGAATTCCTATTCTAGATACCACTTTTATAATTTTATTGAGAACTGAATACTTTCAGAACAGCACACATGACTTGTGGGAAAATAAAATAGTAATTATGCAATTTAGCACTTTTCAATCTTGCCTGTAGTATAAACACCGTATCGATTTAACTCAATCACTTTATTTAAACTGATGCAATTTGTGCATGGACAGGGTGGGTAGGTAGGTAGGTAGAAAGTCATTGCAATTATCTAATATGAGGCATGTCTTAATTTTCCTCCACTGCAGGCTATTGGGTTTCACAAACCATGATGTTTAAGTCTCAACCCTAGTTCCTATACTATCTCATCCCAAAAACACCTCCACTTTTTTCTTGTAAGTTTTAAAAGACCTATATCATCTATTTATTTTACAGAGTCCTACAAAGTTTTGTCTTTCAGTAGAAGTGAATCCCATAGATTTTTTTTTAGGAATAAAGTAAACCATTTTGAAAAGACTGAAAATAACCTCTGAGTTGCATTACACTCATTTCACTAAATCATTGTTTTAACTCCTCAGCAGGTGGCAGCACAAAGTTATTTAAAATGTCATATAAATTCTGTACTACATTAACTAATTCGTTCTTAAATTTGCAATAAAACCCCCTACTATTAGATAATTATACCGGATGGAAGAGTTAATAAGAAAAATCAGGCTGTCTGTTTATTCCAGTTCTTCAGGATCACTTCAGCTGCATCTAGTGTGCTGTCTTTCTGCAAAACAAGGGATATCACTATTACTGCAAGTCTGGAGTTCTTGAAAAGAGAGTAGCAGTCATGATTATATCATCCCAAATCAATAGTTGGCAGTTTCACTTGCATCCTGTAAATATCTGTTCGTCAGTTTTTCATTAACAGTTACAGCTATAAATGTAGACTACACAAAGAATTCAATGCTGATTCCTTACAAATATTTATTAGGTATATTTAAAAGATAACGTATTTTCTCAGCATTCATACTATCAAATTTAATGAAAGCACTATTTCCTATCTAAACACCTGGCATTTATGCAGTGATGTACTTGGCAGCTCTATACTGGAGACATGCTAGCATAGTTTCCTAATCTTTATGTGTACAGTTGGAATGTTTAAATCTCCATGCAACCAAGTTATACTGTGAACTACTTAAACATAATCCCTCTAAATATGGGTAATTTATCTACTGGCCAGTTGCGTGGCTTGGCTACAACCTGGTGAGTCACACAAGTAGTCTTTAACTTGACATGATTAGAGCTGTTCATCCTGGGCAAGCCACATTTACAACTAGCAAGTTTCATCCTGCTTGTTACTGGCTCAGTTTATATCATAGTCTTTATACCTCGTCAAAAGAACTAAGTAACACAAGCAGAAACTCCCCTTCATTACTGGTTCAAGCTAAGGCTCCGATCTTTATACTAGAACAGTTACGGAGTTGCACGTGTTCCATTATGCTGACTTTGTTACAGAACAATCGGTAAACATCTTAGGGCTGCGGGCTTATCAAAGCTTATGTACCCGTCCCCAAAGTCTTTCAGTCTTTTCAAGAACAGATTCAACAGGAGGAAGAATATGTGAAAAGGAGGTGCTCACAAAATGACAAAAGTCAGCCAATTCACAGAAACCATGTAAGATAACTTCCTGTGTCTCTTGTTTTCTTTTGTAATTTGGAGCTTATGTGAAACCCTCTGTATTTTCAGACAAGTAAGCTAAACTTGAAGGTGACCTCTTCGCTGGTTTTGTTGTTGGAAACTGAATGGGCATGGGGTATACCACTCTGCTATACAATTACTCTCTGCTCTGGATTATAGAATTCACCTTAATTGATAGCGTACCTTGGTTCATTCATTTTCACAGTCACCACTGGTCAAGAATGTTTTTAAATACCAATAGAGTAAGCTAAAAAAGGCCTACTCATCCAAGTTTTCTGCCAGCTGCCCTTCCTAGCCATGCCACTCACATTTATGGTTTAAAATCCCTCAGCAAAAAGACAGTTGAAGCTACTTTGTGCTGAATTTTACACCAAGCTAACTTTCTGTTCCTAAAACCATCCAACTCAGGAGATCCTGGGGAAAATGTAACAATCTGTCTCGTGGAGATTTCTGTACTGCTTTGATATTTAGGAGTCTTAAGTCTTCCCAGGATACAAGTTTACCTTAATGAAGCAAAAACGTATGTATTTTTCAAACTGCCTTTTTGTCTCGGGACCACAGAATGCTGAAAGAGGAATTGCTGACAGCTTCTGAAACATAAACCAGAAATATTATTTGCTTATTTTATATATGTGTGTATATATATATATATATAAAAAAAAATCTGTTTTAAGCATGATGATTTTACTGTTCCATTTCTAGAATTCTCTCTCCCAACGTGAGGGAAAAACAAGGTTCGGTTTTGTATGCACTAGCTAGGTTCAACTGAATTCAAATTACTTTTCTTAGGCAAAACATTTCAAAGGCACTTTTGTACAACTAGCATTTAAGCATGCTGAAAGAAAAGTGCTGGGACAGAACACAAACTTCCAGGGTACATTTTCAGCATATTTAGCAATATTTTAGCCACATAATTATCAGTAGTTACTACAAACACCAAATAATATTTTGAATGGAATATCTCTACTACATTATTTAATAAGTACAGTTACACTGCTCTTGCTTTCAATGGAAAAGCATTTCTAAAAATAGAGTATGACTAAGACACCTTACCTTAGATGTTATCATCCATTTGACAAATTTATAATCATAAGGTTGTTTCTCATCTACATCAGAGAGATCCACATCTAAAAAAATTAAATTTAAAACAAACATGTTGCAAGTTTTCCTAGAGTCCATTGGGAAGGCATTCATTAGCAGCACTTTATTATAGTTAATACTTAAGAATAAAAATGTATGCTTTTATTTTAAAATATAATTAAATATTATACTATAACAACTAAAATAGGCCAACAGATTGAACCTTTCCATTCTGACCTGAGCACTTGCTTTCCATTCAATGCAAATTCAGACACGTAGCTTGGAAGAAAGCCATGCAGTACTCCAAGAAGTCCTCAAGTCTGGGTTATTGAGGGATCAGGACGGTGGAGGGTACTGAAGAGTGTATTTATTGCATGGACAGCAATAATCACTGCAACTGCAGTTTTCTCATCTGTGAAACTGGGCTATCTAAAACTTTCTGACACATGGTAGCACTGCTAGGTCCAGCTGTGTTTAAACATTTCTGTGTGAATGACAAGTGCCATTAGGATCAGTTTGTGAAAAATGTGGAACTAGAAAATGTTCTCCTGTGGGAATTCTTCCTCCAACGTTACCATAACCTGAATTTCCAAAAGGTTTCATAAATTTTGGTAGCATTTTACAGTGTTTAGAAATCAGAATGCCTCAAAGAGCCTTTAGGGTATGACTTCAGGTTAAGAAAAATAAACAAAACGAACAAACAAAAAAAAAAACCACAGAAAGGGGAGAAGTACAAATGGGTATGAACTCAGGATATAAAGCTAAGTGCTTGGCTCTCAAACTTTTTCATAATCATAGACTTTTTGAAAATAGAAATTTTTATCCACCTCCTTTATCCTCCCTGAAACCTTGCCAAAGCTTTGTGAAACACGGACAGTACTTAGGATCACAAACAAAGGCTTTGCTGAAGCTTTTAAAACCTACCTCTCAGGCTAAAGTCAAACAGACAATTTCAGTCCCAGTTAGTACTTCTGACAACGTTATGCAAACATGAAATGAGAATACAGTTTAAAATGAAAGTTGCATTTTCAGATTAACTTGTTTGCTTTCCACACCCTTTTAAATAAACTTTATACTAACTTAATGTAGAAACATCAACAATCATAAAGTATCCTCCATCTGGAATGACAGGCTTTAGTCCAGCTTCTTGAAGTAGCTGAGCCATCCGATCACGCTTGCTTTCCAGCTCTCGAGACAGTGAGTAAAAATAGCAGTCTGGGTCATCCATGCGTTTATAGTCTGTCCAAAATGCTTGTGCCAAAGCCTCCTGGAAACATAATCAATGTTCAAAGTACTCATGGACACCCAGCAAACTCACAGACACTCACACACCTCCTACTGAAATCACATGGGGTTTTTTTCTTCAATTCTGGCCTTTATTAAGCAAATTAGCATATAGAAATTACATGAGCTACGTCCAAGAGTGTAATTTGTTTGTTACTTTGTGCTGTGGCAACACCCAAATCACCCAATCATTTGCTAGGCACTAATCATATTACAGAAGTCACAGTCCTTGACACAAGGGTTTACAATCTGAATTGAAGCTACATTTCAATTATTGATAATAATGTATCATAGAATACTAGAAACTAGTAGACAGAGATAATGCTCAGTAAAACAAGACCTTATTGCAACAACTTTTATTTGTATTTGCTAGGAGACCACTAAGATTGCCATGTTTTATGCAAGCAGCAGTAGTTTGTAGGTGAAAGAAGAAAGAATTGCAGGACTGCAATTTTTTTTTTTTTTTTTTAATGTCTGGTGAGCTGATCAAATTTGTCTCCTCTTCTTGCACCCCAGAATATATATTTTGACAACTAAAAATTCATTTTTGTGATTATTGTTTTATTACAGTGAGGACTACAGTTTGGCTACACCAGAAAATAACCTCCTCTGCCCCATCTTTACCTACCTGTAATGGAGTTGGGCAAGTATACAGTGTATTTTGGTGAACAACTTGCAAATGCTTAATCAGGTTCTGGGGGCCAATAGACCAACCAAGCTAAGGGAAGAAAGCACGCATGTTATACTTACAGCAATGGTGTTACTAAAAATTAACAAAGAATTAAAATTAGCCAATATCTCAAGTTTTTCTGTTTTAAGAATTGATAGTGAATTTGTTCTGATAAAGAATTCAGAACAGAGCTGGTTTACACAAAATTTGCTGATTGATGCCCTTAGAATATTGTAGATTTGAGACAACAGTTATAGTTTCACTTATCCCTATCTCTCATAGGGTACTGAGCAAACTTTCAACTCTTCATATAACAAAGGGTAGAAATCAAACTGAGCATTTATTAGGAATGTTATTCCTAATTGGTTTAGAATCTTTCCATCTCATAAGCTCCTGTGTCAAAGGTGGTTTGAGCATAAGACAAAAGCTCACTACTGAATTACGTATGTCATGGTTCAGTTTGAACACAGGTGATGAAGAAGAAAGAATTTAGTTGCCAAATGGTTATTTTTGTTTACTTTCTGATACGTATTTTAAAGTCAAGCAAAATATTATTAAATATTTTACAGACATAAGGCATTCCAAAACATACCATTATCACAATTTGAAAATATTACCACAAAACTGGAAAGTGAAAATATGATAATATCCATGTTTTCTCCAAGAATCTTGACTGATTTTGAACAAATCATACTGTGGGGTTTTTTTAGTATTGTTTTCTCACAAGAGCTTATTAATCAAGACACAAGAAGAGAATTAAAACATGGGTGTTCAAAATAGGTAATGGCTCCAACTGAATGCTACCTTCGTGTTTTGGAGACATGGAGATTTGCCAGAAGCTTTCAAAAGACAGGTCATAAAAATGGAGACTTTTTTAGTGTAATAAATGGATTCTGTTATTTATATAATTGAACTCATTTATATTGATTCTTCTTACCTTCCAGCCAGTTACACTATATGTTTTTCCAGCACTTCCTATAGTTATTGTTCTTTCCCACATACCTGGCAACGTAGCTGTATATAAAATAAAATTAATTGGGTACAGGTGCACTCACATATTCCATGTAGTTAGAAAAACTGTACTGCCCCTAGCTCAGAGCTATATGTTGATATATCACTGCAGCATATTAAGCAAGCAATGAGAATATTCTAAAATCATAGCAACTGTAACAAATGAGAAAGGATATATGGGTCAATGCTTTTTGGCATGAAAAGAACATAAGGATTAATGCAAGGAGAAAGAAGAGGCAGAAAATGAGAGGCACAGCTTGTGAAAACTACATGTTAGTTATCCTCAGCTAAAATGCATAATCATTCATAAGAAAGATATGATCTAAGAAGTGGCTACCCATTCATCTCAATACAACATTATTTCTGATGCCTGATAATAGCACCATATACAACATTAACTCAGGCACTGCAAGCCATTTTAATAGAATTGTCCAGTTCAGTGTCACTGGCTGTCTCAGAAATCAGAAAAAGAAAAGAATTACTAAAACTTCTAACCCAAAACCAAACACCACAAGAATCAGAAAACCAGCAGAGCGAGTAAATAAATTACATTTTGTTATATAATTTGAACAGGCCTGGGACTGACCAACGATAGCAGCTAGCTAAGGATGTCTGCAAGGATTAAGGGACACATGGAGGCCTATCTCTGTCTCCATATTTGTATCTGGTAGGAGACCAAAATCCTTTGTTTCCTTTCCAAGGAGATGACAGAGCAAAGATCTCTTCCTGTAGTTTGCAATTTTTTTTTTCTGTACACTGCTTCAGGGGAGCTCTATTTGGACTCTAACTGAATTCATTTTCAACAGAAACAGATAAATCAAGACACACTTAAGCTTGAGACACAAAGTTAGACAAGGTCATTCCACTACTGCAATTGCAGTGGTCAACAACATCCGGCTCCACCTCATTTGTACACTAGAACCACTACCAATGAATCTGTCAATTGTTAAATCCCCTCTCTAGGGAGGCCAATGAACAGAGATTTTCCAAATAAAACCACTGAATTTCATAAGGAAGTTTTTGCAGCAGTTATCTGCATTAGACATGGTATAAGTCTTTACAGTTAGTTGAAAGCACATATTGTATTTTTTTGAGCACACTTGCCAAGAAGAGAAACAAAACAGCAGGAAAGAAACTCATATTCCTCTTAGCCCACCCATTTTCATTCAACTGCTCTGTGACCTTGAAAACAAAAAGGCAGTTTGAACAGATGCATCTTCTAGCTAGCTAGGTCAAGAGTATAGATCACTTCCTAAAGGCAACCAAACTAGCTCCCACAGACTGCAAAAAGAATTGAATTTCAAAGCTAATGCCCTCTAGCAAGACTGTTTTGCCACATAGTCATAGGAATTCAACCTTGGAGACTGAATGTAACAGCATTTCAAACAATAGCAGCAGCAAAAGGGCACAGGGGAAGAAGCAGCTCCATTGCTTTTACAAGCAGCAAGTTTTAAATAGAGAGGGAAATTCCTCCATGCCATATGGGAACATCATTATATGCCACCATAACCAAGTCTGACTACCATTTAAAAACTAACGAAGTGCAAACTAATACATATAATAAGCCTGCTACCTGGGATGGCACTCAGCTTGTTGACAGGCTTGTTTAGAATCCTCAGTTATAAGATGCAATCTCTAAATCTGCCAGTGCAACCCTAATCATTACTTAGAGGAGGTCCATGGTTTTACAGAAGTCAGATAATGATGAGAAACATGATGAAGTGCTCTGCACTACAGAAAACTGCTTCAGTGACAGCACAAAGACTGTACTAATTTTATGATCTGTGGCTAGCAACTCCTGTTAAATTGTGTTAAGGAACCACGATCAGACCCTGTAAATTGATGCAATATCCATTTCGCATCTCTCACAAAAAAAGCGTCACTGCATTTGATGGAATATGTAAAGGTTAATATGGAAACACAAGAGTTTTTAAATAGTGAAATAACACATCCATTTTTTCTTGTATTATCTTTTGTAGACTTAAAAAAAAATCTCTAAGACACTTAAGTTAAAAAGAGCAGATCTTGTTTCTTTTACTGAAGTAATGTTACTGTGGTTTTATAGTCATTTTAAGATGATATCATGGGATCTGTTCGAGAATATCTACCTAAACCTAGCTGACTAACTGTCCAGGCTTTAACTTGCATTATCATTACATGGTATTTTTACATTTTATGCTAAACTACAGAATGCCTTTTGTTCAACTGGAAATGTTTTGGTTTGAAGCATTAAAATGACAATACTGATACTAATGAGTAACAGAGTTACTGTGTCTTAAGAATTCACCACCTGTTCACTAAGACAAGGTGTAACTGACAACATGAGTGTTCAGACCTGCTGCCATTGCAAAGGAAAATGGATTACCTTACACCACCCACAGAGATTTTGGTTCTGAGGACAGCTATTTGCATGAACCACCTGCTAAGTCCATGAAGAAAGCTTTAATTTAACCCATTTTACTTTGCAACTGGGACACGATAAGCCACACGTGATCAGTTACTGTGGTAACTTGTTAGGATGCACTGACTCAGATTACTACCACATGAACGTACCCAAAATGTTCCACTTCTTCCACATCTGAAGGTCTTTGAGAAGGTATCACTATCAAGGCACCACAATAGCCATGAAATTAGGCCACTTTCAAAACAGACTCATAGCCTATGCATGGCAAATACAGTCAATGTACTGCAGCTGTATGATCAGCAACTGTGTAGCTGAGCTAATAAGAGGTCATTTAGATATAATTTCCTTTTTATTATTTATAAGATTCAGTTTTTACAATGATGTAGCCGCCACTAATAGAAAGTTTCTTTCATTGCCACTCTACAGATATGGAATTGAAGCATAGAAGCAAAGTTATTCAGCATTCAACCAGTGGTAAGCCAGGAAAAAAAGCTAAGCCTTTTCCTGTCTAAGTTATATTTATGTCTCCTGATTTCATTGTTAAATCTCAACTAGATGTTTCTATCGCACACAACTGAAACGTGCCTTCATTATGACAATAAGCACATCATGACAGATAGTTCATGCAAGATGCTACCATCAGAAACAAAACGTCTGTACTTACAAGAAGGAAGTTTTGGACTTTAGACAGCTCAAATACATCAGCAGATCCAAGCCAAGACCACCACACTAGAAACTTTTACATAAGTGCTTAGCTGTAGCATTATAGGCTTGGGGAAGGAGTTCAGTAACCTGCACTAGATTCACTTGTTCTGAGACAGTGGGAGTGATTCCACTTACTTCAGTGAAACTTGGATCAAGAAGTAAAACAAGAGGGACAGGGACATAACATCATATTCGGTTTTCTGGTTTGTTCTTGCAAGGGTGCTTTACCCTGTAGCAATACTGCCTGAAGACTTTAGCGTGCTTTCACACTGCCCATGCAGCGGCTTACTTCATTGAGTTCAACGTCCATTATTTAACACTATCTCTGCACTAACCTTTATACCTTTTTTTTTTCTTTTTATAAGTAGTGGAGCAAAAATAATTGTGTTCCTCATTATGCATGCCCTCATTGATTATGTCTACAATGTTTTGAGAAGGAAGTTTTAATCCCTGTTCCTTCTATTAGTTCTTCAGCAAAGCACACTCCAATATACATACGAGAACAGCAGTTATACTTGTCATGGCCAACAACGTAACTGAATAAGGACGGGATATTCAAATGATCATAACTGTTTTATGAGCACCAGTCCCACTGGTTTCTATGGGTATCTGCTCCAAAGTCACTTAAGAGCTTTTGGAAATTATTTTTTTTAATATATTTCAGAAAAGGGAGGAGCTCTCCTCCTTAGAGACTAAATACTGTAAAATAGTCAAAGCTTGAAGTTTGAGCTCCTTCCAGCAACCATTATCTCTGAGATGCACGTTTACAACATCATTCCACAACCACTTCTAAGATGCCACAAAAAATGAGTACCTATTTTAATGTGTTTATTTCCTTTGTACACCAGCCATTCATACACCTCGTCACTGATGCACAGGGTATCATGTTTAATACAGAGATCAGCTATCACCTGGAGCTCTTCTCTGGTAAACACCTGGGATACAAGAAAGTAAGGGACAATGCATTCATCATAGATTTTAAGGCATACTCTGAAATTACGGTAGTGTTAAAGCAGGACTCTTACCTTGCCTATAGGATTGTGCGGGGTATTCAGAATAATTGCTTTTGTTTTGGAATTAAATTTATTTGCAAGTTCAGTAGGATCTAAGACCCAATCAGCACTAGATGCAGAGTTTCCATCATTTTTCTAAAAAAAAAACCCAATAAATTCATGCATTACTTGAATACAACATATTACAGCCTAAACAGAGATGCCCAACTTATCCCCTCAGACACTTTCATAACCATACTTGACAACTTATCCAATCTGTCCTGCTCTCCTGGCAGAAGGCACTTCTAGGAACAGGCAGGGAGGCTAAGCGCAAGGTAAATTATTATGACAGTGGCTGTCCTCTCCTGGCCACTGTCTGTCTGAAAGCCTCCCCAGGAACTGGTTTCCAGGATCTGGTTACACACATGCTGACTGTAACATTGTGTAATGCAGGAAGCCCAGTCACATGACAGGACAGTTTATGGCCTTCCCAGACACTAGAACAAGCGTGTGCCTGCTTGGCTAGAAAGATTCATCACCACTGGAGAGATTCAAGGTCTTTTCCTTCTCCTTGTCCATAGGAAAATGCTCAAACAGTTAAAAATCTGCACCACTGAGGCTCTAGAGTTGCTGTAGTATTACACAAGGACAACAGAAGTTTGGGCCAGTTGCTGCAGAGAACAACGAGCATGGCCACACTAACTTTCTGACACCTGTACGTTACTGGGAGAGGGCCAAGGGTGTGAAACAGAAAATACTTGGAGGAACCCTGTCATTCAAAACGTCCCTAGAAGGAGGGCACCCAGAGGAACAGTCTCACCTACTCTCACTGCAGTCCCGAGGGTTTTGTCACTCTGTGTTGTTCTGATTTCATGGTGTTCATGCAACAGTCCTGCCTAAAGAGCCCCTCAGCCCTCCCCATGCAAGGCTGCCAGTCACCCAAGGCAACACTAAGAGGATCAACACTTTGCATCCAGAACGATCCTTGCAAGATGCCAGCATAATGCCAGCAGTATCAATCTGAAAATTAACCCATACCAAAATTATTCCTTTTTACCAATAAAGGAAACAGTAATTCTAGTATGTATAGCAAATATGTCTACTGCATGATCACTCCTTCTTTAGTAAGCAGATTTTGGAAAAGAAATTATATTCTGTCATTGTGGGAGTTGCTCAAGGGATCAGAAAACAAATCTTCTGAAAACCAGCAGATACAGAAATGGCACTGATATGTGATCCTCCTTCCCTTATGTACACTGAAAACATTTTCTGATGACATCCAGAAAAGGAATTTTCATCAGCTTTCAGAATGCACAAATTAAAAGTAAATGAGAAACATTGTCTCACCTTTTCCAACACTAATAAAATATTCTATCTGCTTTGGATTATTATCATCTCAGATTTACACTATAGCAATCTATCTCATTTTTGTATAATTGGATATTATGAAAAACTATATAGAAAAGCATCACCTAGAAGGTGTTCATCAAACTGTATTGAGTATGGATGAGAAACTTTATATGATAAATAGTTTTTAAAAAGCTACTCACGTATCTCAGTGGGATAAAAACAGGCTTTGCACCCGCCATCTTTACCATTGGTTCGTAACAGTCATAAAATGGCTCTATTATTATTACCTGAAATTACAATCATCAGTATTAGAAATAGAATTTGCTGTGCATGATACCATCATATTTCCAGATTTACTTTGGTGGTATAACTTGATAATGTTTCTGGCACTCCATCCTGATCTAACATTGCAGAATGTTCCTCCTTTCAGAACATCACATAACAATGCCCTCAGTCCAAGTATGATAGGCACTACTCATTTTTGACAACATACACAGGCTGTTCTTCTATAGTTACACATTGCAACTATTAAGATATACTATTAGGAATGTTTGGGTCCTGCACAGAGATTTGAAGGTGGGAGGCAAAGATGGGAGATGGCTACAGCAAATTGTTGAACCACAGCACAGCTGCCTTAATTCTGTCCATGAAATTCCAGGATTTCCAAGTATCTAGAAATTCCAGAAGAATGGCTTAAGTCGTCAAATTTTCAGGTAGAAAAAGAGGACAAATTCAAGGAAAATTGCATAGAGGCTAGATAATAGGAAAACAAACAAACAAACAAAATCCCCGAAAGGCTAATAGCAGAGAACTGTTACAAAAAAAGAGAAGTGAATATTGGAGCAACAGAAAAGGAAGAAAAGATACAGATGAGAGTACATTATACAAGCGAAACCAACAGAACACTGAAAGCAAAATGTATGACAACACAAAGTTCTTGTCCACTACAGATACAAATATCCCCCCAATATGACTTTTAATATCATTGTCAAAAAGGCAGACAGTAAAATCAGTAGCGAAGGGATGAATCGTCACAGCTAGTACAGTAAATTGACAATCCTTTCTTTAAAGGACTTTTCTGCCTTTCTGCTACTCATGCTGCTACCATGCAATGGTCCAAAACAGAACTTGATACACAAAGGTTATTCAAACATCAACAATACTTTGCACGACCCTTAGTCTTCTGCTGCAGACAACAGCCCACAAGTTTTCTCAAATAAGAAATCAGTGTGTCACCTAAGAGTGATAAAGAAGCTGCTACAGGCACCATAAGTATGAAAGGGGTTTGTAAGTTGGTGAATGACAGGATGACATCCAAAGGATAGTTTCCTGATCGCAGCTTCTGAAACTGTAAGTCAGATGTGCAACTGTAACAAATCAAGTTAATGGAGATCAGAAAGAAGCCGCAACGTTAACTTACATTTAAAAGTGGACAAACAAAAACCAGGCAAATTCTCATTTCAGTGAGTATACGTATTTCAAATAAAAACTTACTTCATCTCCCTCTTCAATTAACGCCTGTATTGTACTAAAGAGAGATCCATAAGCTCCCACGGTCACCAGGATATCTGTGAGAGGATCAATCTTTCTTCCACAAACTCTCTCATACACTTGAGACAAGGCTTTCACCAGCGACGGATGTCCCTGTTTAAAGCAAACAAACACAACTGATTGGTCTGTTCCTGACAATGTACAAAGGCTATGTTTGGGTTTTTTTCCACGTATATCAAAATAATACATTTTGAAATAGAAAAATACGAGATGAGCCCTCAGTGTTAATGGCTGTTAACAGGTAGCATGGTTTAAAGTTTTTGCACACTAGGGAAGAAAAGTGGTTTCAATTTATTCATATCTACTAGGAAATTCTTTTGTATATCTGATGCTTTTCAATTTCTATCTTATTATCACATCTCAGGATAGCTCCAGGTAGCCTATGGGAGCGCTAGGACAAGAGACAGGAGGAGAGACGGGAATACTCTGACACCAATTCATCCTCAATCCCTTTAGAGTTCTCTTTCCCACCTGCCCATATTTCCATCTGAAGCTCCTTCTGTTTCTTTCCTTATCTTTCAACTAAAAATTACTTGGTGCAAGGGAAATCTTTTTATTCTGTTTATGTACTGCCAATAAACAGCACTTGTGATCAGAATGATGATTCATATAACCATATCCCAAATCTCAGAGCAGCATTCACCATTTGTGTCCCCTACAGCGACATGGCAGTTAACGTACTCTTCTCAAAATGTGCAAAGAACAAGAAAACAAGCATGCAACAAAGATCACATACAATATGGAAATAAGAAGGCACAATTTTGTTTACTCAGGAAGACTACAGGTTTCCCGCTGTGAAAATCTTTTTTCTTTTTGGATACTTGGTAGAAATAGAAAACAGCTCTGTGAGAAAATGCAACTATGTAACAAAAATCCTTCTCTAAAATATTGAACATTGTACCTCTATACACAAGGCATAAAATCATGAACCCTTCTGTAAACAAGAACATTACCATAAATGAAGGCTTACAAGTCATTGTTGATTCAAATGGCAGCCGTTTCTTGCCATGAGTGTGTCAGCTACACAGGAATGCTGCACTACCCAAGTCACATTAGGTGACTCTACAGGCCATAGCCCTACAGTCAATGAGAGGTCCAAGCGCCACAGAGAGCTGAGACAATGTCTCAATTATCCGATGGATGTGCATCATTCACACTCATCCCTCCCATATTTGCTACCACAAATATTTGTGCTTAAAAACCTTAGAAGTGCAGAAGTTTGTAGAGGAAGCGCAAAGGCTGAAAATGGGCATATTGGTAAAAATTCCTCTTTAATTACTATCTACAGTATAATATATCTGCAAACATTCATGCCTATCATGGGAATTATCAAAGTATTTGGAAATAAAAAGCAAAGTGAAAGAAGTAAATACTGAATAATTGCATGCATTGGGAAAGCTTTATTTATGCTTGATTTGCAAATTATTTTAGACAATCAGTTTGTGAATATTTGCCGGAACGTAGACTGTAACCCATTCTCTCTGTAGCCTTTCCCCCTGTGCCAAGGCTCCTCCAACACCTTGTCTGCCTAGTGAGCAACGACTTTTCAGGTACCTTATTGTGGCTGATGAACATACTAATGCTTAGCCCAGAAGTTCACTAAATCCCACCCATCTTTTGTACGTGTCTGCCACTAAACAATTGCTTTATACTTTCAAGTTATACATACATATATATATATATATTCTACTTGCAGAGACTCTTCATACAACTAAAGGTGATTTAACAAAGTGACCCAAAGAAGGATGGTAATGAGGCTACATTTCACTGGGGATTTTTTTTTTTAATTTTTTCCTGTTCTTGCCAGAGCCCTGAGTGCCCTAATAGGCCTTAATGGCCCTGACCAGCCTCACCTGGGGCCTCTACCCAGAGCTGTGCCCCTGGTCCAAGGGCTCCATTTAAGTGCTACGCAGTAGGGTTGCTGGTCTGCAATTCAGTTACAGCCATGCCTGTACCTGGCCATAGACCCTGTTATCCCGGCCTCTACCTGTAGACTGATTCTGTGGCTTGACCTTAGACCTGCCTTGTCACCCTGGACCTGCCCAGTGATCACTGGGTTATGTCTAACCATGGTTAGCATTGCTGGGCCTGACCTGTGGATTGACTTCCTGGCTTGACCTCAGGCCCACCTCACCACCACAAGCTGCCTGGTGGTCTGGGCCGACCTCAGCCACCATCGCTGGGCCTGCCTTGCTCAGGCACTGTGAGACTGGGCCCTGGCTGGTGAGGCCTCCGCCCTGCTCACTGTGATAGCTTCTCCTGTAGGGAGCTGCTGGCTGCTGCTGCTCCCTGTCAGTTCTAATGCATGCAGATTCTCAGAGAATAGGCAAAAAGTTATCTTGGAATATATACACAATGATGTCACAACTACCAAAGCAACTGCTGGCCTACCAGTCTAGACAATGTTTTTTTATCACTGTTGCATAACGTGATCATCTAGAGAAATATTAGGCAGACTCCTTAGGGTCTTGTAGCAATCCTGACACACGATTCTCAGTTGGGCAATATGATTTATCTTTACCACAAAATATAAGAAAGACAAACCAAACAAGGAAGTGGTCATACTAAAACAATAATAGTCCACTTCAATATCCGGCCTTGGACAATGATAAATGCCACACACTCACACCCAGCTCAAGACATAAACTCTACAAGCCAGCTTACAGAATGGGCAGTGACTATCTCCCGGGGGCAAAAACTTACTGTTGTCATCACTTCCTAATCTCCACTGAAATCTACTAAATGTCATGGGTTAATCTCTTCTTGATCCTAGACCAGCTGTCTCAACTGGTATCAAGTATTTCTTTCTCATTCTACCATTATCCTATCTGATTCATGTTTACACTGACCAAAATCAGAGGTAAATGTCTAACTTACACTCTTTAAACTGTGAATTGACTCCCCAAAGACAATCTATCCCACATGTGCTCTACCATTTTGCTCTTGCTGAAGGATTCTGCCTTGAAGAAGCCTACACAGAGGATGTTCATTAGCTACAGATAACGATACTAGATCAACTTAAGTTGGGACACAACAGTATGACCTACAGATAAAAGTAATTTAAAGAAGAGTCAATTTGTTTCCCTGTGGCATGTTCTCCACTGAACTTGGGTCCTCAAGTTGCACAGTACTTACAAAGCCTCGTGTGTACTGGTTCAGTCTGTCAACTGCCGCTGCCTTTGCCAGCTCTTCTTTAACGTAGCTGGGAGGGGATATATCAGGAAGGCCTTGACCAAGATTAACTATTGAGGGATCTGCTGCCACCTTTGTAAATTCAACCCTAAAGGGAAAAAACATCTTAAAGTTAATGTACCAGATAAAATTATCTTTTCCTTCATTAGCATTATAAAGAAAAAAAAGTATTTCACTTTGCCAAATTCACAGCAGTGGAAACAGGTTTAAGTAGAGTGCTCACACAGAGGGGGGGTCGCTGCAACAATGATAAGTAACCACAGGAGTCAGAGGGAACCAAATAAATGGTTGACTTTCTGCATCCACCGAATAACTTTTCTGCCTCCTGAACTGTGCTCAGATGTGCACACACACAAACACACAGTAACTCTGGATATGGGCAGAAATGGAACACTACCCTCTTTGCAAGATGAAGTAGACCTAATTAGAATAGGCACATTAAATGATTTAAAGGCTAGCTTCTGTCAAGCGAAGGTGTCATTTAAACTATCCAGTCACCTCAGTGTGCTATAGATTTTTTGTGTGATTTTAGGCAACAGACTGTTTCAGGCTGTTCATTAACTGTTGCTAGTAGCCTGCCAGATACAAACATTGGGATTCTTGAACATTTTTTTTTCCTCCCTTCATAGGTAAGCTTTGCATCTTACCCTTTCCTCACTACCCAAATGTTAACAAGATAAAAAAAAACCCCACAACAGAACACCAAACAAAACAAAAAAACCCCACATAGCATCACTGTTCTGTCAAAAATTAATACAAAATCCTAAAAATGAGTTTGGAGCTGGATAACCAAAACACCTTGTGTATGCAGATACACATACATACAACTCCTGTAAGCCCAAAATAGTGTTTTCACCAACTAACAAAATCTCTTATTTACCAGTGACGGCAATATTGCTTTGAGACCAATTTAATACCTAGAAAAAAGTGTATTAAAAATAATGAGCTAAATTATAAAGACAAGTATAATGGCTTTAAAAAGAAATCTGATTCATTTGGTAAGCACAAATCAAGTGTAATTGAAATACATTACTCAACAAAATTAACATTTAAATTTGAAAGTCAGCAATACTACGATGTCCAAGAGTTATACTTGCCTTATGTGATTTAATAGATGAAGAGAAGCCCAAGCCTAGTATCTAAAGCTCAAGAATAAGAATTAATTCACACATTTAACAGAATTTGGTTCATTGCTTCTAAGCAGGTGCCAAATATATTTCAGCAGAGATAGCAAGTGCTATGTACCTTCTTATTGACAATAATTATCAATTTGGAAAGAAAATATATTGGCCAAAGATACTTTCTGAAATTTGTAGATATTTTCCTTTTACTTACCACACATTGCTATCAAGGCCTTCAATTCGTCTTGTGTTTTTGTGTCTGAAGGCCATTGTCTGCAAGATCAAAATATACAGACAGAAGGGTTTTGTTAAGAAAGACAAAGTATTATATTGTTGGATTCTGCATGACAAACCCTCCTTCATGCTTTCTGAAATATATCATTGCCAGCTGAATTCAGTAGTTACACAAAATTATAGACATGTTCTTTCATTAAAGCTTCTATAATAGCTTGAATTCAGACTAACAAGAAAATACACAAAAATGTCCTAAATTCTCATCCGTCATTATCTAAAGCCACTGAACTTTCAGCAACAATGGAGCATGGGCATAATTTAGCTCAATAGCTTTAAAAGATGACCTAAAAAGAAAAAAAATAGGGTACATACCTTCTTTTTCTTTTCTATGATATACTAACAACTTAAAGACTGTGTTATTTCTAGCCCAATTCCTGCTCAATCCAGTTTGGAAAGCGTGCATTTTCTATGTAATTTTATTTGTTAAATTGATGGGTAAGAGGAAAATAGCGAAGACATTTCCCATTTTCATTCAGACTTTTAAAACTTCGAAGTATTTACTTACAACACAGCAAAACCACATTAGAACATGTTTTTGCTGTATATTCAGACCTTCAATTAAGGTCTTGGAAAACTGCTTTAGAATAGACTTTCAATGAGTACTCTCTATAAAGGCAGAGAAAAACTTATTGATAGTTGTGGTATTTTTAAGCTACAAAGAGAAAAGAAAGTCAGGGGAAAAAACCATACTTATTTCTATGTGCAAACAAAAAAAGTGCAAGCCCATTTCTATCTTTGTAAACCAGGCTGATACTGGAAAAAAAATTACATAGGAATTGCATAGTCCCTCAGTACTCCAGACACACTGTTTCTTTGAGTCAGACTACTGATTTTAGTGACTTTTGCCACTGCTAACTATTGTTATTGTCTGAAAGATTCAAAGACCATACCCTAGCTACCATACTCAGAGAAGAAAACGTCTGTGTTACCATTACACTCCAAGTTTCAACTTTGAATCGATGGGAATGACTCATAGTAGAAATATTATGCAGACACATGTTTGCACTCAACCTGTTTACAGTTATGAAGCTACCATATACATAATGATTTGAGGAATGGAAAGCTATAAAATTAAACAGATAGATACTTCTCTGCTCATATGTCTTCTCTAGAGATCTGATTCTGACCTCATCTATGAGACACAAACACTAGAGGAATCAAGCACAGGACACCTTTTATTTGTCCTCGGGAAGAAAACCATTAAGATAACTACACAGGTGAAGTTGTACTTCTTGACACAGAACAGGTGTTGTCACAACAGCACAGTCAGGTGCTGCTCGTATTTATCTTTCTTCCTAATAGAAATAAACTTGTGATTAAATTGAATGGCAATATGTTCAATAATGATAGAAGCAAATATTTTTACATGGTGCATAATTAAATTGCGGAATTCAATGTCAAAAGCTACAACTGAGGCCAAGATCTTAAGAAAATTAAAAAAAAATAGGATAAGATTTCAGCATATTTAGTGAGAATATCCAGCTCCATTAAATAGAATACAAATACTTACAGCGTATGAAAAACTGACTCAGGCAAAGCTGACCTTCAAAGCAGCTTGCATGCTAAAAGAAACTTCTCATATGGGCAAAATATGCTACAACTGTCCAGTATAATGGTTTGAACATCTGTTGTGAAGGATCTGACATGTGTCTTTGTTGACCGAAGTTGCTGACTAGATGAACTTCTGTTTTGACCTGGGAACACAATTTACATTCCAGTGTTCTATATGCAATGCGGAGTGTGACCTCCAACCACCTACCATGTTGCAAAGCTCTGTTTTCTCTCAACAAAACTGGAAGACTTAAAATGAAGTTATGCAATCTTATAAGCAGTTAAACTGGGAAATTGAGAAGATTCTGTAAAATTAAGTTTGAGGTACTTATATATCCCTTGTTATTGCAGCATCAAGGAGCACCACTACTCTCATTTCATTAAAGGAAAACTGAGATACAAAGAAATTAATTGACTTACCAAAAGTCTGTGATAAAGCTAGGACTGAACCTGTCTCCTGTATCTCAAGCTCTAGTGTCCTAACAACTAGGCAATCCTTCTGGCCTGGTATGTGCTAGATGTGACTTTAAAGACTGAAAAGGATACACAAAGCAATAATCACCAAATTCTGTTATACTAGTGTGGTTAACTATTTGGCTGATTCAAATATCTTATTTTATTCTTGATATTAAATGATTGGATCAATGTAACAAGAAATAAAGAAAACACAGCTAATGCATATATATTGGCAACATTGCAAAATTAGTGCGTCTGTAAAATATTCCACGAAAGAGTTTTTTCTATGAAGCTGAAGGAATACTTACTGCAGAGGCTGAAAGTCTGATGGAGCTGGAAAGCAAATCTGTTCGTAGTTGGTATGTTCTAATGCCAAGGCAACAGAAGCTTCGTGAAGCAAAAAGCATGCCTGCATAATAAATAAGTGACCTGAAAAAAACTTACAGATTCCAGGAATGAGTTTCTACACATCACTAAGAAATTTTAAAAGTTAAGATCCCCTTCTCTTCCCTTCAGTGATTTTGTTTAACTGAAATAAGTTCTAGTAAATTATTACCTTATCACATTTATAAGCATAGAGGATGAAACTTTTTACTGACAGGGCTGTAAAATATTTCTGAATGTCGTCTAGAAGGATGGTTTCCTCTATTTGACAGCACTGATCTTCTTTTCCTTGAATGACAAGACTAAATGCAATTCAAGGTTCAAAGTCTCTGTCAGAATTGTTGTGAAAATGTGTTTGTGTAATAAAAATTGCTGTTACAATTGCCGATTTAGACAGAATAGAAAAACAGCCAAATTTTTAAAAAATCACACAGCTTTAAAACCAGTCTTCATTTTCAAGTGTTTCAAATCAGGTATTCTGAAACAGATAATGAAGATCACCAGTCACACTGGAAAGGCAGGCCTACGCACTTTATATAACTATACTAAGTTCTGCTACAGTGACTTGGCAAACATCAGATACCTACCACGGCAGAAAACAGACAGCTAGAAAGGACATTCTGTGTGGAGTAACAGATCATTCACTGACTAGAGAAAACTAGTGCCTTGTTAATCAATAACTACAAAAAAGAAGTAAGAGCTGGTACTTCAGGCAACTAGTTCCAGAATGTATTTTTAAATAAATATATTGGATGACATTGTCAAAATGACTGGTATGTGTAAGAGAAAAACATGTAACCCATAGACCTATGTCAGAAACACAGTAGCCACAGCAGTATAATTATTAACTTTGTTTTCCATAGTTTACTCATTAAAGAATAGATAACCCCCGCTTTCCCCCAGACTTTGCTACCTGAAAAGGGGAAGAAAACAGAAAAGAAAGAAAAAGCTATACTATCCGTATTAGAAACAAAGGAATGCCATTGCCTGTTAAAACAATACCATGCAAGCCTTGCAGACAGAAGTAGAAAAGATAATTCAATATCAAAGTAAAATATGATTTTTTTTCATTAAGAAGAATGGATTTAGTCCAATAAGAAAATGTTCTTTATGCTTTCAATGTAAACTAATAGAGAAGGTCAACAAATGCTCCCTTTTAAGGATGCCTCATTGAATGAGTTAAGTTTTAAAAGTATCTTGATTTTGCCTTTGTTTATTCCAGTGCTACAAACTTGGTCTCAATTCTGAAATTAGGGTCTTTCTCACACAGTACTGAGTTGTAGCTAACTCAATTAGACCCTCAATAATACCCATGTAATCCCACTGCATTTAGCAATCTGCAAGTATACTATTCATTGATGCTTCCTTTACAAAAAGAAACACTGGCAATTTCAACTCTGCTGGCCCGAAGACTAGCAAAAATAAACAGCAATTAAATCTTTGACACTAGTCAGCAGATACTCTGAAAGACACAAAAGAAATATATGTTTAAAAAGACCTGTAAATACATTTTAAGTTACTTTTAATAAAAGCATTTAGCGTATTTGACCCAATCTTTGATAATAACTACATGAAATCAAAAGATTGTGAGGGCCTCTATTTCTCTCCTTGCGTATGTTTACAAAAACTGCTTATGTAACATACTGATACTATCTTAAAATGTGACTATAACAATAGCACTATTCTCCCAAGGTCAGACCAAAGACAGGATTACTCTTGCAGCACACCGAGAACACACGCAGTAGTTAGCACAGAGGGACAAACATGCATATCTTTGCCTGTTTCATTTTGTATTGAGGAGTAGCAAAATTAAATAAAAAACTTGCAAACCTTACATGCAAAACTAACTTGCAACTTTTGTAAGAAAAATTATTAACAGCTGTAAATATTTCTAGTATTAGTGCCATGCTGCACTGAAAGACAGTGTGGTATTTGACAAGCCATTATTATTGACAAGGCAATCATACAAAACCACAACACAGCATGAGGAGCAGTAGACCTGTATCACTGTGACGTGGTACCTGAAATACCTGAAGTAAAAAATGATATCCACCTTTAACACCACAGAAATGTAGAAATTGTGAAAACTTTATGAGGAACATAATGGAAACGACACTTTGCTGAACAGCCTCAGTAAGGGAAGTCAAGGCACTAGCATGTAACATAATTCCCACTACATTTCAATCTTAGTGACACTTTTCCAGCGAATGCTGAACAGCATTTGTTCAGACTCGAGCACTCGGAGACAAGACTACTGGCCACTAAATGGGGAGGCCTCTGATAAAATACTTTTATGACTTTTTTTCTTTCTAAAAATACCTCTTCACTCTTCTGCAACACTGAATACTTCGATTTAAGCTACTCTAGGAAGTAAAGGCAAAGGCCTCCTTAATATAACCAGATACTCTCCCACAAGGATCTCAAAAAAAAAAAAAAAGCAAGACCTACTCTTTTTTTTTTCCTTTTCCAAACACACACATTCCCGCTATAATTGTATATGACATGTTAATACATATCACAGGCTCAAGAAAATTATTTACTGTTACTTTTAGGATGAGTGCATGCTTAATTATTACCTCTGTATGTGTTTTGGCAATGACCAAGTATGTAGAAGACATCAATGAGATATTTTATAATGTCCTAAGGTAAGTTTTTCTCATCAAGATAGAAAGTTTCTCCCAGCTCAGGAAAGTTACACAGTGCTAGGCAGCTACAGAGGTATTGCAAACCCTGTTTCAGCTCTCTTAAAAAACTGTAAGGTTCTTCAAACACAGAAAATGCACTGGTCTTTGCGGGAGAATGAAAAGGTATTAATTTTTTCTCTTTTAGTCTTATTAATGTCTTTTTTTTCAATCTTGGAGCCAGGCACTGGCTTTTTGGCCAAGAGTCGTGTCTGTTAAACTCAGAAATTAACAGTTAGGAATGCTTTTCATCCCATTCTAATTTCCAGTGCTCTGAAGCATTCACGCTTTAACTCGTAGTCAGTCCTCCTGGAATTCAGGCTTGCATACTCACAGAGAAAACAGGAAAAAGAATATGTTAAGGAAAACAGGATAACAAATGACTACTCCTGCGGCTTCCTATTTTTTAAGGGGAATGAGAAGCAAAGAAGGCTACCAGAAAGGTCAACACAGTAGATGTTTTTTAGTGGGGCTGAGAGGAAGACACATTCTGGTTGCTAATCTGGTTTAAACTCAGATTTGGTGATTTAAACTAGACAGGAAGATATAGTTAGACTTCATCATGGGAACTCTATGAATACATCTGTGTACTAACAATCATTTAGCTCATGCTGTGCTCTGTAATCAGTCCAGCACAGATACAACCTCTGAGTTGCAGGCTCTTCTGCTCCCTTCACAACAGCTGCCCAGCCTCCCGGTCATACAGTCCCCTGACCTCAGATGCTGCTGTAACACTGGGGCATTTTATGAAAAGTTACATGTTTGTAATGAATTGATTTGTTTCTGTTTAAAACTAAAGGCCAAATGCTGTTGCCCCTTCATTTTTGAGCTTCAGTTATACCACCTCTATAAAAACAACGCCTTTGAGCTTGAAAGACTTGGTCAGACCCCTTAAGCTGCTTTACCATGCAGCCTCAGCGACAAGCACGTTAGTAGAAACACTGCAAGTCCATCAGCCACCACAATAATGTAAACATAATCCCTGTTATATTTGTATTGTGTTTAATATTTGTTGGATATGCAAACGTGGAAAATGTTACATCTCAGCCAAACTTTGCAAAGCCTTTAAAAGACTGTCTCTTCGTATGTGTCTAGAGGATGAAAGCTTTACAGAAAGAAAGGGTGCCATCTTACCGAGGCCTCTCCAAAACTTTTTTTTTCTACCATTTAAAAGTAGTAAATGACATGTCAAGCCAAGAGAACTGTTGCTAAAATTGCTGGACTCAGGGGATATGGGTATTCCTATTAAGAGCACTGCTGTATGCGAAGGATTTGTTGCAGTAGTCAACATTTTGTCATTCCTTCTTCCACAATCTACACAGAATGGAGAAAACTGAACATGGAGAAATAAATTTCACAATATGGAATGAGGAGAGGGATGAGGTTGTAGGGGTTTTTTCCTACTTTTTTGCCCTCGTACAGCAGCTTCGCCATTTAGCCACTTTATATTGCACCTATGCTTTCAGTGACGCCCTCTACCCACGCATATTTTCAACCTGAAGCACCCCGCGTTTGCAGCACAAAGTTGGAAAGGCCAGGAACTGCCGGGCACTTACAAACCCCCCGCCTCACCGACGGGCCCCGCGCTCAGCAGGAGGGGGGCGGCCGGCCACGGGACGCCCCTGCCCGTTACCACTCCGCGTTCCCCGGGCCCGCGGCACTGGCTCCCGGCGGCTCCGAGGGCCAACAAACGCGGCCACACACCACCCCCAGCTCAGGCTGGGGACCGGCGAGGTCCAGCCGGCCCGGGGCCCACTTCCCCCGCAGGCCCTCGGCGGAGACAGGCCCCGAGGGCGCGGCCTCCACCCCTGCCCGCGCCACCGCAACTCACCGCCCCAGCGCCGCCTCCACCGGCCGCCGCGCTCCCGCCCGCGGAGGGAGGCGCAGAGCCGCCAGGGCGGGGCTGGGCGCCCGCCTGCAGCGCCGCCGCCCGGAGGGGGCGGGGGGCGCCCGTCTCCCCGCCGCCCGCGGGCGCTCCCTCGCGGCGCCTCAGGGGAAGGGGTGGGAGAGCCCTGGGGGAAATGGCGGCTGCAGGGGGCGAGAGGGCTCTTCCCTCATCGCCCGCCCGGGGCAGGGCACCGACTGGGCCGTGAGCGGCCGAAGAGAGTGTAAAGCTGCGTGGCCCGAGATAGGTGAAGTCCTGCCCCGCATCCGGAGCGGGAGGGAGGGCGGGAGCGGGCTGTCCCGTGGGCGCCTCAGAGCCGCCGGGGGAGTGAGGAGCGGGGCGCGGGCGGTGGCATCGACGGGCACAGCCTGGAAAATGCGCGGGAAGGCAGCGCGCCCTGCCGCGGGCTGTCGGGCCGCACTCCCGAGGCGGGGGCGTTCCGCCTAAGCGCAACGCTGGTCATTGCGCCGAGGCAGGCGAGTGCGGTGGCCCTGCGCGAAGGTCTCGCCGACACGCCGGGTGAAAGGCTCTTGGGAGGTGAGAGGTCTGCGCGCAGAGTAAGGCACAGCAGCTTGGCCGAACGTGTTAGAAATGTCTGCTGATTTCCAAGTTCTGGTGGATTTTTTCTCAGAATACTTCGTGATATGGAGCTGCGCACACGCATATATGTAGCATCTCCCGAGTAATGTAAAAATTGGTGCTCAGTGTAAACTGGGCTAACTAGTTACCTTCTTAGGTCTGTCTTTCTGGAAGGAATGAAGTGTCAAAATCGTTAACAGTCATCTCATACCTAAGTTAACCCCTTATCAGGAAAAGAATGGTGTTTTCCAGATTTCTTAAGGTGTTCCACAAAGTCACAGGCTTTGTGTTTCTAAGGTTCCCTTCACAACCAGGACAAACGGAGACTTACTCCATTCATAAATGAAAAAGTTCACTTTAATCAGAACCTCATCATCACTAAATTTGATTATTCAGTTAGAAATTATATGTTTGAAATGTCTTTGCACCCTATTTTTGCTGCTTTTGTAAATCTTCACAAAACCGGTTTGCCTTAATATCAACATCACTGCACAGAGCTTTAAGAAAGAGAAAGGTTGTACAACCCCAATTGATTTTGTATACTAAGTAACATTATGATCTTAACATCCAGTATCTCAGACCACTGCAGAGCTGAAGGAACCTCACAAATGAGATTTTTACAGAGGCCTGCCATGACATTATGTGTCAAATGCATTTCGTGTTCTAAAAGGTCCGGTAATACAGATAAATATTTTAAAAAGAACTGTACAAGACAGTAAGAAAACACTTTCTGTAGCAAGTCTTCATTGGTTTTTTTTAAATGTTGATGCTAGAAAGAGGTCTAGTGTATCGATAATAATCACAAAGAGATGGATTAGCAGGCAGAATGCAGATATCAAGTGCAATAGATACATCTACTACTTGGATATCATTACTGTATGTGTTGTTATATATGTAATCATTACATATATTCATATAAAATGAAAGAGTGAAAGCTGATTGAAGAGAACCAGTGTCATAGAAAGAACTAGAACACCTCTCCTTGCATTTAGAAATACTCTGACAAAACCAGAACGAAATAGCAAAATTAAGAAATGAGCCCCAGCTATTATTTTTGATCCTAAATGAGACGCATGAAGAACTTAACACTTTATTCTTTTTTTCTGTCATGCTTTTTGAGAATTCTCGTGGTCTCAAACGCGGTGCTCCTGCTGGCAGAGAGGACCTCTCCAGGCATCCACCGGAGGGCAGCAGATCCCAAACCTTGCCATGTCACAAGGCGGTTCAAAAAGGGGGGAAAAAAAACCCTTTAGCCTTCCGTTGGCCATTCGTCCCATTGATGCCTATATTTTTCACAGAATATCGTGTATAAAGCAGACATCATGGGGAACTCCATGCAATGTTATATTTTATAGGCTTCTGCACAACACCACTACTCTAGGTCCATGGTAAGAGATAGCTGAAGGATGTTGTTAGGATACTGTTGATTCATCCTCAGCTGATGAAACAAGCACTGTTTGAGTCCTTACCCTGTTAAGTGATGCTCAGTGTTTACCAGATCAGCTGAGATAGTGAAGAATAAAGGCAGTTTTAAAGTCTCGTCTGCCCCAACGGGCTCTGACATTTCATCTCATGCAAGACACCTCATTATGTGACTTCTGTTGGTAAAACAGAATCTTAGGAGCACATGAGTTAATAGGATCCACTGTAGCTTAATGAACACGGCAAAGGCAATATTGTCTACTCTTTTAGTTGTGATTCTATAGCATCTGGTGCAACAGGTTTGGTTTAAATTTCGGCTGAAGTAGTACGAAAAATATTTAACAGGTCCAACTTATGCAACAATCAAAGTCCACTGTAGTGATGGACCACTATGAAAATTCTATTTGCTACCTATTCTCAATAGCATTTTTTTCGAGTTCTCCCCCAAAATTGACAATTTAATTTCTTTAACTTAATGGCTTTTTGTGCTTTAAGCAGGAAAGGCTGACTTTGTATATCAGTCAGGTCTTGAAGGAGGCCTATCTCAACAGTGTTGGAGAAACTGATTGAGCAGTTCAGCCTTGCCACACTTTCAGCAGTGTGAAGGGCCAAAACTTCTGTTTCAAAGATTGCTAACTTAAAAGGATTTTCCAAGTTCTGGCACAGCAGGGAAAATAGGAGCACTGACATCTGAGCCTAATGATCAAATCAAGTCTTTTGAATTCAGCATTCAACAGTATTCATAAAATTCAATCGGTCCTGAATTCCAGGACTCAGCTAAAGTAATAAATTTAGGTATGGCGAGGTATTTGCTTTTTCAAATTTATCTTTCATACTTAGAAGTAATATTTATTTCCATATTTAAAATAAGTAATTTTCCCAGCACCCACATTAAGCTTTTCTGGCCTTTTTTAAGCCCGCCAAGTATCTCATACTGACTTTCAGTTTAGAAGCATCTCACTCATTTTGTAAGTGCACAGTAATGCATCCTGAATTTTTTATAAAAGTCTTGCATGGCCGGTCTAACTGCTTAACACATTCTCATTCATTAGAAGTAAGAACTAGTGCATTTTTAGGCTAATTTCTTTTAACATAACCCAGCTCCATCTTATTTGTAAAGTAGCAATGGTAGTCAGGAATCTCTACACTTCAAAACAGATTAGTGAGAGGCAGTTCAATTGAAGAGGAGAAAATTACTTGGCAGAACTTGGGTGTACAAATCACACTATTCCACAGAAAATCATAGTCCATAGAAAATCAGCTGACTTCAGCTCTGTTTTGTCCTTTGGAGTCTTCTACCCTAGCTGCAGTAGATAAGACTCTAATGAACCTGTATCTTGGTCAAATCAAAGTAGACATGAAAAACATAAAATTTAGATAAGCTTTCCCTTGGGATATAGCCAGTACTTTCCAAAGTGGTATTATGCAAGTCATAAAAATAAAACCTTACATGGAAGTTCAAAAAAGGCACATGTGTTGTAATTTCCCTTCTGTACGAATTTAGGGCCTCGAGGATTTTTGTGTCAAGAGGGAAAAATATTAAATTACTGATGGGACATATAAGTCTTTGACACAGTCTTGTTTACTAACAAGAAATGGATGAAAACCTGTTTTTCTGATCACAAAAGCAACTGGGCAGCACATGAGAGAATGTCTTTGCTCACAATTCCTCTTCTTAGTACCTTCTTCTATTCCTTTTCTTCCTCAGAACTGCACAACTATGCTGTGCTAACAGTCCTGCTTTTCAAGCAAAAGCACAGGAAGACAGGCTGATGTGTACAGCAGTTCAGTGTCCGGTCCTGTACTCACGCCTGTGCAATAGGTTAGGCAGGACCCCCCCACACCTCTTAGCCATGGACAATTTGGAGTCTCTCGGGTGGGAGGTACCATCCTTACCCCCAGCCCATTGCCATGCTGCCACTTCACAGGCTGCCGTGTTGTGGCTGTAAGCTCTGTTCAAGAAAAACAGTGTGAATCTTGTCTTTTGCAAATACTGATTCAAGAGGTGTTCTGAGAAATTAGTGTGCCACCTTAAATACAATATATGATAATACAGATGAAAAAATACATCCCAGATATCTCGCAGACCTAACTTTATTCCTAAGGGCTGAGTCCAGCTAGCATCTGGATTGGGGAAGAGGATGTGGCCATCTGACTGCTCCCACACCGCGTGACTAACACTGGATTGCATCAGAGGAGTCTAGGAAGCTGGAAATACTTCAGTGAGAATTTCCTATATTACTCACAGTATGCAGTGTTAAACAAATGCATAAGACTTCAGTTGTTTGGGGTGAGCTTTATGACTCGTGTCTAACTACATTTTTTTATGATTAAACATCCCAAATATGTGCCAAGGAACTCCTCATTTGAGGCTGTGCTGTACGCATTTATTATTTACTTTGATTCTCATTCAAAAATAATGACTTTTCTTTGCCTGGCAGGCTGCACTGTAACGATTTACTTATCAGATAGTAGCTACAGTGTATGCTTGGCACTATTTTAAAAAAGGTATCATAGCCAATTAGCTTGATCCTGGAGTTCAGATTATACTGGCTTTATTGCCTCTAAAGATCTAATCTTAGCAGGTGCTGAGAGCACTCCAATTTTAAATGACCTCATACATTTTGTGTATCTCAACGAAACTTGAATGCATCTGCAGAGTGAAGCAGGTGGTGGATAGCTCTAGCATTTCTCAGCAGTATCCATAAACAAATTAATATTAATTTATTTGGATATTGTTCATACTGCCAAGGCTGATTTTAAATTATGCCTCTGTATCTTTGACTTCTTTATAAAATTATATATTTTTATGTTGTGATGGCTTGTAGACAAAATTGGCTTTTTTTTCCCCCCTGTGGAATCAAGACATTAATAATGAAAATGGATATGACAATGGAATTATTTTCTGACAGATTCCAGAAGTACCTTCTTTGTATTTAAATTTGGGTAGAGATACTTTGGTATAACAGACCTTTTTGTCTTATTTTTCCCGTGTCCTCTACAAAACAGAAGGCAAATTTCTGCTTGAGATGTAGCGGTAGCATGTTTTATTATGGATTCCTCAAGCTACCAGAAGGTGATTCTGTGACATTTTTGCTGGCAGGGGCTACAGGTAGTACAGAACTGATGCCTACACCTTCTGGAGGGATATTGGGAATAAATTTTTCAGGTAAATCACTGGCCAACCTCAAATGACACATTAGGAAAGAAGACTGAAGAGAATGAGAAAAAAAGGTCCAGAATGAAAGTGTGCTGAAAGACAAATAAATTGCCTTTGGTCTTTTGATCTAACAACTTCCCTGAGGACCTGAGTCTGCAAGGTGCAGAGCAGATCCTGCTTTATTGTAAGGGCACGTTAAATGGGACAGAGCTTATACTGGTTGATCCCACACCGGGTCTTTCAAAACGATACAGATTAAAGAAACCTTGTAACCAAAAGTGTTTAAATTGATGGGGTTAATTTTGGTAGCACCAAACTGGGGAGCAACATCACACATAAACCAGACTGCAGTTCTGAGGAAGCAGCAATTTCTGGTGAAAAAATAGCTGGGGACTATAATCAGCAACAGGAGGTTATTTGAAGGGGATGACCCTCTTGAGCTGTCTCAGTTGAAATCAGGGTGGCATGTCTGCAGCCTAACGAGTAAAGCAACAGTGATTACATAAAACAACACAGTAAGTAGTTTCCTACTGGAGGACTTCTGATTTCTAGTGTGTTAGCCTCCTCAGCAAGCATAAAGTTGTCTCCAGACAAGTGCTGAATTGACTAGAAATGCAAGACTTTGCAAGAGTGCTAAGCAAACAGAAGCTGGTGTTGATGAAATATTTACTAGGTGTAAAGTTCTTTCACCTCTGTGCAAGGTGAGTGGAATGTAAAAAATAAGATAGTGTAAGTGAAAGAAAGACCTAGGACACTTGTGAGAAGCTGAGATCTGCATAAGAATACATTGAAGTGTATTTCATGTGTTTTCTGCAGAAAATTATGTGATAGAGAGTTTCAAGTGCTGGATTCTTAATTGCATTTTTATGACTTGTAGTTGCAATACTGGAACTGTACAGTGGAGTCAAAGCATTGGTAAACAACAGGAGTGAATGGTATTGGAATCCCAAAGCACTATTTTTTTTGTTGTTGTTGTTAGTAGCACTCTAGCAGACATGCATCAATTATTAGTAATGCAGCATTAAGTGTCACGTGTGAGCTGTTAATGCCTGTAGGGCTACTAGAGCCAACAGACATTTATTTTGCATTGAAAGCTCTTAGGAAACAAATACTCATCTTCAGTTGCTCTGTCGGCTTGGAGTCCACCTTAGAAGTTTTCTTGGAAAGTCTCAGACAAAGACTTCACAATTAATCAATAAGAATAAGATGCAAGGATCACCAGGAGGCAACAATGCAATATCATCTAAAAGAAGCAGAGAGTAATCCTTATTCTTCAGCATTTAAAAACCTGGTGATGACTGGAAAACATTGCTTATGCCATCTTATGCTGTATACTTTTTTTTTTTATTTCCTTTCCCTATTGCTGTTACTCAGGACATCTCTTTGATCCTGACATTCTGGTTTCGTCTTTATTCAAGCCTTTTATTTCCTCTCCAAACTCTTTGAAAAATTTTTTTTTCGTGAGAAATATTTCTTATATGATCTTTTCTAACTAGACCTTCAGTGTGCTTCGCACAGGCTTTGTTCTGAACACAAATCAGGAACCACCTACTGCGTAATCATTTCCTGTCTTCCAATGAAGGTTTATTCTAGTTAACCTCAGTATAGCTTTCAGCACTGTTACCTGTCCTAACTTTTAACATTGAGTACCACTTTGATCCAGTCTTTTGACAGCTTTTCTATGGAACGTCTCTGTCTCCCTTTTCAAAGTAAATTGCTCTGACTGGGAATATTGTTTTATAGGATTATATCTGTATTTTCTACTCCTCTTCCCCCATCTTTAGCTTATTCGTCATCTTCCTGTGTTTTGAAGTCCACCAAAAGCCTTCATTCAGCAGAGTATGTGAACAGAATCTTTGTTCAGCAAAATGCTTAATTATGTTTTTCAGTCATGTTTGTACAATGAGTTAGGAGCACATGTAGTACTGCACTGGGACCAGTTCCTGGCCTTGTGGAGAACAAGAATTAAGCACAATCGTACTCATTTATCTCTGCAGTTCTCTCTGCCGTTCCTCTTAACACTCCCCCTCCCTCAGTTGTGGACAGCATTCCAACAACTGTATGACTTGAATGCAAGACAGCTGTATCTGAATACGGTAGTTCCCATCAAAACCCCCCGTAAAATGCATTACTCTGGTTATTGCTAGCCGTTTGGAACAGATGGCCAGATAGGAAGTGTAGCACTCATTTAAAATTCACTGTAGCACTGTTCTTGGTTTCCATTAGAGTCACAAAAAGCACGGCCTCTCTCTTAAAAAAATTAATCTTTTTTCTGTGGTGCCCTGTATACACACTCTACAAAGAAATGCCTGTTGGTCTGAGTAAAAGGTGTTTTAAAATATTGAATTAATTTTATCTGGCATGAGGCTCCAGTTGACACTTAAGAGTTGTCAATTAAAATCAGCACAGTGTGTGTAGAGAAGGACTTTGCAGACAACAGATCTATATATATCCATTGTCTGCAAAGTGAGGTCCATGTTAGCAACCCTATATACTCTACATTTCTGAGTTTTTTAGGCTGCCTGCACTGTAATGGGCCAAAAAAATTAATGCTAACATGCTGCTGTCACTTTGCACTCGCTTCTTCACAGGTAGACAGAGAGAATAGGTAGCAGCACAGAACAGAGAAAGAAAAAGAACATGGTGTCTTCTCAAATGTCCTGCCATCTCCTACTCTGAACTACGTTAGTGCAGTTCAAGAGCTAACATGTCAGGGTTTTGGAGTGAATATAAAATCGCAGACAATAAGACTCCCAATTTTAACAGTATCTACAGATTTGAGATACTCCTGTCTTGAGCAGAATCTAAATTGATCTTCCTGACCAGTTGATGCTGGATTAAACTTTTATGATTATCATATTCATTTCATAAATTAAGAAGACCTTTGCTAGTTTCTTACTGTCCAAAGCTGTCTGGAAGGAGCAGAGGTCTTGCCTGGGCTCGAGGCAGAGGATTTGGGCAGGTCCCTCCAGCGCAGGCAGAGCTGTGACTGCCCACAGATCCAGCAGAGGGAAGTGTTGTTCTAGAATACCCACCCCTGCAGCGAGAGCCTTTTGTGTTAACTGCAAGCCACATTATTGCACCAGGAAATCCATGATCTGGAGCGTATGTAACATGTGATTTATACATTCGCAGAAGGCGACAAAGAAGCTTTAGCAAATGCCAGAAAGAGCAAGTGTGATAATAATCAGGATGTGCCAGGGACTGAAGTTAAATTATATGGAGAACTATGAAGCTTGCGTATTTTTATTCTCTTTAGGAAAATAAATGGTATCATGGCATTTCAGAGGTTAAAGGGTTATGATCTGCTGGTTCATGCTTCAGCTAACTATGAAGCTGTAGCCTTTCATATCAAAAGATGGGATCTTGAGAAACAGACGGTCAGAAACGCACTTGGTGATCACAAGGCAAGTTGTCGTAGGGTGCTTTATGCAAAGGACTGGCTCAGCTTCAGGTAACTGCTGCCAAAGCCATTGCCAGTCAAGATGCTGTTGCTCCTGCCACTCCAAGCACTACTGGAGCATTAAAAGACAAGTATAACATCACCTCTCTGATATTAAAAGGAATGTTCAATAGGAAATACTTTAAAGTGAAATTTTGACTATAGATATTACCCTCTTAAATACACAGGACTCTGCTATATAGCTTTCCCTTTCTTACTACATGAGATTTCCCAAAATTGTACAGGTGAAGGGATTGAAGTAGATGCTCAGGACACCCATCAGTCACACTGAGCGTAACATTGGAAACTGTTACTTCTTTTGGGATTCAAAGCTTGTTTCGTAACATCTAAATATCAAGTTAAAAAAAGATGAGGGGATGGCATGATGTGTGAAATGAAACTCAACTTTCCCTGGATTGTCAAGCTGTTGTTTTTCAGCATCTTATAAATGGCTGTGACAAACAATTAGAAAGGGTGTTAGAGCTTGAAGAACATTTTCCAGATAATGTTGCTTGAAAAAGACTAGAAGAAATTCGTCCTAAAATAATTGCACTAAGATAACCCCAAAGAAGAACTTGATCTGCTAGGTATACAGTTGGGAGCTGTACAGCTAAAAACAGCGTTGTTTTTGAGTAGGCGGTTAACAAAATATTCCCTTTGCTCAGATATCATCGCTCGGAGATTTGTGGGGTGTGATTGATGAGTTAAGTGCTCCCCTTGTGCTTCCCCAGGAGCTACTCAGTAGCAGAGTAAATAAGAACCAGACCTAGAAAGCTGGGTTGCAATCTTTTGCTCAAGCAATTATGAACCTTATCACCACTAACTTCCATGTTCTGTCTTAATTCAATACTTTCCCTTTTATTTTTAGCACAAATAGTTCTTGGTTTTATAATTAAATTAAACATTAATTTCTCTTCCTAGCCTATTGCTGATGAAAATGTGGCAGATCCTGGGGACAGACTTTTCATTTTTGAGTTAGTAGAAAGAAAGATTATAGAATAAGATGTACTTTTATTTATTTTGCTTACAGAAAGGGGAAGTAGTTCCAATATGGTAAAATGGATGAAATCGTTCCTCAGGGAAACCCTAATAGAGCAGAAGATTGTCTTGATGATGGAAATGGAGATACAGTCAGCTAAGGAGGTGGCAGGTCCTGAGACAAAAGGGAATTGGTCTCCTGGGAAGACTGCTGGCCTGCTGTCTGCTGTCTACCAAACCTTACCAGCCACTCTTGGAGCAGTAATTGCAGACAATGCCACGTATTGTCATCTTTGTGATGTCACTCCAGGTAGAAACTATCAGCCTAAAACAAATACATTCTCTGCTACGCTACCAATATGACTGCAAATAGTGAAACAAACCTTTTTTCTTTTTTTTTTTTTTTTTTTTTTTTTACAACATACATGTTTGCATTAGTTTTTCTATGTGTTTGGATTAAAAAGCAAGCTTCACTTTTATTTGTAATTAGTTTCACTTTTGGCTCAACTGCAATGCTTGTGTTTCAAAATAAGCACATACTTTTGTGTTGCACAAAAGTATATTATATTTTAATGGCTCTTTTAAGCTTAAACAAATAATAATAGCTAAATGTGTACTGAATACAATTTGCAAATGTTATTTTTGCAAAATTTAGTGTCTGTGCTGTTTAAATGAGGGGGGGATTCTACACCTGTGAAGAAAAGGATTTGGGAGTTTTATGGAGGAAAAGCAATATTCTGAAAATAGACCCTTTTTCCACAAAACTGATGACTAGACAAACAATAAAGATTACTATAGCAGAGTGAGTGTAAGGAGTATAATTACACTGTAAATAGAATTTTGAATAGATTCTTGCAATGGAGTTGCTAAGAATGAAAATATGGCAGGAAAATTGCTTGAGTAGATTGAGCTGTTTGTATGACTACAAGAAGGCAGCCACAGCCCACTTGTCCCAGTTATTTGCAGAAATCTAGGGAGGAATCAAAATTTTCTTTCAGGCTTTTATGCATTTACCCAGCAGAATCAGCCTCTTCAGACATTTGGAGGAGGGAGCTGCGCTGGGCGCTGGAGAAAGAGGAAGTGAAGCAGGAAAGCCAAATGAATCTGCGATCGATTTTTTTAAAAACATTGTGTATATTTGTGAACTTTTTTGTATTGTTATCAGGTTTTCACTGGAACTGAAGAGCCATAGAACGCTCTTGCCATACAGTAATACGGATTTTTAGTCTGTCCCTTGCAAAACGGGGGTGGACATTGGATGCACCCGGCCGCAGTAACGAGACTACCCTCGCTGCAGCACGGTAGCGACAGCGCACCTGGTGGGGTGCCGCAGGAGCGTACGCGAACGTAACGGCGCGGTGACATTCCCCCGTATCCCCAGTCGTGCTTTCCTCGGCTGGACGAGCCCCGCTCCCGCTCACCCCGCGGGGGCTGGGCTCATCCCCTCCCGCTGCCCGCGCAGCCGCCCCCGGGGCCGCCCCGGCACCCGCGCCCCTTCCCCCGGCCCGGCGCCCGCACCCAGCCGAGGCCTCCGGTGCCCAGAAAACCGCGCGCCCTCGCTCGGATTAAATTGCCTCCTCGCAAGTGTCACCTTCTCTAATATTTGTTTTCCAGTCGACGGCGGTAATTGCTTTCTCGCTTCCGCCGCCTCCCGCTTTCGAGCGGCTCGATTTGTTTAAATGCCGGCACCGAGGGGCGCTGCTGCCTGCGGGTCGGCACGGCCGCTGCCCCGCTGCCAGGGGGGTCTCGGCCTGACGGGGCTCCCCGCCGTGGGCACAGCCGCGGTGCCGGCAGCGCTCCCCGCCCGCGGCGGCGGCGCGGGAGGGGCCCTCAGGTGCCTCCGCAGGTGAGGGCCGAGCGAGGGGAGGGGGCCGGGCGCGGCGGGGCGCTTTTGTCCGCCGCAGCCCCCTCCCCCGCCCCGCGGCCTGTCAGCGGTTCCGCCGGCCGCGCCCCATTGGCTGGCGCGGCCAGTAACGTGACAACGGCGGCGGGCGGGGCTGGATCCGAGAAGTGCCGGTTAGAGCCGGTGCCTCGCGCTGTGCTGCCGGGTCCCTCGCGGACGGAGCGCGCGGGCGGCACGCCGTTGCGCGGCCGCGGCGGCGCGCGAGCGGGCTAGTCACGCCAGGCCAGGCGGGAGGGGAGGGGAGGCGGCGCGGCCAGGTAAGCGAGGGGCGGCCGCCGCTGACAGGTGCCCCGCTCCCCCGGCACGGGAGGGACGGGCGGAAGGAGGGGGAGCGAGCGGGGGGCAGGACAGAGCGGGGCTTTCCCCAGGGCAGCGTGTGGCTGGCCCTCACCGCCGCCGGGAGGCCGCCCCGGCTTTTCCCGCCTCCCTGAGGGACCGGGGTGCCCCCTCCACCTGCGGCAGGGGGGCTGCCGGCCCGCCTGCCGGGCGGCCCGGTGAGCCTGTGCGGCGGCCACCCCTTCCCTCGGCGGCGCCCTGCAGCGGGGCTGCTCACCTGCCCGCCTCCCCGCAGGCCGGCCGGGGCGGGGGGAGGGACCGGGCGCGGGGCTCCGGAGCGAGTCTGTGCCTGCCCCGGGGCCTGGCGGCCGCCTCGCACCCGTGCGGGTGGGGCTCGAAGAAAACCGTTTTCTGATTTGCGTAACCGATATTTACGCGTGTCCTCAAGTGATCCGGGGCGCTACAGGTCGCCTGGGGCTTCCTCCCTCGGGCTCGGCGCGGCCGGGCGGCACCTGCCCACCCCCCCCACCCCACCCCGCCCCGGCCCCAGATGTGGCGGCGGCGACACCTGCCCTCGAGCATATGGCCCGCGGGTGCCAGGTCCCAACTTCTCCAAAAGGGAGGGAAGACTTAAACTCAGGCCTGACAGTACTGCGTGTGAAATAAGAAGCGTCCTCTTCTTTGTTGTTCTCTTCCTTTCCTCTGTCTTTCCTTTGCATTTCTCATCCCCAACAAGACAGCATTCTTGTAGCAAGGGGTTTCTTGCGTGGTAGCTTTTACTTGCGTCCTAGCTGAGTTGTTTTAGAGACATAAGGCTTACTTTGTGCTGTACTGTTCTGTGGTGAAATTGAGGGAGCTTCCTGGCTTCAATTAAGAATTTGTCTGTGGTGAATACTGTAATTAACCAGTTCTGTAGGAGTGATTACAGCAGGCTTCCCTAAAGCTTAATTTTAAGTGAAGATTGTCATTAGTTATGCTGATCGGGTAAACTGTGTTTGAATTGGCACCTAGTGTGGCCTTTTAAAACAATACCTTTGAGGTAGAGCTAGAATACGCTAGGAGCTATGTGTCGCTTGCAGTTTCAGGGATTTAAGCTACATGTCCTACTGACTCCTAGCTTTCCTTGTCTGTTTGCTGAAGTGATAAGCTAAGGCATCAATTATTTCCTGGTATCTTAGAATTCTTCCTTATGTACCTTCCTAGCAGAGGGGGCAACAGATCAGGGCTTATTGATCTGTCTTGTTTGAGCTCTTAAACTTTCAAGAAAGAGGGAGGGGAAAAAGCCCACAAGGCTTAAGTATTGAAATCTTACAGTATGTCACTCATAGACAATACATAAAAAATTCTAAGTACATTGCGTGTGTTTTCTTTACCCTGTGTAACTCAGCTGACTGTGTGGGGAATAGAAGAGTTATCCTAAGTAGTACTTTTCTTCAGTACCTGTGGTGCTGAGCGGGGCAAGGGATATGGAATGAGAACAGAAAGGAGGATGGCGGTAGTAGGGAACCAATAGCTAGGGTAGGGTACAAGTTTTCTTAAGGGTTTTCCCCAGTGTTTAAAACGTTCTGTTGTAGCTGGATAACAAAATGTTTGTCAGAGAGTTTTACATTAGCATATACTTTTACATTCTACTAAATTTTACACTAGCATAATGTAACTGAGTTTCAACCTCAGTAGGATTCATGTAACTTTGCAGTATTAACATGCTTGTTCCCTTGCACTCTTGGGAGAAGAGAGTTGCTGGTCTGACTCTTTTTTTTTTTTTCCTTTTTCAGAAAAATAGGATTCTCATGGGAGAAAAAGAAAAGTGCTTTTTGTATCTTGCAAGATACCAGTAGAGCTGCTCTTTGAAGTTGATTGCATGTCGAGTGAATTTTAGAGAGGGACCAACAATGCCAAAGAAACATGCATCAGTATTTCAGTGTTGTAAAATGAACTTTGTAGAGCACTATGTCACTGCCAAAGTAGTATTTTTATAATGGATTGGGGGGGGGGGGGGGGGGGGGGGGGGGAATGGAGCAGGAAATCTTATGTTCCTTTAGCTGCTACTGTGCTTGCTCTACCTGACATGCTACAGGTAGTGAAAGAGATTGTGGCACTAGTAATACTACTTCAGCTTTACAATACCTGCTGGGAAAGCCATAAAGCTTTACTCAGCTAGGATTAGAAATGGGTATTTTATGTGACTAAGGGGATAAGGTGTGGTTTATACTGGTCTCTATGTTGCCTATCTAACTGTTTCACACTGCTGTCTGTATTCTGTAGGCTGTATTTATCCTTTCTGCAGGCATCCTTACAACAGCTGTTCAGCTGTTGTCTTGCGAATAGTGTTACTCTGCCAGTTGCTCTTGCAGTTAGTCTTTTTAAAGATACGTTAGAAGTCTGTGCTGTGGTTATGGAGATACTTGGTTCAGATACCATGGGTAGCCATGTAGAAGGGTGAGGAATGTAAAGTGGAATGAATATTCTAATATTTAAATATGCTGTAATTTTAATGTTTAAGTGGTATAGATTATATGTTGTCTTAGCAACATATTATCTATTATTAATTTGCTAATAATTAACTAATAAATAATATGCTTTATTCTCCTTAACTGGTAACAAGCTATGGTATGCCTTGTCTAATACGTGTCTGTATCCTGTATGGAGTGAGTATGTATGGTCACATATTACAAACTTGTAACTGTGCTTTGTGATAGCTGGTAATGTAGCCGAGAGGCTGTGGCCTGCATTTTATTTAACCCTTCCACTACCGTGTGGGCAGTCAGCCTCATAAATGTCAGAAAACTTGTTAGGAATCATGTGGTCTTAAGTTATTCATAACTAAACTTCTTATTTGTATGAACTATCTTGTGTATACATTCCCATTGGAGTTGTACCAGACGTGGTAAGCGGGCTTCAGTTTATTGTAGTTATCCTTGGGTTTGGCAATTCTTTTCCCCAAGAACTGTTCATGTGCTACAAACTAGTTCTGGATTGAGTTTCTAGCTAGGTGAAATCAAATTTTAATTCAATGTTGAATTAAAGTTTCATAATACTTATGAACAGTTTCCCCAATTATTTGATTTAAACTTACTGATGTGAAAAGACTATACTTTCTAGCAGTCTAATACGTTGGAAAGAAGGCAGATGATGCAGCTCTCAAGAAAGCTGTCGCAAATGTGGTTTGGAGTATAGTGCTGGCACACCCTCCTCCGATGTACGCTAGAGAGGAAGGGAATTGTGGAAAAAACTGGTAATGGAGTATCTTCAATTTACTTCTCATTGGTGCCATTCCGTTTCAACATAGTGTCTTCACACACCCTGTATTAAACTATGTGAGTACATTTCCATCAAAAGTGCTCAACTTCTCAGTATGTTCTCATACTGTAAACTGGAATGAAGTTTCTTATACTGAAATAGAGACTTTAGTTGATTGTGAGGAACTGAAGGGTTTAAAAATGCCAGTACAGGATCCAGTGATACCAATAAAGAATATGGTAGTAACACAATCTGGTTTTGTTGCTGGTAATTGTTAGTAGGCTTAAGACATTGTTATAAACACTGTTTGATTGGGAGATAGTAGTTTGAGTTGTGGTTTTAGTTTAATATGGAAACAAGGTTTCAGTTTTGTGGCACAGCAGCTACAAAACTATGGTCATGTAGTTTACTCAGGCTTAATTAAAGTGACATTGATTTTAAAGCTCTCACTTAAAACCCCAGGAAATGTAATCGCTGATTTCCCAGACATTGTTGCGTTAGTTTTCTGGGGAAAATATTGGTATTCAGTGAGTAGTTCAGGCTGTCAAATACTTATTCAGATATTTTCTGGTAGCTAAAGTTTATCTGCGTGCAAATGTAAAGGTCTACTGAGCTGGGATTTAAGAACTGCAAATTTAGACTCTAATACTTAAGTATTTATCCTTTAAACTAATTTTTCCATCTGAATGAAAGCAAAATCTTGATGTGCGTTTGTGGTGTAATTCAAAATATTTGAAGAAGGGAGGGCATTTGAAAAGTTTTAACAAAAAATTGTCTGTTTCTAGGCTGTGTTAAAATTATTAACAAGATAAACTATCACTTCCAACCCACGTCTTTGGAAGTGTGAAAATGATTATTACTTTGCCAGTGCCTTTGCAGTACAGGAAAACTGTTTTCTAAGTAACCATTTTTTATTAAACATTAACATTGTTTAAATATTAACTTTGCAATGACACTGACTGAAAGTCAGGAAAGAACCAAAACATTGCTTAATTGAAGTGAGACGGGATACATCAATACTCAAGAGCTTTACTGAACTGGAGTTGTTAAAAGTAGTGTCTGCTTTGCTTCAAACTGTGATTCGGTTTCTTACAAATATGGGGCTGGAGGTTTTTTACTTCAAAGTTCTTAATTGGTTCAGGTGATGATAAAACCTTCACTCTTGTTTTTGAAGTTATTAAACTTGGCTTCATACCAAAAAGTGTTTTTCTTGTGGTACCGTGATCTGAAAAAACTTGCCAGTTGTTAGGTCTCCTCAGACAGCTTACTCGAAAAGGAAATTTTGCGCGGTAGGAGGCTCTATGTTGCACAGCATACTCGGGCTTGATGGAAGTATAAAGTGTGAACATAGGTGCTAAGCTAACTTTGTGTTTGTTCAGGAAACAAAGCGGGATTACTGCAGGTTTACTGTAGCATTCGAGTCTGATCACTTGTACATGGTTCTGAAACTTAGCATTGTTCTAGGAGATGCTTCCATAAGCATAACACTGCTTTTAGCTCTCGTGATCACATGCGTGTGTGCAGTTCTCAAACTGTAGAGTTGTGTTTAGGTGTTAGTATGTAATTTGTACATACACTATTACACAGTATGTGCAACATGAAATTTGTCCTTCAGTCTTTTCATTTTATTAAAATAAAAGAAGATGTAGCTGGGTGCTTTGTCTGATTAATAAATACATGATGCAGAGTAATACAAACAGGAAGACACTTAAGAGACTTAGGTGATAGTGCAAAGAGCATGCTCCCTGCCAGAGGATTAGTAAAACCTATTCCATTTCCATTTCAGGTGAGTTTGTATTTGACTGCAGTGTTTCATAAGTTTTTTTTACTTTGGGGTGGGGAGATTCTTTAAAAAGATAACATGATGGGTTTCAGAAGAGTTTGCATACGAAGAGTGCCCGAGTTTGAATCAGATGTAAATTGGAAACTTATCTATTCTCATTATTTTACTTTGGATGTTTAGACCAAACATCTAGAATTAAGTGTTTCAACTTGTCAGGCTGGCTTTCAAGAATAACTGTCTTTCCTATTAAACAAGGTGAAAAGCTGCTGTTTCTGAGAAGAGATATGAGCCACTGCTGAAAATCTGAATCAGCTTTCCAATGTCAGAACTAATAGAGTGAAATCAGATGTGTTTCTGTATTGCTGCCCTGATTATTATATTTTCCTAGATGCAGTTAAATTCTTCTCTGTGGTCTGTGGAAGTAATAATATTCCCTTCTGGAAAGTTCTTCATGAAACTTATGCAGCATCAGGAAAACTTAAAACCAAAACACTGTTTTTTGACTGTTCTTAAATCTTGTAGCTATATTTGTGCGTGGTAATAATTATCTTGCAGAGACAATGTATTTGGTATACATTTTTGATTTGTGACCTCACTTCATTTTTCTGTTTGTTATCAACACCTGTTATCCTGATAGGACACTGTCTGGTCTTGGCAGTCTATAAGTATTAAAAAAAACATCAGTTTCTTTTTTAGACCAAATGTTGAAATTTTAACTTATTGTACTAGACAACTGTTCATATTTTAGAAACATCAACATGATTCTAGCTAGAATAAGGAGTATAAATACAAATTTATATTTCTGAGATTAGGCAAAGGTGATAACTGTCTGACTGCTATTAGGAAAAGTAATAGCATGTGTGTTTCCAGCTCTCAGAACCTGTAGTACAATCCAGAATAGCCTCTCTGATTACCTAGTAAGAAGTTAAGTGTTATTATTGTATAACGTTCCTCATAAATACTTTATGAAGAATGGGAGAAACATTACCATGATTTTACAGTTGAGGAATTTGAGGTAGAGAGAAACAAAATTACTTGCATAGAGCTATTCAGCAGGTCAGAGGTAAACATCCCTATTAACTGGGTTGGGTATGGTTATTGTATTGGAAAGCAGTGTTTGAGCTAGGAAAATAATGTAGAACGGAGGTTCTGAATATCTGAAAACATTGGATTTTGGTACTCTGCTCTCTGCAAAACTAGCAGGACTTCCTATGGTATGAAGAATGTTGGCCCCTTCCATCTTTGTCTAAATGCAGTGCTGTTGAATTCCTTATAGGACCTTTATCTAGAAGTATCAAATCAGAATATGAACATGCTTTAGTTAATGCATCAGTATGTATGGTATTACATTAGCATGTAATGAATTATGTTGATAACCTAGTTATAGCAACATGATATCCTGTAGACTACAAAACTGACTCAAATGCTTACCTGACTTCTTAAGTAGGATTTGTAGTCCACTCTCTGTTCTGCTGTGACAGCAGCACTCCTGATGGTAATTGACAAATTAATTCAGAGCTAGTTTGAGGTATGTGGACATACTCCAAGGCTTCTCCTTCTGAGAATATTTTATTTCAGACTTGTTTCCAGTGAGGTTATGGGAGCTGTCTTGGCTATTTCAAGGGTCTCTGGCCATTTATGACTTTATTGAAAAGTACACTGAAAATGGAAGAGCATGTATGAGCAATTTCCTGCTTTTTCCCAAGGAAAGATAGTCTTTTGTTAAATAATCATAACTGTTTTACACTGCTGGATCTCTTGTATTTTTACTGCTCTTGAAGACTGAAGATGATAAACTATACTATCATTAAAGAATACACTAGTAGAGAAACCTTGTACTATTTAAGTTGTGAATATTCTCCAGTGTTATCTTCCTCAGCTTTGCTTTCTGATGTCCTGAGCATAGCAGCACAATGAATGGACATCAAGAGTATCTGTCTGGCTTCTGGAAACTAAGGGGATAAAAATTAATTTTCTATTGTAGTACTTATCTTGGTGTGCAGAATTAAATAGATACCATGGAGGCTTCCTTTAGAACACTGGAGGGATACTGCTGATACCATTGTCTCATGGTTATGTATTCATATTTCTCAGCATAAGAAAGACCCAGGAATGTGGTTATGAGAATAAAATGGCGTTGTAAGTGAGCTTGAAAATCTTATTTCATGCAGTTGGAAGGTGTCTGACTCTGTGTTAGCTATGTTAGTACTGGGACAAAAGACTTGATGTACTGTTGTGTAAGATGGTTTCTGGGAGAGCTATAAAAGGTACAGCATGACACCAGTATCAGTCCCAGTCTAGACCTTCTGAGACTGCTTTTGGTGTAATATTCCTTGCTTAGGAAAGAATAGGTGAAGAACCAGGAGACTTTTCATACTTAATGCCCAAACTTGCTCTGAGATTTCTTTGGGACTTGGAAGTAAGGGCTGTTTGTAGTATTGGTGTACTATTTCTGTCTTCAGCATTGCATACTGATTTTTAAAACCTAATTGAGGGGTGGGGGAACAACAAAGGAGGCCTGTTCTTTTAGGTATCATTTGAGAGTGTAATCTGTGCCACTTCCCTGATATCTTCCATGGCACATTTGGGCCGGAATGTTTGACAGCATGGCGTGCCTGCAGTCATCTCTCTCCAGAGTTGTCTCCTCCCACGCTGGTTTGAATAAGCATTAGCTTAGCACAGATGAACTAGGTACTTCCGTCCTGAGAATGCAGATGCATTTCCCATGCTGTTCTATCCCCTCCTCTCCACCCGCAGTATATTCTCATTCCTCTTTTTCTTATGCTAGAAAGATCACTTCCTTTGGTCTACTTTCTTAAGAGTCACCATTCCTCTGAGCACTGTTAGTCTTGCAGTTCTGATTCTGGTTTTGTTGGCTTTTTCTAAATGGGATGATAATGCTCTTTAGGAATCCAGACTAGGTTTGTACAGGCATGGTGCCCCTGTCTGCTACAAGTATTTTCTTGGGTATTAGTGGAGGACAGCATTTACTGCTCTTAGGGCTACATCATTGGTGGCACATTCCTTCTACAAAGGATTAGTCCACGTAGGGTTTTCTCTGTCTTCTTTTGGTTGCTTCCAACAAATGATGTGAAAATTAGAGCAAACCAAGCCTGTTTTTTTGCATACTTTAACATTTTTTTTTGCACATTCCTATTGCTGCAGTCCCTGTAAGCATTAAATCTTGTTTTTATCTAGTCTACCTTTTCTTTGTTCAGCATGGCCCGTGACCTGTCTCCTTTTCTGTGAATTGCTTGTAATTTTTGTGAAATTACCAGCTTTGTCTTAGCTGATATAGTATGAAGTCGCTCTGGAAGTTATTTTCTGTAACCTAGATTCAATCTCTTATACTCGGCTTGTTTAGAAAACCATTTACTTTATCAAAGAAATGCACCTATTTGGTCTGGCAAGCTCTGTTTAATTTTTACTTCTATAACTTGAGTCCCATATTTTTTGAAAGGAAAAAACTACCGGATTTGTAACTGGACTTGTTTATTTCTTTAAATACATATGACGATCATGATTGTATGTTTGTTGGGTCCGTGATAGCATGAGCCACTCAGGGGTGATGTTGATTTGAGTACATTGCTGTGGGTAATGTAGCCTAGTATCTCAGTGCTCTGACAATCCTATTTCACAAATTCATTAACATTTCATAAAAAAGGTAGGTTTGTCTACAAGGAGATAACTGAAGCCAAGTACATTCAAAGCATGGATCAAATTTATTTGTAAAAAAGTCTCTTGTGCTGATTCTGCTTGTGTACCTGTGTCCCCTTTTTGAGACTTAACATGAACTGACTTTCTGTTGCATTAAATTGTGTACTCCATTATGGGCTGTCTAATGCCAAGCTTAAAAATACAATTCTTTGGGCTCTTAGTGTATAGGTTCTTTAGAAGTAGTAGGAATGCATGCCCCTCTCCTACTTTTTATTCAATACTGAAGTTTTTGTTTACTTGAAAGTGTTATGGGGCCAAAAAAAGGGGAAAAGGAGGCTGACAGAAGATAGTGCTTCACTTTAAATACTAACCTCTTTGTGCTGAAAATGAATGAGATGTGATCAGACTGTATGGTGCTATGCAGCAGATATCTGGGACTTGTTCTTTGTTTCAGTTTTTTTGGGCCCCTGTTTTTACTTCATGAGAATTTCAGAAGTGACCTTCTGGAAGACAATCTATATGGTTTGTGTTTTGCACCAAGAGGTGCTGGTCCATGATGATCTCAGTAAGAAAGGTACTTGGACTCTGTACAGTATCATTTAAAATGCTTTTTATTGGATTTGACACTATAAAGAAAGAGAATAATATAGATAATCTTACATCCCTTTAGAAGCTGGGAACACGAGTTGTGCAGCATCAAATGAGCTTTCAATCCTTGTGCAGCACACCATAGCTGTGTACAGACCCTGTCTGTAGAAAGAGTTACCTCATTTTGATCATTCGAGCTATTGTAGAATTTTCTTACAAGAAAACAACTCTGTGCATCAATTCTACTGTCAACCAGGAAGGATGTTCACAGGAGAACTTCTTGCTGTGCTTCTTGATAAAGACAAGGACATGCAGGTGGTGTAATTGCTGGTACCAAGTAGGAGCTGCCTGCAGATGACTCCTGTTATAAGCTGGCTAAATTTATCCTGCGACCAAGAGATCTGCACAGCACAGGCCTGGGCCTGTTAACTAGCCAGAGTGGATCACTAACACCTCAATGTGCCTCGGTCTTCCAGTCAGAACTGCTACAGTTTGTTATACTTTTTTTTTTTAAAAAAAAAAAACAAACAAACAAACAAACAAAAAAAAACCAACAACAAAAAAACCCAAAAAAACCCAAACAAACAAACAAACAAACAAAAACCAAAAAAACCAAAAAACCAAATTTATGAAACTCTTTCCAGTTATTTGTTATCTGTTAATGGGGTTTGCTATGTTTCTTTAGGAATTGCCAAGCAAACTTGTGATAGCAGAGCTATTTTTTAGTGGGTAATACTGATGTAGGGTTTTGGCAGTCTTTTTCAATTTATAATTTTCTTTTTAAAGGGGAATATGTGAAATGTACAAGTGTTTGAAGAAATGTAAATTAATGGAGCAAATAAAAAAATCTGCTTTCTAAAAAGAGTGCTAAAGTTTCTGGTGACAATACAAATTAAATAAGTTAAATGACTAGTTTAATATTAGAGTGAAACAAAATATGTCTCTAAGTGAATTTACTATTTTTGGATTCTTTGTATAACCAATACAAAGCACTCCCTTCTAAACAGGTGCTTGTTTCAATATTTATTGTAATCAGTATATTAGATGCTAATACATCTCAAGTTTAAGTTAATATATTTATATTTGTAGCTAAAAAGAATTAAAGCTGAAAATAAATCCACAGTCTGGCAAAGCTACTACAACTTGGCTGCAGGTTTATCTTAATGTGTCCTCAAGGAAAGAGGAGACCACAGCACAATAATACTTGTCTGTGTAGTTAAAGTCCTTCCTCTGTCATACTTCTGTCATCACCTGATATAATCTTAATTTATATTTTTTTTAAAAATGCATCTCTGAGTTTGAAAATAGTGCTGGGACACTAAAGCTGCACAAACTATTGCTTACTAGAAATGTTCAGATTTGATTCGGAGTCTAGATTCTGCTTGGTTTGTTAGGGATCTTAGAAAGCACCATGACTATGAATGAAGTGATATTTGCCCAGAACATAGACAGCTTGCTTTCAAAGAGATCTATCAGTCATATTGATGCAATTATGTGCAAAACAAAGCTGGTCTACCTTTTGTTTTACGTTAGGTTTTTTACCATTGGATTACTTGCCTGTTTAACTCTGAAACTTGCTTGTTCAGAAACCTAGGTTTGTACCTACTTATCAGTTTTTCTTCATTTTTGTTTTTCAGTGGTTTTTGCGTAAACTGCTTGTCTCGCTTACTGTCTATTTGGTCTTAAACTTGGGTTTAAACTGAGTATTTTTCTCGCTAGTACAGGCCTTTCTAGGAGCATAGGTTGTGACCACCTGTTTTATCTAGAGCACAATCCTTAGCACCTTGAACTTAACTTGAGGAGAGGGCTGGGGAAAGTGCTTCTACCAGTCAAAGTATGTATGTATGAATACGAATTTGTATTTAAAATTGCTCTCCAGGCTAGACTAGTATGAAATAAAAAGCACATTTAACATACTTTTTAAATACATATCTTGTATTACAACTTCACTAGAGTGTAACCCTCAAAATAGTTGACTTGGTTTCTCCCTCCCATCCACCGTTGGATTAGGCTCAAGTAACTTCATGCACTTGGGAGGACCTCGCTGATGTGATTCATTAACGTGTGGTCTACAGGTATGTAATTTTAACTACCCGTGCAACCAGAATGTTTGAAGATGATCCATCTCCCTAGTGAGTGTTTGACCAGTGACATATTTTACTATCAAAGATTAATTCTTTATTGGCCTTCCTTGAATAGAGAAAAGACTTAATACTTGCGTATTGGTGGCATTTAATGAGAAGGTAACTCAATATGGCTCAAGGAAGATGATGGTTTCTTCTGGAGTGCTGCAGGCATAGGTTGGAAATGCATAATGTAGCATATGTAATCCTGCACAGTCAGATTTCAAGAATGTCTTGTGCTTGTAAAGCAAATCAAATTGGAGTAAAGCTTATTTTCAATTTAGATTAGACTGCAAGATAAAGTATTTCTCTTGTACTAAGTGTACCAGAGAAAGGAAGTAACAGAATAAAGATGTGTATTCTGAGTTTGGGTGAAGCTGTCTTTAAGATGTTTCTTTTTCACCTACTCTAAGGCCTTTTGTGTTGAACCTAGGAACGTTCAAGCTTTTGGGTAGTTGAGGAAACTATTTAAAATACACTTGCCATGTTGTACTCTATTTTTCTCAGCTTACTGAAGGTATGGTAGTGGTAGAGCTGGGTAGTAGTTGCTTAATTTTGCAAGACTATCAGCTTATGTGCTGTACAATTAACTGTGTAGCAGTAGCAGAGAAGAGTAACGCATGTAAAGTAAAAATCTAAGTGTAGGCTAACTTAATTTTAAACTAAAAACATGTTTACAATTTTTTTTCCCAGAAATTACTGGGCTGCATAGTCTTATGTAAGCAGCCTTCTCCAGAGAGCAAGGACTGCTTCTTAAACAGCATAAGACTTTGCTATTACTGTTCCACATCTTATGTTGAGCAGTACTGTCTTGAGAGCAGGAGTGTTTAAGAAAGGCAAGGCCTCTAGTTAATCCAGACACGGATGGTTGAGGTTGTCTGTAGTTGTAATTACAGTCTTTGATTTTTTGGGAGGACTTTAGGCCTTTGATTGTTTGAAAGGTTAATATGGAAAACTTGTAACAATGTTACTGTAGTCTTGAACATCCTGTGCTTGAGGAATATGCTGGTTATCGTAGAGTGTGGGAATGTCTTCGTGTTTATTTTAAATACAAAAGGATAATCACTTATACATGTTTAATTATCACCTATGACCTTCTTCAGAAGGAACCGGAAAGAAGCTTTCTCTAATCCTGTTTGCATGTTGTTCTGCATTCGGTGGAATACAGATCCAAAAATACAATCCCCATCGAAAAGATCCTACAACTGAATCTGCATGTGCACACACGTGGTCAAAGTACAGATTCTGAAAGACTGTTTATCAAATGTAGTGCTTGAATTGAGTAGTCTATTACTTGTCAATAGGAGGCTTAAAAAAGGGAGAGGCAGTCAGCTGAACACATCTGCTAAGAGCATGTATGACAGTACCATTCTTTATGAAGTCAGACCTGCCCCTCTTGCAGTACCTGGCTTTTTGTTGTTTAGGGAATGCTTGAAAAAGGAAATGGTAGTATGCCAACAGAAGGGGAAGTTTTAGCCAGGAAAGATGTGTTTTGGGTGATGGGGGGGCGTGGGTGGGGGGTGGGGTGTAAAGTTTGTTACTTTTTTTTTTTCCTTTGGGAATATTCATAGGGGTTTATTTGCAAGTGGAGGTTCAGGCTGTGCATGTGAGACCATCAGCATGTACTAGCAATCCCATAGGAGAGTGTCACAACTGCCTATTAAGTTAAATTGATTGCACGTTTAGATTATTATTTGAACTTAATTTTGCATCCAAAACTTTGGAAAAAAAAGTGATACATTTAAACTAGCTAGAAGCTAAGTTGGTACTGTAGTTCAGGAATCTTTTGATAGAAAATTGATAAAACAGACACGTTTACTTAGTATGTCAGCATCTCCTTATCTCAGTTGAGAAGTACATCATGCTGTTGGAATAACAGCATGAGTCTAAAGAGAATGGCTGAGAACCTGATAGCTGTGTTTCTCTGGGGTGGGGGGGAAGCAAGATAGAGGGGCCACTGGAATACCTGTCAAGGTATACTTTATAAATCTGTTTTGATTAACTTAGTGTGTCAGAAACACCACTTGAATACTCAATCAACAAAAACAGTGTAGCCTTAAAAATAAAATAAAGCCTTCTGTCAGGTACTGGCTTTTTGTAGCCCATTATCCTTTGGGGAGGACAAGCAAGGTCCTTATCTTGCTGCAGAGCCATCCCTAACTAAATGTGCATAAAATAATGTAAGCAGTGATGCAATGTTAGGTAACCTTTTGGCAGCAGGGGAGGGTGAGGGGGGGGGTGTCTGCTTATAGATAATATTTTTCAAAATGATAGCCTTTTATTCATATTCTGGATATGTTTCTATTGATCAGATTTATAAGTCTTGAAGTAACTAAAAATTGCCTAGATATTAGTGATCTTTATTACTTTATTTTTCTGGCCTGAGTCCCAGTACTGGTCTGGGGTAACTCTCCTGAGGTCATCACTTAGCCTGGGGCTAAACTTCTGTCTCTCATCTTCTAGGAAAGATTGCCAATTGAATTAGGCCACTTTGAAAAGCTTTTATGGCTTTGATATGGGTTGAGAGCTGCTAGAGATGAGTCTTAATCAAGCTCGTTACAGTTCAGCATTATTCCATTTGATTAGTCACTCTTGGCGTACAGATAGGATTTGAAAGAAAACTGTCTTCAGCAAAATTATCATTAATAATTCACATGTTTATATTACACTTGTATATATTGTGTACTTCTCCAATAGGAAGCTTTGTTTCATACACATAGAATTGTAATGAATACACATGCTTCATTGGGAGGCTTCAAAAAGTAGTCATTAACAAGACCAGAGTTCAAGTATTTAAATACTTCATATTGTGACACTCACTTTCTGCTAGAAAGTGTTCTAAAACCGCAGCAAGAATGTAGCCTTTTTTCTGGGATATGTGATAGGGACTGACAACTTTTCCAGTTCAAGGCAGGGAGGTGACAAAGTATTTTATAGACACAGACTTTACAAAATTACATGAGTCAGCCTTACTTTGAGTTCTTAATCTGTATAAAAACAAACCACTTTGAGCATTATGGCATTGCTTGAAGAAGGTGTATTGGCTTATGCATAATCTCAAGTATACCAATATATTTTTAATAGAATTGGCTGAAGTTCCATTTTCTGTTTTTCTTTCTGTAACTTTTAGAGAAAATACTCTGTGTTAACTGTTTTATTGTACTCTGAATTCTGTCCTTTATACTCAACAAGAGCCTTGCTTATTCCCCAAAATGAGGTTTATGTGTTTGTCAGGAAAATAATTGCTCCCATCCTCATCCTGATCAGACCTTTCCCAATATTTTAAACTCTCAGCCAGTCCAGTGATCGCTTTGACTTTTCAAATGTTTTTCTTTGTTAAAAATATGGTATTTATACCTTTTGCTCTTATATGTTGACTTATTCAACAAAGTTTATCTCTTAGTGTGTTCTTTACAACTTTAACAGGGGTCCCAAGTCTTTCATTTTTGTAACAAAGTTCAAGTGAGAAGAATTGACTGGGTTTAATTCTAGGTTGGAAATGAAAAAAATACTTCTGATTTTTCTGTCCACATTCAAATCAAGCATTTTTGGCTTGAGTCAAGACACGATCCAGATATTCTTTGCAGAATGAAAGCCTTAGTTTGGATGGGTTTATTACCTTTTTGTGCTTTTACACCTACAAATTTATATTCAAATCACAAAGAATTATACCAGAAGAACTCATTTTAAAGGTATTTACAGGTGTGGTTTTTGCATGCTGAGCTGGAGTGATTGAAGAAATTGCTATTTCTTAGCTATGGTTAGAGCATCTCAGCTGCAGGACTAGTAACTTTACGTAAATGCAAAAACTGTTGAGCTTAAATAGCTTTTAGTGCTTAGAAAGGAGACAATGACAAGGGCCATTACTTTATCTCTACTTTAGGAAAAGCAGCTTTCAGATGATGATCAAGTAAATATTTGGCAGGGGTAGCATCTTAAATTATTCTAACTAGACCTTGTAGATCTAGTTAGAACTTTTGGTCATTAAATGATGGATCTTTAAAACACTACTGTGGAAGGAGTAATGAGCTGTTGTTCAAATACTCACAGTTACTGGAGTCCAAGTATTTCATGATCTGATGACAATTTATTTTCTCTCCAGGAGTGTATTGTAACCATTCTGTCCTCCTTCAGCTGCTTTCCCTTGAGTGGGCCTGGTAAGTTTCTACATTCTATTAAAAGTAGCCTTGTCAATGCAAGAAGGTTTAACTTATTTTTGACCGTTCTTCTCCCTTCAAATGTGAATGTGGAGTAAGAATAAGGTTCTGCCTTAGTTCAGCTGTTGTTTGTCTTTTTATAAGAGCTTGTCAGCTCTGTTTTGGAATTGAAATGTCCACTACCAATATATTAAGAAAAATACAGAACATCCCCATTGCTTTGTATCTGTACTGCTTAACAAACTTTATAGTAAGTTTCCTCCAAAGCCGATAGTGTCTGTGGTATTGCCATTGACACTGGATAGTTTATTAGTTTGTTTCAGGATGTAAAATATGGGCCTCTGTTTTTGAGAAACTTGCCTTTCTGCCAAACCGTGGTATATCAAAATTATGGCTGAATTCTACTTGAAGTCTGGCATGTTGCATATTTTATTTTCACATAGTTATTTGGGGAAAAAACACCCCACATTACTTCCCAGTTGAAATAGGGCTATCTGTAGGCGGTTTCCTGTTTTTTGTGTTGATGTGACTGTGCAAAACTTTGACTTCACATTCTACATGATCATGTCTGAGTATGTTCTATTCCATTTCATGTAGCTGTAGCAATGCAGAGCTTAATGGATCCTGATGTCTGCAATAAGGCAGCAGTTTTAATGAAAGCTGTAATGTTTGCTCTTTATTTAGGTGAAGCCATTAAAAAAAAATATTCAATGTTTTCTCCATCCAGAATGAAGACAAATGTAAAGATGGCATGTCCAAGGAACTTTAAAAGGTGTAGACCTCCTGACTGAGCAGTGCTGTGTATTTTATTCTCTTTAATTAGTAAAGTAAGTATGAATCAAACATATGCTGCTGGGGGTTAAGTGTGCCGTTTTTATATATGACAATATTGAAACTTGTTATTGTTCTCTTTCATTCTGTCAGTATGCTTAATTCTTTTGATGTGAGAAGAGGGGGAATTATATAAACAATATGTAATGCAAAACTGCTTTTCTGAGAATTTTTGTGTACTCTTTATTCTTTAATTGGGTAGAATAATTAATCCGTTAGAAAATTCTAAATTACAAGAGCCGTCATGTTAATATATCACTCTGATTTTGGAATTCTTCATAAATGGGAAATAACTTTTGCTATGTAAGTTTAGGACAGTGGTGAAGGACTGCTAGTAATATATCAGACACTTCTTTAACTTATACCTGCTTGTTGCTTCTACTTGAGGAGTACCCAAATGTTCAGTCAAAATATACTTTCTTCTAATCTCTGATGCTAGTTTCACACTTCGATTAAATTTTTGCATTCCAAGTAACTTTTCTTAAAATAAATAAATGAGATGATGGCTACAGTTAGGTGGCAGGAGTTCTTGGATCATTTTACTATGCTCTGGATGCTAGGCCAAGTGTTACGTATATTTAAAACTGTGAAAACAGTAATAAGCTTCAAGTGTTTAATGGTGAGATAAATTGTTTTTAACAATTCTCTAAGAATGTCTTTTCTTTTCTCCTCTACCAGCTGCTGTTCTCTCACGGGCGAAAGTCATGATCACGCTAACAGAACTCAAATACTTAGCAGATGCCCAGTCATCCTACCACATACTAAAACCATGGTGGGATGTCTTCTGGTATTACCTCACCATGATAATGCTGCTAGTCGCTGTGCTTGCTGGGGCTCTCCAGCTTACTCAAACCAGAGTATTGTGTTGTCTTCCTTGCAAGCTAGAATTTGACAATCATTGTGCCGTGCCTTGGGATTTAGTTAAAGCCAACCTTACCATGTCGGCTAGCTCTACAGCACAGATAATCATCCCGCTTAAAATCCAGAATGATCTCCATCGGCAGCAGTATTCCTATATTGATGCAGTATGTTATGAGAGACAGCTTCACTGGTTTGCCAAATTTTTTCCATACCTAGTGCTTCTGCATACCTTTATTTTTGCAGCTTGCAGTAATTTCTGGCTTTACTATCCTAGTACAAGTTCCAGGCTTGAGCACTTTGTAGCCATTCTTCAGAAGTGTTTTGATTCTCCATGGACAACGCGTGCCCTCTCAGAAACAGTTGCCGAGCAGTCTGTGAGGAAGTTGCCAATAGCCAAATCAAAAACAGTGATTTCGTCACCCGGGAGTTCAGTAGATATAAGGGCCAGCAGACAGTCCCTGCCATATTCACAGCCTGGCTTGGAAACAACTGGAAGAGAAAATTCCTCAAGTGTTCTTGACAAAAAAGAAGGGGAACAAGCTAAAGCTATATTTGAAAAAGTGAAGAAATTCAGAGTACATGTTGAAGAGAAGGATGTCATATATACAGTGTATATGAAACAGATTATAGTGAAAGTCATTGTATTTGTAATAATAATAATTTATGTCCCCTACTATTTATCATTTATTACACTTGAAATTGATTGTGTTGTTAATGTTCAAGCCTTCACAGGCTACAAAAGGTACCAGTGTGTTTATTCACTAGCAGAAATTTTTAAAGTTTTGGCTTCATTTTATGTTGTTTTAGTGATCTTCTATGGCTTAACTTGTACTTACAGTTTGTGGTGGATGTTAAGAAGTTCACTTAAGCAATATTCTTTTGAGAAGTTGAGAGAGAAAAGTAACTACAGTGATATACCTGATGTAAAGAATGATTTTGCATTTATTCTCCACTTGGCAGATCAGTATGATCCTCTTTATTCCCAACGATTCTCAATATTCCTGTCAGATCTGAGTGAAAACAAACTGAAACAGATAAATCTTAACAATGAATGGTCAGTGGAAAAACTGAAAAATAAACTAGTAAGAAATTCCCAAGACAAGATTGAACTTCACCTTTTCATGTTAAATGGTCTTCCAGACAGTGTCTTTGAACTGACAGAAATAGAAGTCCTAAGCCTGGAACTTATTCCTGAAGCCAAACTTCCTTCAGCTGTGACCCAGCTAGTCAATCTCAAAGAACTGAATGTTTATCATTCATCACTAACTATGGATTATCCAGCAGTCAGCTTTTTAGAAGAAAATCTGAAAACATTGCGCCTGAAATCCAGTGAGATGGGAAGAATTCCGGTTTGGGTCTTTCATCTAAAAAACCTACAAGAATTGTGCTTAACAGGATATTTCATGCTAGATCATCACAACTCCATATACAATGAAAGCTTTCAGGGGCTAAAAAACCTGAGATCAATTCACTTAAAAAACAACCTTTCCCGTATACCTCAAGTGGTTACAGATCTTCTGCCTTCTTTACAACACTTGTCTATCAACAATGAGGGAAACAAACTGATAGTGCTAAATAACCTGAAGAAGCTGGTAAACCTGAGAACCTTGGAATTAATCTGCTGTGATTTAGAGCGCATTCCTCATTCCATTTTTACCCTAAACAATTTGCATGAAATCGACTTAAAAGAAAATAATCTCAGAACAGTGGAAGAAATAATTAGTTTTCAACATCTTAAGAACCTTTCTTGCTTAAAATTGTGGCACAACAGTATTTCATATGTCCCAGTGCAGATTGGTGCATTATCAAACCTGGAGCAATTGTATCTAAATTATAATAATATTAAAAATGTTCCATTGCAGCTATTTCTTTGTAAAAAATTACATTATTTGGATCTTAGCTACAATAAGCTAACCTCCATCCCTGAAGAAATCAGTTATCTGACCAATCTACAGTACTTGGCTTTGACAAAAAACCATGTAAGTAGAACTTTGAATTACTACTTCAAAAAAAAAAACCAAATCAAATATTGACTTAACCTACCATTTCTTCTGGAACAGCTTCTGGTTCAAAATGCTTTTGTGGTGTTCATGATTAAAGTAAGCCCAGTAAAGCTGAAAAAAGGAGTGGTGCTTGTTTAATTACTAAAACTTTCTGGTGTCGTCAAAGCTTGTATATTACTGAGTAAGTACTATCCTGGTCTGTAGCAGCTTAAGGACTCTGATCCAGAGGTAGTATAGGTTACAATGGCTGCAGAAATATATCTTCCTTTCCCTGCAGCTGTCTATCCTATGTAGTATTTTAATGGAAGTGAACAGTGTTAAATTTTTACCTAGTTGATGAGCAGCTCAGCTGTCTGATTGGGAAGAGGGAAATAATTATAGCTGTAACCTCATTAGCAGTGCTAAACTGTCTGGCTCATTAGTGTGGGGTTCAGGCTTGTGAGTTAAGACTTCTTTTGAGTTTTACAATTGTTTTCACTGGTGAGATTGGTTTTGGATGTTATATGTCAGTAGTGCGGACCAGGACTAAGTTACTACTGTACTGCACAGATAACTGCTTGTACAGGTTTCACAACACAGGAGCTGCTAATGTCTCTCCACAATCTGCATTTGTTCTTCATTAAGTGATTCTTAGGAGACAGTAGCCTAGTTATCTCCCCTGTCACCTGCACACTTCTGCACATGCACGCACGTATATGCTCCTCCTGCCATGCTTATGTTTGACTTCTGCCATTAGCTAAGCATCTTCATAACAAAACAGGTATATAAAACCATTGTCATGTTCTCAAGCACCTTCTTGCATAATGATAGAAGTATTACAATTTCCCTTTCCTTGTCTTTCCATAAACTAAGAGGATTTTTTTTCCCTAAAATGAAACCAGGAAATGTCAAAATGTGCAGCTGCATGTAGGCTAACAAGTTTTAATGTACATCATTTTTGTTCTTTTCTTTCCTTTTTCTAGATTGAAATGCTGCCTGATGGATTATTTCAGTGCAAAAAGCTGCAATTTCTTCTTCTGGGAAATAACAGTCTGATGCATTTGTCCCCTTGTGTGGGACAGCTACTGAATCTTGTTCAATTAGAGCTCATTGGAAACTATCTTGAATCACTTCCTGCTGAACTGGAAGAATGTCAGTTCTTAAAGCGGAATAGTCTAATTGTAGAAGAAAGGTTGTTAAAAACACTTCCACCTCGCGTAAGAGAGCGTTTGCAGACATGCTCAGATAAGTGCTAAGTTTAAAGTGAAACTCTGCATCATTGCATTCTATAAGCCTTTTGCTTAATATCTCTCTAAAGGTCTGTATAGGTGGAAAGAAGTGAAGGAGAGAGAACAGTTTACAAATCAGTCTTAAACTTAAATGTATTGAACTGAGTTGATTGTACTGGAAAATAAAAATTTATTTAGATTCGAACAGAAAATACAGCCTTTAACAGGTATGTTTGAAAAAATGAATTGTTGATTGGGTTCTACTGGTTGAAATAATTCAGTTAAATGTTTATGATACTATTGAAATGGAAGAGTTGATCCCTGACTATAGTGAGAGTGTATATACTTCTTTTCCTATGGGAACTTTTTTCTGTTGATAGTGATAATTTTAAACAGTTTCATCTCCTGCCATATGAGGTCTAAGAACTGTCTGGAATTAGTTTCTAAATATGCACTCTGCACTAACTTAGAATATGTTAAATTAAGAGTTTAAACTATTTGAGCAGTTCAATTGCATGGGGTATACTGAAAGTAATTTTTCAACATACCTTAATTTTTAAAGCTTTTGACAAGTACTGAGCATTAATTCTATAATTGTAGAAGATGCCGTTTGAATCTTGCTATTAAAACCAGTTGGACAATAATACCTGAAACCAGTTTCAGTATTTTGTCTTAAAAATAGTAAATACAAAATGAATTGTTGCCTAGAAATTGGGAGGAATCATAAGAATCTGGAGTAACTGTGTGCATGTACTAGACAACAAATCTTACAGTACTGATCTTCATAGATAATGATGGCAAACGGAACACGATATAGTTGCAAAGTTGTCTTCTGTATGTTGTAAGCATCCCAGATGTTAGTGTAGTGTATGTTGCTGTTTAATAACTTCTCATTACTGAGTGTCTCAGCGCTGCTTCTCCACACCCAGTTACTGTATTTTGGTGGCTGGGGAGAGGATGAAGGAGGTTTGTATTAGATAGGGCCAGAAAGGCACAGTTAAAACAAACCAAATAATCACACAGCTTATAAGCACTTGGGAGGGAAAAACAGGAAGCATTATAAGCTTTGCCTCTTCTAGAGATGTAATAATTTCATAAATTATAGTGGTGGAATGAGCTTTTATGCCATCCTTAATACTTGCAAAACTGGATGGAAATAAAATGGTTCCTGACTTCATTATTCTGCTGTGCGCTGTTTTATTATATTTGAAGTCTTAACTCTCACGATGCTTATGTTCACTAAAAGCAAGTTCTGTCCCTGGGGAAAAAAAGAGCATGCTTTCAAAAAGAAAAATTGAAAACTTTTTCTAGTATATTAAAGTTTTCAAAACCAATCTCAATTATGGGTTAAATAGATGAGGTAAACTGTGCTCTTAATGACTTTGTGTTCGTCAAGTGTGCTAACTATACGTTCCAGTTTGTAATAACAAATCATCACAGATAAACCAGTTTTAATACTAGACTACTTTTAGTCATCTCTTGCTCCCATTCCAGTACCACTTCTGTGGAGAGTAAGGTTTATTTTGAATGAAAAATGCCAAAACCAAGTCTGATCAACGTGGAAGTAGGCGATGTCTCTGCAGTAGCAGTGCAAGAGGTGCATGTTTGTTCACTGTACTGAAGGCATTCCAAAGACCTTTGTAGTTAGAGCACTTTTCTTCTCAGGGAACCAAAATGTGGTGTAACTATTACTTTTTATGTAGTTCTAGAAATGTTTAGTGTAAACTGATTAGTTGTGTTTATGTGCAGACCAGTGCTGCTGGAACAGTCTTTCATAGTGTCTGTATGTAGCTCTTCCAAACTCTACTTTCAACTAATTTTGAGTTGTGTAATAGTTCCATAGGAATTGACATCGTTCACAGAGCTAGTTATGGTAGATGTGATTTAAACCAGAATACATTCATTTGCACACCTGTGGCAAGAGTTTTGTTAATAATTGCAATAGGTCTGCGTCAGGACTTTAACTTGAACATTGAGGAGCACTTCATGCCAGAATTTGACATGCAAGACTTGCAGTCTAGTAATTTTTAAAAGATTAAGCAAGCATTTTCTTTAAAGTTTTTTTCTAAATTGGAAAGCTGTATTGAAAAAGTTAAATAAGTAACTGGCTTGGCCAATAACTTCAACGCTTTAGCAGTGCATCTGTCCTTTTCCATAATCAACAAAACTGATGGAGGCAAACAATGATGTTAAATGCGCATTTTATGCTAGTTCTGTCAGAGTGAAATAACAGAAATAACTTGGAGAAAGGTACTTAATTTCTAAAATGTGCAACTTCAAGGGATTTGAGGAAACACTAAGAAATGCATAAGAATGTAAATACTATTTTACAGGTTAAATGGGTCACACTTTTTTGCAGATTTTAATATTTTTTTCACTCTGCACCCCCTCAAGAGGGTTGGACTTCTCACTGCGTGTTTGAGTGTTTATAAAACACCCAGACAAAAGCCAGAAACTTTAAAGGCTAGAATCTCTAGCCTTGATTTCAAACCACAGTGTGCCTTTGTTACCCATTTTGTACCGTGAAACCCAATCCTAGTGCTTAGAATTGAGGATGAAGACAAATATAACTCTGAATTTCTTGAATTCACTTCAGCCATGACCTTAAAATTCAATATCTCTTCAAAACGAGGGGATTTTCAGGGAATCAATATATGAATCCACTGTCATAAACTTTGTACAATAAGTATTGTTGTCATCTAGTCTTTGTATTAAACAATCACTTCCAATCAAAAAAAGGCTTTTCAACTTGTTTCAGTGTTGTATTGTGTTTAAGAACTTTGTATTGTGACCTTCCGTATCATGAACATTTTTTTGAAAAATTAAATTTTTTTGCATTACAATTCTATGAACTGTTCTTTATTTTCCATACAGATGTTGCATTTAATGCAAAGCTCAGAAGTCTGCTTCCAGCTATCTGTACCTATGTGCTAGCAGGCGTATCTTCTACAGGAAATTGTGAAGCATAATGAACAGCATTGGGAAATGAACGCTATGCTCCATATCAAAGCAGTTCTCATGTTCTGGGCTAGGAGAGAAGCTCCTGTGTTGATTAGAAATAAGCTTCCATCTTAATCATTGTTACAGAACCTTTTCCAAGTCTCCCACTTTAATTTTTGTGAGCTGGGTAAATATCGAATGCAGCCTGGAATTGTAGTGGGAGAAGCAAGAAGGCAATGATTCTCTTCCCAGCTTCACACATACAGCTGTCATACAGCTAAACTGCCAAAAATAATGCTGCTTGTAGTAAATCATGCGTGTGTTTCAAGTATCGCACATTGTGTTAACTCAAAGATCTCATTTCTCTTGAAATGTGAGATGATACCTGATGGCTTTTTGTGGGAACCTGGGTTTGGCTCCATGTTTTGAGGATAAGGAAAAAAACCATACAAGTAATGTTATGTATTCAAGTGCTAGCTTCTTATCTTTCAAAATAAGAACCTTCCTAGCAAGTTTTACAGAACTGCGGCCCTTTCTTCTTGGAGATGAAATGAAACAACTAATAACAAATGACTTGCAGTTTACCTGTTTCAAGGTGGTAGTGTTAGTAAAACAAGGCAGATGATTCTTCTTAAAGCTGTTGTTCCATGCTCCTACGGATCCATGTATTCTGTTTTCATGGCAACTTATTGTCGTTCTAATGATTTTTTTTTTTTTAATCAGTAGATTTACATCATGCTAACAAACTTCCTTGATATGTAGACTTCCATCTTCAAGAATGTGACCTGAAGTTCATTCTGTAATCACTTCTAGTAAGTGACTCTTTGCCTCTTCCCTTTCCACCCCAATAAATGCTGGGATTATAGAGAACAATACAGGAGCAACTGAAGAATTCTACTCGCAAATATATGGCTGCAAATCCTGAAAGCAGGAGGCAGTGCATGTCATCCTATGGATTGTTTATATCAAGGATTTTACAGAACTTTTGGGTATTTCTGGACATCAGGAATTGATCAAGCTTTCACGCTTTATTTGGCCTTGTTGGGTGGGTGAGTCCCTCAAATGTGCAAGCATGGTAATGCATTTCCCAGAGAGAATGCAGAGACTGTGTGGTTTACTTGCTGTCATGATGGAGTCGACAGCTAATGTAGGCTGTGGCAACAGAGGAGGAATTATAGTTAGTTGATAAGAAGCAGCAAGCAGTGATACCATAGTCCTATATGCTTACAGGATACAGCAATGTCTCAGGAATTCCTGTGTCTGGAGAAGTCGCTATCCTGGCATTACATGAAGAGTTTATCCCAGTCCCCCATTGACAGGACACGTAGGTGATGGAGGGGGCAGTAGCAATCCACTCCGGGGCTGGACTGGCATCTGAAAGGCTTTAGGCATTAAGTCAGTCTAGTGTGTTTAGTAAATGAACAATTACATTTTTGTCTTGTTGCTTCCTTATGTTCTTCCATTTATGTGAATATCTTTCTCTTTTTGTCCAACCTCTAATAACTTACCCATTTTTATTATTTTGTACAAGTGTGCTCTCTGCTTGGCAGGAGCTGGCTAGAAGACTTTTTCAGGTGGTATGGATATGCAAGCCATATGCATTTAACACTTGGAGAGGTGGAGTAGAGAAGATGAAAATTGGTCTACCTGCAGAGAGAGGGGAAAGGAATAATTGCTCAAAGTAACAGGGGAGATGTCTGAGAGATCATTATTACTACTTAGCCCAGCAAGGCTATTGGGAAGTATTACTTGCTAGCAGGCAGTTACAACGGTATGGTGCTTAACACAGTGAGGTATTAGTCTATTGTGCTTGTGGGCATGCTGTTAAACAGGTGAATTTATTACTTGCTATTACTTTTTTCCTCTTATAAAAATGCTATTTATAAATCTACTGCTACTATTTATAAAACTTACTTATGAAACTCTGAATAAAACTTATTTTATTTTCTTCCCCTCCTTCATACTTGCATATTCATGTATTGCAGAACCAATACTCTTGTCAAAAGACGTTGCAAAGCAACTAACATCATTAGTATTTGAAAACTGTGCAAGGCTGGAAACTGTAATGGGAGGTGTGTAGGAACGTCAGTCACTGCAATCTTACTGGCAATGCAACTTGAAAATCTCTTAAGTCAGCGTTAAGGCTTAGTATATAGGTGGTAAGGGAAAAAGGAACATAGCTCACTACTCTTCAATGAAAACAGAGCTAACCTGCAAGTAAATAGTAAATTGACTGATCATTTTAAATCAGCCTTGCTCAGCAGCAGAACTGCATAAAATTGTGCATGAAACAGTTTGGTGTTTCATGCATTGGCATAGAGGAGGTCCCGATCCTCTGGCCCCTGTGCTTTGGCCCCATGGTCTGACTACACCATTGTTTTGGCTTTTGCAGGACCTTATGCTGAGCTGATTCAATGCAAAAGCCTGGCAAAAGACTACTTACTGTACGTTTTCTGCTGGTTTAACAAGCTGAATTAGTTTGGTACAGTCTTACAAGTACCGAAGTCAGTAGAACGGGACAAAGATCAGTACCTCCCTTTATGATGACTGCTTAGGGTGCAACTTTGCATTTGCTTGCAGTAATTATCCTTGGCTACCTTTTTTTTTTTTATAGTACACTATTACAACCAAATGGTCCCTAACACTCAGTTTTCCTCATGTTGCCTATGTTTTATCTAGATTAGTGCTCTGATTATGGAGCAGTGATAGTGGTTTCTGTGCTCCTTTGAGAGCTTTCTGCTACTTAAGGATTCAGGTTCTCCAGCAGCAGCTGCTGAACTGTTGTATTTTAGTCTGGGTTATTAAGGTAACCCAAAGTTGGCATTGCTTTTTGTGAGGTAGACAAAAGTTTAGTGGCTATGTCAAAGCCACAGAACCGCTCCTGTAGTGGAGATAGAAAACTGAAGAGAGAAGAGACATCTAGGGCAGGAGCTAGTCCAACTGTTGTAGAGCAAGTCTGTTTCCCTCCTGAATCAGTTCCTTAATCTGGTTGATGAGAGATACTGCTAGTTTTTCTTCAAAGCAGTGTGTCTCATTATAGAAAACTCATGAAGTAACTTGAGGGCTGTGCAGGGACTGATTCTGTAAGGTGCTGAGTTTTTGAGTAACTGCTTAGTGAATGTGCTTGACTCCCACTTAAAGCCAGTGGGAGTTCAGGGTATTCGTACCATTCCAAATAATCCTTTTTATTCTTAAAGATGTCTTGATAAAAGGAGCTTGTAAAACAATGATTTGTTTTCTTTCTGTTCTGTGGATATAAATTATAACATATGCATGGAAAGGAAATGGATAACAGTTTTCTGTTTTAAAAAATGGCTAGAAACAAGCAACAATGTCAAAGGCAAGGACATATGAATCTTATTTGATTTAAATCTGTTTTTATGCCAAGTGTGTGTGTTTTTGCTAGCTTGAGAAATAAATCCACCAAATGGCCTTAACTGATAACATAGTATTTCTTGCATTGGTTCAGAGAAAATTCTGATAAACTTTTGGTACAAAGTTTTAAATTTACTGAGTCTTGTTTTTAGCTATAGCTGCCTGTTTTTCTGGATTTAATAATGCTAGCAGCTTATAAGGAGGGATTGGTTTTCATTGCCATAGATTTATACAGATCCATCAAGAGTATAAACAAAGCCTCATATTCCACAGCAAAGGAGTCTCAAATTCTACATAAAGTTTCTAGTTGCAGTAGGCTACAATACATAGTTACATTATTTGTTATGCTAAAATGGAGGCTTTTAATAAGTTAAGCTCACAAATAAAGATCAATAGTCAATAGAGTAGTACTTCTGATACTTTGATGAAAAGCTCTGCGTGTTTTATGCTGCCCTGCACTTACTTTTTAATGTATCAGAGATGTTTGTGCTGGAAATGTGCAACTGTTGGTGAGAAGCTGAAGCAGCAGGCAGATGGGAAAGTGGAATATGCACGCAGGCTGAATGTTCTTGAGTCAGCAGTAAAGTAGCAAATAGTGCATGACAAGCTGTCTTTTAAGACTTCAGGCTTAGTCAGTTCAGATCTCAGTCATTTGCTTCCCTTGGACTATTGCTCCAGGACCTTGCCGACTCAAGAAAACAGAACTGGAGCAGAGGACAAGTTGAGGCTTGGGGATTTTTTAATCCCTGAAAAAAGCTTCTGTTTTTTTTAAAGGAAGATAACAAAGCCATGCTGCAAAAGTCTAGTATGGTTAATAAGGCTTGGAGCTCCTTAAGTTGCAATATCCCTCCTGTATTTTTCAGCAGTTTCTCTCGTTAAGAAAGGCCTGTGTTCCAGTTGATTTTAACTCTGCCTTTTCTCATTAATGGCATACCCTTAAGTGAGTTTTAATTGTAGTAATAATTGCATAGGGCAAAGGAGTCCTCTACAGCTTCTAGATGACAGGGAAAGTTATCTCCTTTGTGTCTAGGTAAACATCCCTTTGGTTTCTGTATTGAGGGCAGCGAGACGCTAAATCACTGTGGTTGCTGCCTCCCCCTTAGAGTCCAGCTGTTGATAAAACTACAGCCTGGTATGTAGGAGAATTCATGCTTGTGCTAGCTTGAGAGAAAGAGCTGGGAGGGGCATGATAAGGCTGATTATTTCGGTAGCTGTGCCAGTTTATGCAAGTTTTGATGGTTCATAGATCGAAATGTGACCTAAATAGTGGCCATATCCAAGCGTAGAACATGGAGTAAGAAACACACAGATTGGGAGGCAAATTCAGTAATTCTCTAGAGGCTGTCCCTGCTACATGTTGAAAGAACTGAGCTGGAAAAGAGTACTGGAAAAAATACTATTTGGAGGGGAAAGCTTTGGTAGTAGGTGTGAGTCCCTCCTAATATCAGCATTTCTATTTGCATCCTTAGCATTCATTTAGCTAACAGCTGTATTTTTGCCATCTTCATAGGGTTAACCCAGTGGCTTATTTGACAGTTATGTAAGTCCATAGGTCAGTGGGGAGGGAGTAGCATTTACCTTGATTCTTTCTCAGACAAAGTAATATGCTAAAAAAATCAGAAAGCTTTTTTAGTGTAAGCTGTACATACTGATATTAATCAGATTGCCAGTGAAGCATGTGAAATGCATCCTGTGCAGCCAGGGACCTGACATGTTCGGATATGCCAAGTAATGTCTTTGCCTTTCTCTCTCAAAATGATACGTGTCCTGAGAACATCTCCAGTTGAGAGAGAATATATGCTGAGGAATGGTAACAAAAGGATTGCAGTCATTTACGAACAGTTACATAAATCTATAAGGTATGTGTGTATGATTGTTAAAGATTCAAAAATTAAGTACTAGGTAAGTGTTCAAAAATAATCAGCTATACCCAGAAAACTAAAACAAGCATTTACAGAGAATATTTACCTTGTGCTCTTGCTCCTTATTATTTTGGTTTTATTTTTTTAAATCTCCTATTTGAGTGTCAGTTTATTTCTGCTTTTAAATGCTCCAAGATATCTGTGAAAGGCATTTCTACTGTAAAATTTCTCTCCTACAGATGCTTTATGCAACTTCAGGCATATTTTACTCTTCATCTCCCCCTGCCGGCGCTATTGCATGACTGGGTACTGTTAACATGATTTCAGGTATGGACAATTTCTTTGAAAAAAAAGTTTTTAAAATATTTTAATGAGTTAAATACAAATCACAATTTAAGCGCTCTGAGGTTTGACTGTAAACACACCCTCGATTTCCAGTCACTGCAGTATGGAGCAAAGCCCTGAAACAGGAATGGGGGACAGCAGTACCAGTTCATCTTCATGCTGCCAGTTAGCCAGGGTGTACAAAGCAAATGCACTACCCAATAGCAAAAAACCTAAGAGAATTCCTTATTTTAATTTAGGTATTTGAGTGGCAAAATGTGCATTTTCAGCTTACTTTTTTGCTGCCAGGATGTCTTTGCCTAGTTTTGATGCTAATCAGTCCAAGATGAGAAGTAAGCAGTGATACTAAGATGGATGTTAAGCCCTATTAAAAAAGTTGTATTAAATGGAAAAAGTTCTCAAAAATGGGAGAAGTCCTTTTTTATTGAGAAACGGCTACCATTACTTAGTTTTGGAGGGACTAGAAATGATGTTAATTTTCTCCCCACTTCAAATCCATGTCCAAATAGTTACCTGGGAGCATGCTCTGCTCACCGAGTTTCCCTTTTGCTGGTGTGTCTTTCTGCATGGAGCAGTATAGTCACTACATCACCTGGGCTGTGTCACTAGTTTGGAACGTGCTCTCCTTCCCAATCTTTGAGTCATTTTTGGTCTTTAACCTTTTCCTGAATATCTGTTATTTTCTTCATATGCCTTGAGAAGCTCTGCTGGGAAGAGTTTTTTCTTCATTTCTTTTGAGTAAGTGGGGAAAATAAAACACTTGTTATTTTGAATCTGTGGATAAGATCTGAGTAACTTCCTTAAGGCATCATGTATTGTCTTGTTTTTATTCTGTGAATGTGTGACATAACATACTCTACATGATTTTCAAACATAATTGAATAAATAGTTTCATTATATAGAATGGATGAGATTTAAAAATCAAATGTATAACTTGCTGATGGCCAGTATTTAAATGTCTAACAATATTTTCCGTTACTAATAATCTGGCAAAATGTTGTGTCTAATGGGTTATGTCAGCTAAGAAATAGATAGTAGATTGGGATGTTCCTCTGCTGTTTTGCTTATTTGTGATGAATCACAATTGTCTCCTCTTGCTTCATTTCTGTGTTTTGGGAAATGGATTTAATTCATTGCTTCCAGCTCAGGTCCCTTCCTAACTGACTCTTTACCCTCTGGTTTTCTCCTGGGATTATACCACGATGTCTGCCTCCATGGACTGCTTTGTCCAGTCCTTTCACTCAGTCTGGGTGCATTTTCTCTATTGAGGTTGCAGCCACTGTACAGCTCAAGGCATCCATGTACAATTGTCCTCTATTTAAATCTCTCTGCATGCATAATTTAGGCTACATAGCAGCATTTCTGGGGTCTTTGTTTCAGCTGGGGGTTTCTGTTCCATGAAAGAGATGTGTAATTACTCGCCTCCATGAGGAGGGTGACTGTTCTCATGTGCCAGCTTCAGTGAAATTTTTGGCTAGCTGTTCCCAGAAACGTTTCACTGTGATCATGCCACCAGGTATCCCCAGACTAGTCACTAGAGGTCAACATTATCATCTTCTAATAGAGCACTAACTCCCACATAATTAAAGGACAGTCTCTTGCTTGTAGCAGTTCATTTCTGTGAACGCTTTAAATGTTCATGATGGGATGTTACTGATCTTGCCACTGTCCAAGGTTGGGAGGACAGAAGACGTAAAAAGAGGAGTCAGTTGTTTCTCACAATATGGGCTTTTTAAAGGTACCAGGAGCGGGGGGGGGAGGGAGGGAATCTGAAGGCTTTTGCCTTTCTGTGCCTGAGGTTGCTTTTTGTTGAGTGCCTTGGGGAACAGTGGCAATGCCAACGGTGTAGAGCAATAAAGAAAACTTTTCTGGAGCCATTGCTGTGTGTCAGAGTTGTAGGTCTTACAGATAATGTGTGTGTAGCCAGGGACTCCTATCAGTACAGCATGCACTTCATCAGCATCATGAGAACTCTTGGGGATCCCTTGGATTTTCCAGATGCAGAAGTGTTATCTTTACATTCCTACTTGCAGATGTTTTTTACTCTTTCTAGCTTGGACAAGCATACAGTCTATCTGAAGTCTCTCACAAACTGTTCCATAACTGCATGGAAGTTAAGAAAACTGAAACAAAAGAGGAAGAGCCTAATACTGCATCATTTCATAAGCAGCTGAAGGAAAGAAGCCTGGCCTACAGATCAGTGTCCCTGAAGATTTCCTCATAGTTGGAGTATTTAAAAGTGACCTCCCTCTTACAGATTTTCTGGTGTTTAACTCAATCTTGCAGGCTTTCTCTTGGCTGGAACCTTGCAGGATCTTCCTCCCCTAGGTAGCCAGTTGCCTATTTTCATGCAACTTGAAGGAACTTGGTTTATCCGAGACTTCTATTCTTTTGTTAAATTTGTTTGAAATCAACCAGCACACTCAGTACTTGTTAGGGGGATGACACAGATCACATCATTACTTCAATATTTATTCCTTACCTAATTTCCTGTGGGAATATGATGTAAATAATCTTCATCCAAAGAAATCTGCAGAAACCATATTTGTTACTATGAATGCAGTATCCTCTGGGCTAAATCATCCACTCTACATTTAATGAACTCTGAAAGAGGTGAAGAAAGCAACACTTAAAGAGAGCATGGATCAGTTTCAAGTGTGCATCTATATACACCAAATCTCCTTTCAGCTTATAACTTTATCTGCTAGGTCTAAGAGGAGCATTGAAGATGGAGGAGGAGGAGGGAAGACGGATGTATCCAAAGGCACAGAATAAGACTGCCTGGGTGATCTTGAGTGTAACTATCAAGGCTTTAACTAGTCAGGATTTTCATTGTTGCTGTTGCTTTTGTTGGAAAGTTGCTCATAATTTCCTGTCTTTCTGGTTTTTTTCATAAAAGCATAGTGTTCATGTCAAATTTATAGAACTTGAGCCAGTAATATGTTTTTATTTGTTAGACTGGAAGAAAAAGAAACAGAAACAGTACTTTACAAACTCTTATTTTTTTCTTTTTTTTTCTCCCCCCCCCCCCCCCCTCCCCCCCGGAGTTGTCTTCTCACTTGCTGTCAAGAGACTTGCCAGGAGAGGGAATGCAGGCTGCCCTCCATTCTGGCTGGGCTGCTGTGCATTGCTATCTCCTTTTTAGCTAATGCAGCTTGACTGCTTCTGGGTTATAAGCTAGGCCCATGGGCTGTGCCAGGCAGCTCTCCCAGCTCATCTAGACTAGCTCAGGATCTCTGCATAGTGGTGCCTTGTGTGGGGGCACCATACCGCGATGCAGAGACTAAAGGCCACACTATTGATATGCTGTGGAGGTAATGGCAAAATGTAGGTGCAGGGGCAAAAAGTTCTGTTCCCGTTTTCTGTGCAGAGCTGGTGTATCACCTTTGGTAGACTGACACCGCTGTGTTTTCCCAATGTAAGCCTGGAGGAGGGCTATCTATCTGGCATACAGTGCTGTTGTCAGGACTAAGCTGAAATTCCATGAATAGTGTGAGCTGGCACAAACTGATGGTACTGCTGAGGGAGACGGCTCTGCTGCCCTCTCTTCCCTCCCTGTGTGTGCAAGTATTTCTGCAGCTGTGCAGACAATGTCTGCATGGGTAAACTAAACGGGCCTAGGGCAGAGGCCCAAGCGCTAGCATGCTCTCTATTCATACTATCAATTGTGGCATAGTCTGTGGCACAGCCCTGGGACAGTCAGCACCCTTCCCAGCAATACTCTGGGTGGCACAGGCCAGCGACTGTTTCCAGCTGGCAGTCTGGATGTAGGTTTTGGTGGCAAAAAGGGAGTTTAGCTGTATGGAGACAGGCTGTTCTGTGCAGTAAGTAGGTATGAAAAGTAACTATAGTATCATGTCATTGTTCTTTAAACCTTGATAAGCTGTCTAGTTACATATCCTCAGACTCTCCTAAGTGGGGCTTTCATATTCATAGAATCATAGAATCATAGAATTGTTCTGGTTGGAAGAGACCCCCAAGATCATCGGGTCCAACCATTAACCTGTCACTACCAAGTCCCCCACTAAATCATATCCCTTAGGGCCTCGTCTAAACGTCTTTTGAATACATCCAGGGATGGGGACTCCACCACCTCCCTGGGCAGCCTGTTCCAATGCCCGACAACCCTTTCAGTGAAGATATTCCTGCCTCTCTCTCTCTGCTGGACCAAAAAGTAAATGCGTAACAGAAATATGAGAGCATTTGAAAACCTGTTTCATGAAATGCTATACCTAGTTTTTGTTCCATCCAAACATCTTTGTATATGGTGGAAAAACCACCTGAAATTAGAAGTATGCAAACACTGAACAGTAACCACAATGTCACCTGTGTTTGACACCTGATGTCCTATTAGAAGTTGCAGTCTTTACTCACCCATAGCCAGTGTCAGGATCTGAGCTGTGCTTGATAAAGCTGTGAAGCAAACACTTCCAGGGTTGAAACTGTACTAGATTTTGCACCTCTTAAGAGTCACCTTATTTAAAAGTAAGATTTCCTCCAGCATGTTAGAGCAGAGGTTCCCTGAAGGAAGAGAGCAGAAGGCTGCACTGAAAGGATTGCTTTCATTATATCCAGAGGCTAAACTCTTGCACATGCTGTGTGGTACTTTCCTTTGAAAGTGCTCTGCTTAAGCACTGCTTCAGAGTAGGTTCTAGTCAGCAGAACAGATTTCTTAATGAACCTGAATGGACACGTTTCCTGTTGCTTGTGAAGCCCAAAATACACTGCTCTCCTTTGCCCTCAGAACTGCAGAGTTCACCTCTTTCTACATAATTATTGCCTTTCACCTAGTCATTCCTTTATTATTGCTAGATGTGGAAGCATGGTCATAGAGGTCTTAACATCTCCATTCGCACTGTATCCAAGCTAAAAGTGGATTTGGTTTCATAAGATAAATTCATGGAGAGATTACATTTTATGCTGAAATAATTTTGTATTGCTTTATTTCAGGGTTTGCTCTTGACATACAGGCTTCCTGTTAGCCTAGCAAAGGCCTTCTAACATGTCTGTTTTCTTCATTCTTCTTTTCACAAACTAAAATAGCCTAGTGGTGCAGAGACTGTCAGCATTACCTATGTTCCCTCTTTACACTTGTATTTTACACAATAATCTCCGGGAAACAATCCTATTCCTGGAAATTAATCACATTCCATGCAGTTGTGTGGCCTCACTGATGGTGTTCTTCCACTGAATCACTTGAAGCAGCTGAACTTCCATTTGCGTTTGGGATTCCTGGAAGGTTTGTCATATACAGTGCTCTAAAAATGCAATACAGTAGATGAAGCCAGGCATAGAAAAATGCACAGTTCTGTTTCTTAAGTTGTTATTAGCCAGTCTAAAAGGGAAGTTGTCTACTGCATAGTCTGAGTCTTAAAGGTCTCAAGTGTAAATATATCCTCTTTAGCCTCTTGCTGGACAAAGAGTCATTGTACCATATACAGTCCAACCAACAGCTTGCATAGATGTTTCATCCCCTTACGTTTGTGCTATAGTAAACAATCTTATCTCTCATCTCAGCTGCATGCAGGCTTGTTTTAGTATGTAAACATATGTGTGTGTATATGCGAATACATACAGCCTTAATTCTAAATACTTTAGTGTGATAGTTGTTCATATAGATAGAAATTGCTGGCAATGCAGCCTGGACTGCTTGGACAACTCTGTAAATCACATCCACCAGAAACACCCATAGCTGTGAGGAGGGAAGAACGAAGCCCTCAGAGTACAATCTTTCAACTATGTGAATGGCTCACAGTCAGAGCTTGGAGGATACAAAAACACTTCTAGAAGTAATAACAAAGAGACTTTTAAATGTGGAGTCACTGACCTAGCTGAATTGGGTGTAATCCCAGTGGAGGACCAACATTTGACAACCTAGGAAAGGGGAAAGTAAAAATGAAAGGCAGGTGCATGCTGTGTGTATGATGCCTGAATAGTTGGACTGACAATTAGTGTAGGCCACAGATTGCTGTTATTTATGCCCTCTCACCACAAAAGACTGTTCTGAACAGTCTTCCTGACCACTGCTTATCCTCCTGTGAGGTTACCCGCTTCAGAGGCTGTGCCCAACATGGCCTTTGTACCAAAGGAGTCCTGGACCGGTGAAGTACATTGTCTTTTGGGTTGTTCCCCTACTGAAGTAGTGTGAAGTAGCCAGAGTTGAAATTGCAAACTATCCCTAAGTTTTTTGGTGAGGTTATTTTTTTTTCCGATAGTTGGATTCAAACTGATTCCTAGTGAGGTGCAAGGCTCAAATATATGACTGAAAAATGACAGAGGAAAAAAACCTTCTAACTGCATGTGTTGAAATGGGGGCAAGTCTGAACATAGCAGGCATAATTGCAGCGGGACGAGATGCATTCCACGTAAGCGACTGTCGGCTGATGAGTAAGCATGAAGCGCAGCGCAGGACGTATGCTGACTTCCGCTGCTGGCAGTAGTGTTGGCCCGGACCTGTGTCACGTATAAGCAGCAAAGGGTGTATCCATTCATCCTCTGCGTGGGCCTACTTCAACGGCACAGGAAAATGTTGGGAGCTGCCTTCTGCCATTACACTAGTGATTTAAAGAATCATACTGGTACCAAACTAGAATGATGATGTGAGATTTCCATTCCATTGTACCTCCATTGATGGCAGCAGTACGTACAGCCTACGAGCTGTGCTTCCACACTGTGCCTGAAAACTTACACCAGAACATACTTTTACTGCCAGATAGCTCTGTGATGCTTAGGACTATAAATCCAAAAATACGATTACTTTTATCTGACCAGATTCTTCTGCATTAGGAATCCCACAACTCTTAAAGCTACTGAGCTCACACAGAAGCCACCAAATGACACTTCATGTTTTGCTCCTTATCAGCTATGTATCAGATAATCCCCTTTGCAGGTAAATTATTGACTAGCTCATCCCCAATCCCCTGAGACTTCCTCTCTCCTGCCAAGCACTGTATTTCAGAGAATCATTTAGACATGTGGGTTTTTTCAGTGTTGATCTGTTCCAGCAATTAACACAAAACATTGTTTATTTTAAGTTTAGGCAGCCAAGACTGCTGCTATATTTTAGTGCTTTCTAATTTTGAGAATGTATTCTAATCCTGACCCTTTCCCAGCTAACAAGCATACCATATGTCTGATTACTCAGGTTCCCATGCAAAATAGGAAATTAAAAATTCCAGATGATTAACAAACATTTCTTTTTGTTTATTTTGAGATGGCTGTTTTAAAATACCATAAAAAATTTAGGGACCTGTTTAGGGACTTTATAATTTAAATGCATAAAAGGATATTTTCATTAAGAATGTGCTGTTTGTGATTTTAAATTATAATTTATTGACACAGTTTGCTAGCAGTAAAAGATCTGCAAGTAACTGTTTAAAGACAGCGGACAAAAAGGTGGGTAATTCAATGGTGGAGTTTCATGGAGGGGGTGAACTAGGGAAAAACATTCCAAGCGCAAGTCTAATGACAGTGAAAGACTTGAATCCTCCTTGAAACATCCAAGCCCAAAGCATGATGCAAAGTGGACCACCACCAAGTCTGTTCTCTTAGCAGATGTCAGCCGGAGGAGCATGCCATGTAACCAGTGACTCAGTCCAATACAGCATCGGAGCCAGGATACCGGTCAGGATAGGTCACTGCTCCGGCAAGTAGAGACTTCCCTAAAAGTAGAGCTGCTTTGTATTAATTTATAGATTCTGTGCATAAATTTGGTTATGAGCAGACTGGCTCTGCGAGTATCATGGTCTGGCTTGTGTGAGGGGTGGAACGCTGTTGAGAAAACCAAATATGAGAGAAATCAAACACCTGAATTAGGCCATCTCTTTGTGAGTGCTTGAATGATGGTAAGAGATGGTGCCCATACAGAAAAAAGTCTGTATGCATGTGAGACCAGCTGCAGCAGTTCAGCAGAGAACGTCAGAGGGTGCAGAGAGTTGGGGAACGCTGGGAGGCAGGACCTGGGCAGGCTCAGCTACCACCTGAGGTGGTGATTGACTCTTGTCCTAAAATCCTCCCCCAGAAGTGTTTGTCCTTGCTACTGCTTGTTTACTCAACCACACCCATAGAGGTGCATTGGTAGTAATAAAAACCTCTGTTATTTTGAAAGTAGCATTTAATAATTATAAAGTGCTCGTTCTGAGCTCTGGCTGCTGGGCTCCGTTCCCTCCTGCGAGCTACCCCCACTCATTGCATCACATCACATCTAAAATTAGGTAAGATGCTCTATCTCATGAAGCACACAGCTCAGTGGCTCAGAGCTGCAATAGCCCTACCAAGCATAGCTGTGTAGCTCTCCAGTTAGGAAAATATTTTCAGACAGATCACTGTAGAAAACCTAACGATGATCAGAAGTGTAACAGAGGTACAGCATCGTTCAAATCCAGGAGCTCCGGTTCAGCCAAAGGTCAGAAAATGGGAGTTAGTCCCATTTCTTTTGGCATGTCTTTAGCGCTCTCTTTTCTCAACAATACGAGGTACGTGGGGACAGCTGTCAATAGCTTCTCTACAGAGAACTCGTCAGGCCAAATTCTTCCCTGATGTAATTGCACTGCTTTCATTGTAATCATACCAGCGATGAATGTGGCTCCTCTTTACTTAGGAACAACAAAAGAGCTCAGGAGATTAAACATCCTTTCTGTGTTTTCCTTCTGATTAAAGCAAGTTTTAGTACATAGAAAATGCTGCAGGCTTAAGAAACGATAGCATATTCTTCACCTTGCTCTGAAGCTTTGCTTTTCCTGCCCAGACTCAGCCCATAGCATCCACGCAATTGATTTTAAAAGTCTATTTCCAGTACGCTGCTATTATTTAAACATCTGCTACACTTAAATTCATATTTCAAAAACACTGATCTGGGGGGGAGAGGTTAAAATGTAAAACTAGAGAAAAGCAAACTAGGGGAAAAGATAAACTTTAACAGAAACTTCAAGCAGCTAAGAAGCACTAGAACTGTCAAATCATGCATTTTGGACTTGAGTTGAATCAGATCACAGAAGCAGTTTTTCAGTACTTCGTCTGAAAGCAATTTAGCTTTTCTGTGTTAGCAGATTATGCTGTTTTCAACAGTTGTTGGAGAAATGACTGATGAAAAGCATTTTCATGGTGGGTGTGTTTCCAAGTATAGACAAAGCTCTTGCACTCAAACTGTTTTCTTGCCCCGATCTCTCCTGAAGCTGAGAGGGGATGTGGTCTGGCAAGCTCTGCGCAGCACCATTCCCTCAGCCCCAGCTCCAGGGCTGCTCTTGGGACCCCAGACTTTTGGGTATGGAATGGCTTTGAGTTTTTTCAGGATGCATCCTCAAATTATCAAGGGATTAGAGAGAGGGAGGAGAAAAGGGGGGGGGGGGGGGGGGGGGGGGGCAGGCAGAACACAACAAACAAACAAAACCCAACAACAAACCCTGAGCAGAAATCAGTAGAAGGTGGGGGCTGTATCCTGGCAGATGCTATGTTGGTGCTGAGACGGGACTTCAGGACTGGGCATCCCGAACCTGGATCACACTCAGGGAATCAGCCCACAGGTACGTGAATGGGGGATAACTGTCATGTAAGCACTGGCAGTACGACCTGTCCTTGTGTCCAACCAGTTTTGGAGGCTGGTCTGTGATAGTTTTAACTCGGGTGCAAACCAGCACTGCCCTCGGTTCTGTTGTGGTATAAAGGCTGCAAGGTAGTACTCAGTAGCAGCAGTAACACTTCTGGAGTTTGTGCTATTCTGTCACTCATAATTTACAATCGACAGTAAAGACAAATGCACTAAGTTTGCAGTAATGGCATTACTTGTGTGACCTGTCTCACGTTCCTTTAGAGTCAATGAAAAACAGAGGCAACCTGAAATCAAAGGATGTCAAAAACTTGCACTCATACAGATGGTTGAATCCTGTTTCTGTTGCCTATCATTTTAGTAGAAACAATACTTTTACTAAAATAAATACCCCCAAATTAATTCAGGCTTCAACTGCCTAGATAGTCTTAAACAAAATAATGCAGGAATTCACAAATAAATTATACAGTTTTCTGCAGGCAGCAAAATCCTTCCAGTGGAGCAAAGGTACCTGAAGTCCCAACTGTGTGTGTTTAATATCAGACATGAATTTTTGGGCCTTCTTCCACCACAAGCTCACATACCAGAACTGCTCTAAGCCTCCATCCCCAAACCCATCAGCTATAATTATCCATGGACCATGTTTTCTATTGCAGTATCAGTGACCTTGCCTGTAATTATTCTTCACAGGGGAAGCTTAGTTCAATCCTCCAAGTACTGCAGCAACTCTGAACAAAAATAACCCAAAAGTCCACAACAGGAAACATTAACAATAGCAGGATTACTGGCCACCATGTCACCGTACAATAAACAAGCAACTGAGAGGGAGTTCAGGGAAAAGCAGCACCATGATTAGGTAACAGGAGGGACTGACTTATGCGAAAAGATTAAATGAGCTAAGCGATGACGAAAGGGTGAACAGAACAACTGTCTGCAAACGTTTGAAATGAGAAACCATCCACGACGGGGAGGGATTCTCTAAGCTGCTGCCAGGAGTTAAGAGTAATGGAAAGAAACCAATAAAAAGAAAATGAATGCAGCAGTCACCATAACCATTTCTTTAGCTCAAAAAAGAAACCTGGTACTTTTGTCCCTATGGAAATCTTGCTTGTTTGTCCTGTTCTATTCCTCAGCCATATCCCCCAAAGCATGGGGCTAACGCTTAATATTACATAATGGTGCAATATTGCTGAAATCTTTTCGGCTGGCGGCTCTGAAGGACTGTGAGGGAGCTGTGCCAACAACCTCTTCCAGCTCCTGCCAGATTCAGACCCTCATTTTCTTCAGGTGCCTCCAAAAGCATCGAGGCTTCATCTGAGGAAAGCAGCTCTGCACAGCGAAACACTTAAGCAAACACTTCAGTCAAACGATGAGCTGAACTCCTGCAGCTATAAATCACATCAGTGATTCCCAAATGAGGAACCTGAGTCTGCCCTCAGCAGTCTCTGAAGCAGATGGGTCAGAAAGTACAGAAGTCGGAATTATCCACAGCTATCCATGGCAGACCTTTGGTCCACATCCCAACCCAGTTAGTATTTTTGCAGCAAAACAGCTGTGATGCCTCATGTTGTATTTGTTTCCATTAACTCCCCCCCAGTGGGCTTATATATTTGTATTTCTTTATGTTTACGTAATTGTACTGTCCCTAAGGGGATACGCACGCTATCCCTAAGGTTCGGGGCAAGTCATTAGAGGGCAAGTACCTCCCTCTGATGCAGAATTTGTCCCGTCTCTTCCTTCTGCCAGAGATGTAAATCTTTCTTGGAAACGTTGGACAGAAGTCCCTTCAAATATGCGGTTTCTTTCAGCAGCAGTTTTCAGTCTGCGCTTTTTGAATTGCTGGGCCAGAAGTTTGTGTTTCCAATTGTCACTCTTTGGGACACTTTTCTATTGTTAATGCAATCCCAGGCGCTTTATAGCCTGGTCTCTTTATAGTCTTTCCACGGCCCTGTGCACTGAGGTCGACGTCTTTCCATAACAATTTCTGCTGCCACCCTTCAGAGGCGGACTGAAGCCGCCCGCCCGCCCGCGCGGGGACGGCCACTCGCGGCTCCCCTCCACCCGTAATTACTTCCCACGGCACCAGCTGCGCTTTGTGCAGGAGAAAAAACAACCCCCAAGCCCAGCCTCTTTACGCCGCGTTTGTTCAGCCACCCCCCACCTCGCAGCCCCGTCTGGGCGCTGCTGACGGCTGCTCCAGCCGGGGATGCCGCGGGCCCGCCCGGAGGCCTCGGCTGTCGGTTCCCGCTAGCGGCCCCCTCCCGCCCGGCCTCCGTGGGCGCGGGGGCGGGCGGAGCGCGGCTGTCCCGCCCGCCCGCGGCCGGGCCTGCGGGGCGGCACGCCCGGAGCGCCGCCGCCAGCGGGGGCCTGCCCGGCCCGACCGGCGCCCCCCGGCCGCCGCCGCGTGCGTCAGGCCGGAGACGTGGCCCCGCGGCGGCGGGGGGCGGAGCGGCGGCGGGCGGAGCGCGGCTGCAGGCGGCCTCCGCGCCCGCCCCGCCCGGCCCGGCCCGGCCCTGCCCGCCGCGCTCAGCCCCGCACCGCGGCATGATCGCGCTCCCGCCCGGCCGCCGCCGCCGCCCGTGACCCCGCGCCCCCCCGCCCGGACGCGCACCAGGTAGGCGCTGCCGCGCCCGGCCGGCCTCTCCCCGGGCCCTCCGCTGCCCGCGCCGGGCGGGGCCGCGCCGGGGCCGGGGCATCGCCGCGGGGAGGGGACCCGGGGGGCCGCGCGGGGACGGAGCCGCCGCGGGGCCCGGCGCTGCGCCCCCGCGGGAGAGAAGCGGCCCGGCCCGCCCAGGCAGCGGCTGCCGGGGCGCCGCTCTGCCCGCCGGCGGCATCGCCGGGGCCGCCCCCGTCCCTGGACAGCGCCGCGGGAGCCAAACTTTATCTGGGATCGCCGCCGCCTCCTCCCCGGCGGAGGGGCGCCGGGAAGCGGCCGCGGCAGCCCCCTCCGCCCCATCCCATCCCATCCCATCCCCTGCTGGGGGGGGGCCCCCCCCCGCTGCCGGGCCGCGGCGCTCGGGCGGCCCCGGGGGTGGCCCGCGGGGCGGCGGCCCGGAGCCAAGCGGGGCTTCCCGGGAGCGGGGTCGGCGGGGGCCGAGGCGAACAGTCGCCGTGGAGACGGGCGGCTCGAGGGAAGCCCTGGACGGTGTTTTCCCCGAAAAAACCCCAAACCACCCCGCGTTACGGGGAGGCTGCGAGCAGGACGGGGAGGCGGCGGTTCGGCCGCGCTCCCACCGCGCCCGCCGGCGGGCGGAGGCGATGCGGGGAGCGCCGTCCCTCCGCGGGGGCTGCGCGGCCTCTCCGTGCCCCGGAGGGTCCTGGCGGGTCCGTGCCGCCGGGCCGGGAGGCGAGCGCAGCCCCCGGCCGCACTGCGAGCCGCCGGCGGGCACGGCCCGGTTTGCGGAGAGATTTAAAAAAAAAAAAAAAAAAAAAAAATCCTGATTTTAAATCGGTTTAAAACCAACTCTGCCTTGTCGCAGTGTGACGGGCGCTTTTGTTCATTATTCACGAAATGCAGTTTGTCCAGTTCGCTGGAAAGAGTTGACCAAGCAAAATGAGAGGCTTATGAAAGACTGCTGAATGCATCCTACTAGAATTTCATTAGGATGAAAATGTTTAAAAGTGAGGAATTTTATTGCACAGATAAGTATGTGAGTTATGGCTTACCTTTTTTTTTAATTTTTTTACTTTTGGAATAGGTGCTTTCTGTGAGGAAAGACTCAGAATTACAAGCGGCACTGTTTGAAGACGCACATGTACATGTTTGCTCCCATAGAGCACTGTAGGCTTGAATGATGCCGTAAAAAACTGGACAGACAGAAAGGTGCTTTGCAAGATAGTGGAGAAAAAGACAGCAATATTGGCAATAAATTAAAAAAAAAATCTCCCCAATTCAAGCAAGTATGCATATTTCCCCTCCCCCCTGGTATATTAGAGCTGCTTTTGCTTTTCTTTTTGGCATGATCAAAGCAGGCAGGAGGGCAGCGCTCGCTCCCCTGGGCTCACTCTTCTCCTGGAAATGCCCGTTTGCCCCTGTGGTGCAGGTCAGCATCGAGAGCCGGCTGAGCACAGTTCCGAGTTCATCCCTAATTTTAACCTGGCCTTGGATCCCTGCTGCCTCACATGTGCCCGTGCCCGGGGGCTGCCAGCGAGGCGCAGCAGCCTGGCGCTGAGCACCTGTGGTTTCTGAATCATTTCCTTTTCCAGCTGCGTTCTGAGTTTGCTAAATGTGTGGCAGCGGTGATGCTGTTTTCTTCCAGTCTGAACACTAACAGGCCCTGCTGGAGGTTTTACCGTAATATAACTTTCTGTGGGTTTTTTGTTATTATTTACTCTTGTAAGCAGTTTTAGAAAGAAACGTTCTGATGGAAAGCCTAAAAATCTCGTTACTTTGTATGCCCGGTATTGGAAAAGGCCAGTGCTGGTGGTGAGTGAAGAACAAAACCGGAGACTGCTGAATTCTTCACACCAGTTCCTTGCCTCGGTGCTTGGTGCTATCTTGAAATCAGTTCCTGGAGCAGTTGGAGTTGATTTCCTGAGGCAGCCGCATCCCACCTTGGTATCTGGTTTTTGAGGCCCACAATAAGGGGCTCTGACTGGGAGGGGGCGGCGTCCGGGCTGGGCAGTAGAGAGGGTTAAACAATATTCAGGTGGCCTTAGCACCAGAGTGACGACACAGTAAGACGCAAACTAATGAACTGGGCCAGAGTGCTGGGAGGAGCAGTTCCCCTCATTGTCCGGTGACCTCAGTTGCGACTGGTTGAAGTGGCCCCTGTTCACCACCAGAAAGGCACTTCCCAGCCCAAGCCTTTTTGAATGCTGCGGGAAGTAAAAATAATGTCGATTACCGTCCAAACAAGTCACAATAATAGGAGCTAGAGTTTAATTTTACAGGATTTTTTCCTCTTTGAGAAAATTTAGTGAAAAGATACTGTCCTCGTCACAGAGCTGTGAAGGGCAGGGGAGGGGCTATATATTAAAGAAAACACTGAAAATGAAACAGTTTACCTCGGGGGGGGGGGGGAACCCCAAAATACTTCCCTAAAAACCTTACTTAGTAAAGCAAAGAAGCCATTCTCCTTCCAAAATGATTTGTCAGAAGAATGTTAACAAGTGTTGGATTTCACATGCGCAACATAATGGAAACTTTACTCTCTTCTTCATCCTTTAGCTGTTTGCCCAGGGAATTCGTGCGACAAAACTGTCATGCAAATTTTAGCTATAGTGCGATGACTTTTGTTGGGGTTTGTGTTTCTAAGATCTCTTTCCTGCTAGGAAGATACTAGGTTTGACTCACCTTCTTGGGCACGTGTGTATACGCCGTTTGTTCCATTGGTTTCCTTCATAATACAGGGCAGGCATTGCTGTCTTCCCATCCCCAGGCAGGCAGGGTGTCTTAGAGCTGTCTTTAACCTGGCAGACTCTGGATCAGCTTTCCTGCGCTGTATTCGTTTTACATTTTAGTGCCTGACAGAAGCAGCTAATCAGACGCAACGTAAACTTTACAACTGTATCATCCAGAGAGTCGTAGGCTTGGACCAGGAAGATTTTTTGTCAGCATTCTTTTCCAGTATAGCGGTTGTGTCCACTCTGTTTCCATCTCCCGTGAAGGACTGATTTACCATCTAGTGTTTGATCAGGTCAGATTTTTAAAAGGTAGGATAGTGCCGTGTACGTGCTTTGCACGTTTTCCGTTTGTTTGGGAGAATCCTGCATTAAGATACAATGCATGTTTTTTCTTGGTTTTAAAGTGAAACAAGTGCCTCCCCTGAAGCACAGAATGGCACCATTCTCCATGGAAAGTTGCTGACGCTGCTGACATGGTGAGCGTACAAAGTTCCACTGAGTTTGAACCAGCATATGTGAAAACATTTGGTCCTGTAGAGTGGCATGAAAAATCCGTTGCTCTCTCTGTCAAAGTAAAGTTCAACTTTTCCACTGACTTTCAGGTGGGCAGCATTGAGCTGCAAAAAAATAGCAACTTCAAATCCTGGGATAAACGATGATCTGCAGAAAACAGAGACGCTAGCTCATGTCTCCCTTCAGTGGCAATAGCACATAGTGATTCTATATTGATGGGAATCCAAAATTCAACGAGCCAGCAATAAGACCGCTGACGTGCTGAGGACATTTCCCATTTTATTTACTCATCGCTGAAAGCAAGGTGGGAGCTTGGATTAATTGCTCGCTCTGGAGCATATGATGAAGCAGAGCACAGGTCAAGCCCTGCCCTGTGCGTGCAGCGGTGTAAGATCCTGATATACGCATGGTTTGCGGCAGAATGCAACAACTCAGAACTGCGGGCTGCTGTCAGAAAGCAGGTTTGGCGTTCTGAGCGAGCACTGTTGGACATCTCATTTTCCAGTCGATGTGAATGCTTGATGAGCTGTCTCAGGGGTAGATAGTTTTCATGCAAGCTTATGGAGCAAGATGGGTGTTCACTGACAATATTGTCAGAAAAGCCCTCTGTTAAAAGTAATGTGATTAAAGAGAGTATTTGCTCTTTGCCATCATTTGCCCATGGCAGACCTGCACACCTGCAGTAGTGCAGTCAGAACCGCCCCCCCAGCAACTGCTTTGCTCTCACAAAGTTTAGGCTTGATAGATACAGCCTTTCCTTCTGTTTTATGATAAAGCAACAGACTTTTTGGTGGAACAAGTTTAGCGCTAATCCCTCTTCAGTGGGCCGTGGCTGGGCACTGCGCTGAAAAAGTCCAACAGAGAATTGAGGCAGATAGCTCTGGATTTCCACGTCTCTGAAGTTTATGATCTTTAAAAGTCATCTTATGTGAATAGCGATTCTGATGCCGTAGCTGTTCGTGTTTATCTTCGAGTATGTGTAGATAACACCCATTTTATGTGCCTGAGTTTATGTACATTAGTCTTTCTCATTCTTTCAGGAGTATGGATGAGACTATAAGCTTTATTTTTATTGTTAGGGATTTTTGTCACAACGGATGGTTTACGGGGAGGAAAACACATCAGCTGTGTTTCAGGCTGCGAATACCTGTATGTTTATCCAGGCGTTTTGGGATCCGTGTTTTATGAGACTATTGCAAAGTTTAGAAAGCTCTCTTGTGTAGCACGCAAGCGGGAGCAGAAAAGATCCTTTATACGAAAAAGTCTCACAAATCGTGAAAACAGGCATTTCTTTAATGTTTTTGGCTCAATCACTGCATAAAAAGTTTTTAACTAACTTTTCAGATGGTTGAGCTGCTTAAGACTCAGAACGGACCCTTTGTGCTTCCTGTCCCAATTAGGAATTAATTTTTAATTATATCAGCTGAACATTTTTTATTATGAGCACTTGTATTAGCCTGAGGCTCCTGACTTCCTTTGACTATGAATGGCACTGGTTTGTGTAATATCGTCTGTCCTATGACGTTCTGTGGCATTGTTTCCGTCTTCATTATCTGAGTATGTTAAATAAGTGTTTGTGGAAAACCTGGTGTAACTTTGATTAACACTTGATGCGAGTTTACTTTTCTCAATCATTTAGACATATTTCAGGAGTTCCAAAATACCACTTACTGGATAGTTTCTCGTGCAGTGCTTTGGTTTGCTGTTAAAGCTTTTCACTCGTATTAAGAACATCTTGCAGCTCTGGAAAGAGGGCCTGCAGCTTGAGTGATAGCCCTGATAAACTAAGAATGTTACTCCCAGAGCTGAAAACGGTGAGTATTGCCTTTGAAGTAGTCTCTGACATGGAAATGCATAGAGTGTACTTTTCTTTAGATTTGGACAAATAGCTCAGCAAAGCCGAATCTGCACACAGGCCTATGTGCTTGGTACAGACAGAACTCCTGTTGGTTTCGCTGAGGCTTTATCGGGCAGAATCTGGCCCTGAACATTTTTTTGGTCTTCAGTTCAACAAAGTCAAAGAGCTGCTGACAATAGGAAGTCTTTTTGGTGTGTAGTACGTGAAAAAGTACTATGACTCAGTTAAGACAAACAACAAGGTTATTGTCTGGGATCCGTTGCCAAAGCTGCGCTTACTGTATGTGTAGGTGGAAATTGCAGCATATATTTTGAAATGTGGTTTATTAATGTTGCTTCCCCTTTACATCCTTTATGTCTCCTCTTTACGTCCCTTATGTCTCCTCGGAGTTCTGGATTCAGGCCTTTGAGCTTCCAGTGCCGCAGCAGATGGTACCGACAGCAGAGCAGGGGGATTCACTGCCACCTCCGAATCCGCCACGCTCCCTCCTGGGTGTTAGGCAGAGAGGCAGCCGAAACCTAAATGTGCGCTGGATGCTTGCGGCGTGGGCCTCAGTAACTCCGAAGGAAAAGAATGGAAAAGGTCTAGGTGTTCAGCAAGTTTCTGGGAGTTAGATCCTTTTCAGTTTTCTCAAGCAACTAAATCCCCGGTGATTGGCTGGAGTCTTGCCCACGGTTGCGGCCCTGCAGAACCGGGGTGCTGGGGAAGCTCGGTCGTGGCAGTCGGCGTAACGGAGGGCTGTTTCCCAGCGGTTGGGTTGTGACTGTGCTGGAGTTCAGGTGGCAGAGCCTAGCCTTCTCCAGTCCGTGCGCCTGGAAAGGAAACCGGGTTTCTACGCTGAACGGCTGTCACGCAGGGGACAGCCTGGTCGTGGCCAGCCTGTGTTCATCCGCGTCGGTGCAGGTGTAGCCCCTGTGAAAACGGCACGGGTCGCACACGTTTTGTAGGACCACCAAATTGGGGTTGCTGGAATAATGTCTTCTGTGGGCTGATTGTATTTTGTCTGCTCCGCAGATTGCAAGCTAATACCGACTGGGACGTGTAATTTTGGTAATGTGTAGTATGAAATCAAATGAACTCCAGTGGCTTTGCAGGGAAGTTTTGATGTGCTATCAATTTAGACTCAACCATTGCAGAGAACTGGAAAAGGCAGTATGTTATGATTTTGTAATACTATTCATTCATATTTCCCACCAAAGGTAGTAAAGAAAGTAGGTAACTTTCTGTTTTGCAGCTGGAGAAGCGGCAGCGTGGCGGGGTGATGTGGCTACCCAAAGCAGGAGCCCAGGGAGCCCGTGGCTGGGTCCCAGTGGGGACTCCTGACTCACGCTCTGTTGTTCCTTCAGGCCACGTTTCCTCGCCAGCCTCAGCCCCAAGATGACGAATTTCAAGTAGTTTGTTTGAAAGTACAGTAAACACGTGGACTTTTAAAAATAACTGTTTGGATGCAAATGGCTTGTTTTTAATGGCTTTCCAGTTCCTTAACGTAGGACTTATGTTTAAGCAACAGCATCATTTGTTTGTATTTCTTACTTCAGAACGATGGTATTTCTTCCTATGAAAATCTCCCTTATAGTCAACAAAACAAAGAGTAACCCGTCGTGTTGAAAAAGTGGCAACATGTGCTACGTTTCTGCCATACTCCCAAATAGCTAGCATTCAAAGTAGTTTTTCCAACCCCAAAAAATTGACAGTTTGTTTTTTGTTGTGTGGGGTTTTTTTTAAATTTTATATTACAGGAAACACCAGTGGCTGTAAAGCTTAGCAGGGAAACGGGTCTCCTGAAATGCCTCAAATACAGGGAGAAGTTAGTAGCAGAGGTATTACTCTATGTTACACGGGAACTGACCAAGCACCCACACTTACCAAAATGCTGGACGTTTTGGTCAGTGCAAACATCCAGCAAGATAATTACCAAAACCGGATGCCGGGGTAGTTCAGACATTATTTCACTGCGCGTACAATGTGTGTGAGAATACACAGATAAGGATGGAACGTCAACCTCTTGGGAATTAGGAGTTGCTAATTCCAGCCCTTATCATCTTATTTCCCCCTTAGTCTAATCTCACTTTTCCAGACTTGGTGCCTTGTCCCTGGGTCCACTTTTAGTCCTCCCCTGGTTAGGTGATGAAGTGAAGCAGGTTGATTATCTGTGATCTGTGGTGCCAGCACGGGCAGTGCCAGGAGCTCTGAGGGGCTCCTGGACACGCGCTGAAGATGAAGTGTTCAGCTGCTGAGATCAAAGGACACGCGCAAGCCCACAGTTTCCAAAGGTTTATAAATGAGCCAGCTGTGGGCAGCTGTTCACACCGCAATAAAAAGTGCATCCCTGATACACAAGCCAAATTTGCGGGTATGGGGGGCCTGGAAAGTTTAAAAAAAAAAAAAAAAGACTGCAAGTTTCGTAGTGTGCACAGTCCAATGTTGTTCCCCTAAGCTTGTTTCTAGAAATGGTTTGAACAATTGCTGGCTAGATCTTAATTTAAATTTTGTTTTAAATTGGACAGGTTTTTCCTTACGGTTGTTTTGGGGATCCAACCCCACCAATATAAATTTGGCAAAATTATAATCAACAGAAAATATGACTGATGGTGGTAGTACCAAGCCATTTTCGTGCCAGGCTGTGCCTATCAGCCCTGGCTAGAGGAGACTGTGGCCTTAAGCCCTGGGCCTCTGCATAGACGAGGGATTTGTTTAAATTGGGTATTTAAGAATACATCAGCATGAATCTGACTGCGAAACTCCCTTATCCCTGCTTATTTAACTGTCTCAGTGTGCAGTTCCCAATCAGGCAAAATAAATACGCAAAAATCTGCTTTTCGGTGCAGCCTCAGGCCCTGTGCTGAGAAGCACTTCAGCTTAACTTCAGCTCCTGGCCCAAGGCGGCCGAGGCCAGACAGCACGGGTCCACCTGAAAAGGAACTTTACAGTATTTATGCAGAGTAACAAATGTTTACAGCCCGCGACAGCAGGCTGTGGTGGTCAGGGTGTCCAGTGCCGTGTCCCGTGTAAAGCAGAACCCTCTGGAGTGCAGCCCCTGTGCACACTCCCCCGCAGCGCTCGGGCCCTGCTGAGTCCCCGCTACCGGGTCGCAAGCTCGCTGTGTGTTAAATATGCGCTGTGCTCTGTTCCTTTAATGAAGATGAATATGCAATAAATCATGTATGGGAACCAACCCAGAGACCTGCTTGTAGCACTATTCCCCAAAGGCATTTCATAATTTATCCTAACACATGCAGTATGTTTAAAACAGCCAGGAGGGCGGGCTCTGCCTAGCCCAGCACTTTCTCCCTTCAGTACATCTCTCATGTGAAAGAGCGAGCAGTCCCAGCCTGGGCTGTCTCTTGGGGGCATCTCAGCCTTGACCCTTCCCAGCATACTCAGCCGGGCTGCGGTTGTGGCCCCGTGTGCACCAGCCCCGGGCTCCTCGCACCGAGGGGAAAGCTCCTTCCCTATGGGGGGGTCAGGGCCATGTCCATGGCATCTGGGGCTTGCTTGGACTGTGTGCCGCTCTCGGGGGGTGATGGTGCTGATCCTCTGTCTGAGGAGGGTTGATGCGACGGCAGGGAAATGTGGTTAAATGTCAGCTGGATAATCATTTAAGCATCTGTTCTAGTCACCTTAAGAAATCTCACCAACTTTTTATACTTCCCAGTTGCAAATGTCACTATTTCTGCAACTTTGTCTCTCTCCTACTGCTGCGTTCCTCCTCCTTTTTCCCTCTGGTGTGTTATTCATACCCTGCCCCTACTGAACCAATAAATTCTGCGTGTTAATTGCCTGTCCAGCACCCACACTCTGGTGAATGGCTGTGGTTGTTCCACTAAAACAAGTGATGGATGACAGCGATTGCTTCAACGCATGGCAACATGATTGAGTAACCACTACTGGAAGAATAAAATAGCAGAGGGCTTGACTTCTGGTGAATAACACCTGTAGCTTGGCAAACTCAGCTCTGGCAGGTCCTGGTCTCCCGCCTACAGCACACGAAGCAGCAGTGACGCCGCTTCTCTGTCGCGTGAGGGTCCCCGCAGCGCGGGGGGCGGCCTTTGGGCTTTGCTGGGCAAGGAGGCCGTAGCTGGGGCACGGGCTGGCTGGCGTCACCGGGTGATACCGAGCGTTGCCCGTGGAAGGGCGCAGACCAGCGCAGGCGGCCCGGTGGCCACCTTGCCATGGCGGGGGGCGGCGGTGGGAGCTGCTGGGCATCTGTCTCGGTGAGGAATGCGCGCTAGCAGACCTGCCGCAGGTGAGATGAAGACAAGGCCTTCCAGTTATTTCTTTCCGTTTCACTCAGTGTGCTTTTTTTAATCGCAGTGTCTCCACAAACTGTGCCTTGAAAGCTGAGGCGGGCAGACAGGGAGCGGCGGTTTCCACCGGTAACAGAGCGCTCTCCAGCAGCGAACCCTCTGATTCAGCTGAGGGCTGGTGTCAATCCACGCAGTTACGCTCCATAAAATGAATGAAGTTACTCTGTGAGAATCTGCTTAAAAATAGCAACCGTCACCTAGCAATAGCTGGAGCGTGGGGCCTGGCAGCTGCTAGAAGCCGAAAGCGGTTTTGTTTGGGGTTGTACCAGAGGGGCACTTCTCTGAGTATTAATGTGTTTTTTCTTTGTAAAGCGTCTCTCGGGATGCAAGACGAATACAGCTTGATGAGGGGGTGTATCGCACATGTCTCAGACAGGTTGGGTGTATAAACTTTTGTGTCCGCAAGCGTTTCCCCATCCGGCACGGTGGACCCTGTCTCTGACTGGGGTCCCTCGTGCGCTGCTGCACAGCAGGTCACAGCAGTTCAGTGGCCGCGAAGCCGTGGGGAGCAGCTCACAGCGCCTACTTGTGAAGCGTTAAGCTGAGGCCAGGGCTTGTCCGGGAGGCTTTGCTGGCCGTGCTGTGACAGCTAGCGCCGCCGAAGAGCCCCGCAGCGAGCAACGCCAGCCTGGGCACGCTGTGCTGTGGCTGGGGAGGGCCGGTCCGCGGGGTCGCTGTCGCTGGTGGAGGGGGGTAGCTACAGCTGGAGACCGTGCTCGTCAGCATCTCTGTGCCCGTCCGCACGGAGGCCGTGCTGACGCAGCGCTGGTGGCAGAGGGTCCGCCACCGCCCGGCAGCCCCGGCTGTGCCGCTCGGCCCCCGGGGCAGCAGTGCTGCAAAGGGGGTCCCTGCCCGCCCGAGCGCCCTCTGAGCCGCCAGTGGGCAGGAAGCTAATGCATTAATTTCCTTTATATTCTGTAGCGCACGTGACGCGGATTGCCCGATTTGTAAAACACACCCGGCTTTCTCTTGAGCCAGACTGTCCCCGCCGCTTTCCTTTATTCGCTCTGATAAAGGCCAATTGCCGAGAAGCTGGTTTGCTCCACGGTGCGGCCATTTCACAACCATCCTTTGATCCAATCTCTTGATTTATTAAGTCTAATTTCTTTCCAATACTTTTCTTTCACTTGGATCTATTCTTCTTAGCTCTTTTAGGTCACATTAAGTCATTGTGTCTCGCCCCTAATCGCCCGTGCATTAGCTGATTTCTGTCGTTAGTTTTTCTGCTGGAGTAAATATCTGATATTTTGCTGGAAGCTGTTCCTGTTTACATCAGTTAAGAGTCTGAATATTTTTTTTAATTTCTTTTCCACATCTCTATTTCCAGCATAAGCCACATCTGTTTGTTTATTATCTTCAAGTCTTTGCAGGTTCCTTTGGGATACTTATTTGATGCTCCTTTTCCTATGCAGGGGAAATTAGGTATTCTTTGCACACCTTCCTTGTACCTGGATTCCAGTGTTTCATCTTATTATCACATACTCATTTTCACTCATCAAGTCTTCTATATTTCCTAGCAATTTTAAAATAATAATAAAAAACCCTACTAATTTCTCTCCCATCAGTTTTTTTAAGTGGGGTTTTTTGTTGTTTTTTTTATTTAATCTGGCAAACCCTCAGCTCTTTTCTGCAGCACTGCCTAACAGCCAGCACAACTTTTTAAAATCCAAGTTCCTTTTTTATTTCCTTCTGGTAGCTGAATACCAGATGATTTCTCTCATGTACGGTTTTCTTTTCTCTAGAGACTGAGGATTATTAGAAATGCAAGAGAGAAAAAAGAGAATGAGTTCTGATTTTAATTGAAAAAATTATCCAATATTTAGAATTCAATATTTCCTAAAGTAGGTTAGAATAGTATTTAACATAAGTCAGACTCCGCACTTCAGCTACAATGTATTGTGCCATTAAATAGCATTTTGAATGTGGGTGAACTGAAATTAGTAATGCTGTCTTAGTTTTCACCAGCTGAAATGTTGAACTCCTTTTCTTCTATCTCCTTGTTATAAGACGAGGTAAGAATCTACAGTAGATGATGTGCTGTCCCAGAGATTGCTCTCGTTTGGGCTGCAGCGTGACTTCTTAGCATCCCTGTTTTGATTTGTTTCACTTCATGATTGACTGAATCACTTTATTTTGTACAGACCTGGTTTGTGCATGGTTATAAATGAGTCTGGCAGTGGTGCGGCTTTGGGGGTAGCAGTGGGGAAGAGATGGGCTCCGGCCATGGCCAGGAGGGGGTTTTCAGGATTGCTCTGAGCCACGTGGACCTGCTGTGTCTTTTCTGAGGCCTCAGAGCCACTGCTGACAGATGTCCTTTCGGTCACTGGACAGGCCAGAATGGAAAAGAAGCTAGAGGGAAGAGGGAGAGAAATCCAAAGCAATTTCGTGTCATTCCGTTCCACGTGCAGATACCAGCAGTGCTGGTAAGCTGGGCTTCTCCGCACTTCTCTCCAGCATTTTCTCTTTATTGCTAGTGCAGCAAGGGGAGAAGCAATAGGGTTTCTCCAGAGGATGCTGGAAAATGGTTATCCCACTTCTTCATGCCCAAACTCCATTTAAAGCTTCTTGTGAATGTCTTTTTTCCTGAAGTTAAAAAATATTGTCTGTCATTAGACATTGTTGGTTTATTTACCATTATTATGTGCAGTGCTGTTGCCATCATTCAGTAACATTTGTTTTCTTTTTTTAACAATAAAGAAAAACATAAGTGGCAGACAGAGTTTGATGTCTGGTGTTTGACTGTAAACCTTCCACCCTCAGAGACGGGTTTTCTAGCATGGCTCAGAGAGGCTTTCTGTATGCAGGTCTCCCTCTGCTTGGCCCATTAACCGGGGTAACAGTATGTGCACTCTACTAATGAGGAGCCACACTATGCAAACAGCAGCCTCTAAAGGGAACGAGGGATCAGAGCAGCATGTACTTGTGGTGCCAGAAGCTATCTGCCTTCATCTAAATTCCCCACACATCACTTAGAAGAAATAAAGCAAATATATAATACAACAAAGACGCCTAAAAATACAGAGTGAAGCCTATCAAATGCAACAGCCAAATTAATTTTTGGTCTTGAAAGCTGTCCCTGCACAGTAATTTGCAAGATAATTTCCAGTCCCATCTGCTGTGAGGCGCTGCCCCTGTTTCAGTACCGCCGACTTCCATGGCGCCACGGCTCAGATCCACGGAGTTGTGTGGATGTCTAACCAGCGAGGACTGGGTCTCCACAAGTTCTGGTGCATGTGAGCACTCGTGTTTTCCCAAGAGTCTCCACTGTAGGAAACATGATTCTGTCTTACCTGACACTCAAATTGTCCATACTTTTGGAAAAACCTTACAAATAATAGGACCTCTAGAGGCTGTGGCATCAGAATATGAAAAGGACTCATAAGCCATTATGGGGGGGGGGGGGAATGTCATGATTTTAAAGCAATCTGCTGATACATATTCTTGAGTGTACCGATGGCATTCTAGTCAGCTAACTGGCCTCAAAACCTGAGCCGACAGCGGTATACGTGTTACAAAGCTTTGAGCGGGACTGTTGCATGGCGATTGATTAGCTGACATTTGTATTAGTGTATTCCTTTAAGAATTTTCTAATGTTTTTAATGCTTGATAGAAAAATTAATTTTTAAAGCTTACCAGCAGCTATTGCCAGTCACCTACATTTTATGTGGAAATAAAAAAGAGAGGGTAATTCCTTACCAATGGCAGTGAAATGCATGCGGGTATGGAAGAGAGATCAGTGCGTGGTGTTCTTCAGCTCAGGCGCTGCTGGGACCTGCCAGCAGGTTTCCTCCCCCCGGGTTCAGCTGAAGGAGGGCATGTACTTAAAGCTGCATGGGGCACCTCTCATTTATGAGATCCATTTTTCCCACCAGTATTTCTAAAAGAAAAGTGAAAGGCAACAAAGGTTTGTCCCAGCACCTGCCCCAGCTGTTCTCTGCTGCAGAGGTCTGTCTTCCCTGATACGTCTGCTGAGTGTTTGCAAGACAGGCACACAAAAATCAGAACTGCGGCCCCTGGCTGTGTGCAGTTTGATAACGAACGCTGCATTCCTTCGCCACCACTGCAGCAATTCAGGCCTGTTGGCACGGACGCTGCCGAGCCTCTGACCTGGCTGTGTGAAGTCAGACTTGCGTTACCATCGTTTTCGCTGACGGTCTGTTAATTTGCAAGCGCTGCAGAGGACAGCCTGCCTTCCTCTTGGGGATCGCCAGCCGTGCGAGAGGTGTGTGCCACTTCATCTGGCATCGTAGCATGCATCCTGGGGACTGCTTTTAGAAGGCCAAGAGGCTGAGAGAGAGATTGCTTGCCTGGCCCAGTAGTGCTTAAAGCAACACAGAAGGGTTGCAGGAGGAGAGGGGAGCAGGGAACAAAGGTTAAGAAGTTTTTACGCTACTCACTCAGAAAGCTGCAAAGCCCCAGCCTAGCTACTAACCCAGGTTCATTTACAGATGTCACCTTGTGCCTTCGGGGACTGCGGTACCTCCTGAGGATCAGCTGGGCAAGCGGAGGCACAGCAGTCCCTGAGAAGGTGTCAAAGTGAGCATCTGCCCATGCGAGTATGGCCAGCGTAGTGGGAGTCAGTTATAAATTCTTGGGGTGGCTGTATGCTTGCGATGAATTGCAGCCGTTAGGGCCTGAATCCTTCCCTGCCGCGTCCCTGGCTCTGAATGGACCGAATCCCGTAAGTCCGTGGGCAGCGTATCAGCAAGGGTGTGCTTATTGCTAAGCCTGCGCACAGCTGGATGGCACCAAACCCACACTAATGGGTCCCGGCGAGCAGCTGAATCGGGATTATAGGCTCTTCCAATATTACTGTGATATGAAGTGGTTGTGGGGAGCATTTGCAATGTTAGTTAAAGGACAAATTTTGTAAATTGCCCTTGGGACTATTTTTGTTACATTCCCATGCAAATTTATCTTTCCATCGTAACTTACTGGGGAGTTTCGGTACTGGTTTGATCTCAGGGATTCAGTTACACAATATGCTGTAGGCTTTAGAATCAGCTGCTTTGCCTGTACATGCTCATGTGTTAGCTCATTTTTCAGAGGAGGTGATGATGTAAGACTAGACATCTGAGGTGAAGATAAAGCCCTTGATCTGCCTGTAGTTTTGGTTAGCTAATGCACTTTAGCAACTTGCACTCAAAACACAGTAGATTTAAAACTGCAGTGAGTATGCACACAAATATTCCAAAGCATCCCTGAAACCGCCGTGAATAAAATGGGAGTGAATGAAACGTGATAGCTTAAAAAGGCCTGTGAAATTTGAGCGCAGGACAAGCGTTTTAGCCAGACCTTTGAGATCAAGGCTAACGTGTGTAAGGCTGAATGTCTCTATCTACAGAACAGGCTGATTTTCAGGGATTCAGAAGGCCTCGTTGACCCATCAGATAGATACGGCTGGAGTCAGCGCAGAGAGGGATTTGCCTGCGTGCATGGACGGGACCCCGGTCCTGCTCTCCCGTCCTCGTGGGAGCTGCAGGGGGGCAGCACGAGCACCCCTCTTCTGAGGCAGGCTGTCAGAGGGACCGCTTGGGCGCTACCTGGGAACTTTTATGCCACGTCATGTTTCATTTCTAGAGCAGGTTTTTTCAAACCTCACAGAAGTACTTGCTCGCACAGACTGAGGGGTACGGGCTGCAGGGGGCTGAGCGCTGGCCTTGCTCTTTTGCAGGACGATGATTCCCGTGACTGAGTTTCGGCAGTTCTCGGAGCAGCAGCCGGCGTTCAGGGTGCTGAAGCCCTGGTGGGATGTGTTCACGGACTATCTCTCCGTCGCCATGCTGATGATCGGTGTGTTTGGGTGCACGTTACAGGTAAATCAAATGGGACGGAAGCGAGGCGGGTGCTGAAAGAACACCACGAACGAGGAAGGTCCTCGGAAGGATGGCTTCACGTCTTGTTTTATCTCTTGGGTTCACCATGAAAAAAGAAAACATTTTCTGGTCTCAGGATTAAAGCTGTTTAGGTAGCAACATCAAATAACACAGACCAGACTTTTAGCAGCTATAAATCAGCAGAGTTGCGCTAGAGTCGATGGAGCGGTGCCAGCTAAGATAAGGGCTGTTGGTTTGGCTTGTGCCTGGATGCCTGTTTTCACCACAGTTTGGCATAACAAAACAGATGATCAAGTTCTTATTTGTTACCATTTTTCTGGCTAAAAGTTTGAAAAATGTAATTTTGTAGTTTTTATTTTTCTTTATTTGGCAAATGTTAATATTCTCTCTGTCGTTATGCTTCAAAGAGATTTGAAATGAATGTGCTTATTTTATTAACACCACCCACAACTAATATTATGCCTCTTCCATTCCAAAGCACCTCTGAGGATGCTTACATGTAAACAGTTGACATTACTGTCAATCACTGTTAGTTACATTTTGCTAAACAGCCAAAAGCTGAAAAGAAATGGAAAGTACTGTTTGGGATGGACTCCAAAAAAATCAGAAAGTTATAGTACTAGTTCAAACATGGATCTCACATTTTTTGGCATGACTTAGAAATGGAGCTAAAGGGACACATTGACAGAGGTCTTATTTCAGGGGAATTTGCTCACTTACGTGGCCCAAGATTTTCACATGCTATGGCCCAAATTTCACATGAAATCAACTGTAGTTTTGCCTGTATTCTCCATTTTCAGGTATTTTCAGCTGAAAAGATATGATGTCCATGTTTAAAAATCTCTTTATATAGGGCCAAATCTTGCATTAGTAGCTAAGTGTTTGTGTAAGCACACAAAGTAGAACATCTGATATTTTTAAGTTTACCTGCTTGATTGGATGAAGCACACTGGAAAATAATGTGTGGAAACACTGCAAATAATAGGCTTTTTTTTTTATTCCAACTTATTAACAGAGGCATGAATCCAGGGTGTAAGTAAGGGTGTATATCAGAATAGCATTTACAGACAAAGATTAACTGCAGGAGTTTTTGACATGTCAGCGGTTATAAGACTGATATTGTTCAAAATGCATGTGGTCTTATCTCAGCATCTCCCTGCACCAGGGTGGATCTTCATGGAGGGTCTGATTTTGGTAGCTCTTGTTGCATACCCTGTATTTAGTGCTTTCAGCAGCCATGATGTCAAAGAATACATGTACGCTACACACACATTCTTAGTTTGGGCTAATGGTAGTCATTCAGGGCAAATAACAGAGCTCCTTGGTTTATCACATGGATTAGCACTTTAAATTCAGACCTATAGGGAGCCTTGCACTGAACTCAAACTGTTATCCCAGGTTAAACCAAAGGTGACTGGTCCCTAAAGACGCTCTGACCTCGGTCTGTCAACATGGATGGCCAGCCCAAATTAAGAAAGTAGCTTTTTTTTTTGCATTATAGACAGACTCAAGGACAGAAGGGCAAAGCTACTTTTTTTCCGCTAGGTGTGTGGTATGAGGACTCTATGTATATGTATGAGAAACTGAATAAAAATGATGTCCATGCACACACACACAAATGCCGTCAATTCTCTGTTATCCTTATCTGTCTTTATTAAGACTGAGGATTAATAATGTCCCATCATAGATATGCCCACGTTAGCTCTTTGTCAGCCATTTTCGGTGTGATAAGACATCACAGTGTGAGCGTACAGCCACATGAATGCACTTATGCTGCTTTCAAGCCTAAGCTATCTCTGAACATCATGTAGCCGGGGTGAACATACCTGGCAAGGACATTCTATCTCTGGGAAGAGCCATGCAGGAGATCCCTGGTCTTTTCTGGAAGCATTACCCACACTCTTCCTTTTTCTGGATTATCTCAATGCCCTCTTACTCAAATTATGGAAAGCTAACCATAGATGAAAAGGGGTGACCTAGTTCTTGGCACATAGAACAAGTGTCTTGTTGGGAATAATAATAATAATAATAATAGCGCAGCCTGTGGGGCCAAGTGCCAGGCTGTGGAGGAATGCCTGGCAGCTGGAGGAACTCCAAGGACAGCTACCCATTGGTACTGCCACCATTGTTTGTACATCAGTTTAAAATATACCTTTTTGTGTGTTTCAGGTCATGCAAGACAAGATAATATGCCTTCCAAAGCGCGTACAGCCTTGTCAGAACCAGTCTAATAGTTCAAATGTGTTTAACACAATCCCAGATACAACCCCCCTTCCTCCACCCAAGCCATCCACCCCTCCAGCTACAGTTGAAATGAAAGGACTGAAGACTGATTTGGACCTTCAGCAATACAGCTTTATAAATCAGGTGTGCTATGAACGTGCTCTGCACTGGTATGCCAAGTACTTCCCTTACCTTGTCCTTATACACACACTGGTCTTCATGCTGTGTAGTAACTTTTGGTTCAAATTCCCCGGATCGAGCTCGAAAATCGAGCACTTCATTTCCATACTCGGGAAATGTTTCGATTCTCCCTGGACAACGAGAGCCTTATCCGAAGTGTCAGGGGAAGACTCTGAAGAGAAAGATAACAGGAAGAACAACATAAACAAGTCTAATACTATCCAGCCAAGCACTGAGGGCACTTTGGTCAAGACGCAGTCTTTAAAATCAATCCCTGAGAAGTTAGTTGTGGATAAGGGAACACCTGGGGCATTAGATAAGAAAGAAGGTGAACAGGCCAAAGCACTGTTTGAAAAGGTGAAGAAATTCAGACTGCATGTCGAGGAGGGTGATATACTGTATGTCATGTACGTGCGCCAGACTGTACTCAAGGTAATTAAATTCCTTATTATTATTGCTTACAACACAGCACTTGTCTCAGAAGTTAATTTTACGGTAGTCTGTAACGTTGATATTGAAGACATGACAGGATATAAGAATTTTTGCTGTAATCACACAATGGCACATCTGTTCTCTAAACTTTCCTACTGCTACCTGTGCTTTGTAAGCATCTACGGCCTCACATGCCTTTATACGTTATACTGGTTGTTCTACCGTTCACTGAAAGAATATTCTTTTGAATATGTTCGGCAAGAGACGGGAATCGATGATATCCCAGATGTCAAGAATGACTTTGCTTTTATGCTTCATATGATCGATCAGTACGATCCTCTCTATTCCAAGCGGTTTGCTGTCTTCCTGTCTGAAGTCAGTGAAAATAAGCTGAAACAGCTGAACCTAAACAACGAGTGGACTGCAGATAAACTGCGGCAGAGGCTACAGACGAACTCCCATAGCCATTTGGAGCTACAGCTTTTCATGCTCTCTGGACTACCAGACACAGTTTTTGAAATTACTGAGCTGCAGTCATTAAAACTTGAAATAATTAATAACGTAATGATACCAGCAACCATTGCACAGTTGGACAATCTCCAGGAGCTCTCGTTGCACCAGTGCTCTGTGAAGATCCACAGCGCCGCCTTGGCATTTCTGAAGGAGAATCTCAAGATCTTGAGCGTCAAGTTTGATGACATCAGAGAACTTCCACACTGGATGTATGGCCTCAGAAATTTGGAAGAGCTCTATTTAATTGGCTCCCTAAGTCATGATATTTCCAAAAACATTACACTGGAGTCTTTTCGGGAACTTAAAAGCCTTAAAGTTCTTTACATAAAAAGTAATTTGTCCAAAATCCCACAATCTGCAGTCGATGTTTCAAGTCACCTGCAAAAACTGTGCATCCATAACGATGGCAGTAAGTTAGTGATGCTCAACAACCTGAAGAAGATGGTCAACCTGACACAGCTGGAATTGGTTCATTGTGATTTAGAGCGCATACCTCACGCAGTCTTCAGCCTTCTCAGTCTTCAGGAATTGGATCTAAAGGAAAACAACCTCAAATCCATTGAAGAAATAGTAAGTTTTCAACATCTGCGAAAACTGACAGTCCTAAAGCTGTGGTACAACAGTATAACGTACATCCCAGAGCATATAAAGAAACTCACTAGTCTCGAGCGGCTTTCCTTCAGCCATAACAAAATAGAGGTTCTTCCATCCCACCTATTCCTATGCAACAAAATCAGATATTTGGATTTGTCTTACAATGACATTCGCTTTATCCCACCTGAAATAGGAGTTCTGCAGAGTTTACAATACTTTTCCATTACTTGCAACAAAGTGGAGAGCGTGCCAGATGAACTGTACTTTTGCAAAAAACTTAAGACTCTGAAAATTGGAAAAAATAACTTGTCGGTCCTTTCACCTAAAATTGGTAATTTGGTGTTCCTCTCCTACTTGGATATTAAAGGCAACCACTTTGAAATCCTCCCACCCGAGCTCGGTGAATGTAGAGCTCTGAAGCGGACTGGTTTCACTGTAGAGGACACCTTGTTTGAAACGTTGCCTTCTGATGTCAGGGAACAGATGAAAGCTGAATAACTAACTTCCTCTCGCTCAGTTTTACAGAATTAACGCTTCTACCAAATACGCTGTAGAAAGTGCATAGTCCGAATATGCATTTAGTTTGTCATTATTTTTTTCTTTTTCAAACAAATCCTTTCTGTACAAACAAATTTGGAGTAAGGAGTACATATATTTTTAAATAAAATTTTCTTGTATTTTTTCACTGTTTTAAGATATTTTTTAAGTTTGTTTTGCCCTGAGAACAAGGGTGTCTGTAACTTAATTTTTACTGGTTAAAGTAAATGGTTTTATCTGCTGATTTTTTTTTCCTTTGCCTAATCCCAACAGGGAAACTGTGTTTAAGGTGTATGCTTTGGGTTGCATAATTTGTAATAGATGATTATATTGTCTTCCTGGTTATTGTTAATCCCTGAGGCCATGGTCTTCGACAGGTGGTGCTGCAGGTGTTGAATGCCTTGTTTCCTCTTTTCTTCAGTGGCAATAGGTGGTGTTCAGCATCTAACAAGATCAAATCTGGGTTGACCATCCTTTTTTTTATTTATGACACGGCTTTCTCAGATGGTCAAAGCAAGTAGAAAAGGTTCCTTACGGATTTTAACGGGTCTGAGGGAGCACGCAGAACTCCTTCCGGGCCTTCTGGCGAGTTCAGTCTAGCTGTCGGTTCACGCACCGCGCCGCGCGGGAGGCGCTGGCTGCGATTTCCTCGCTGGCGCAGGAAGAGTAAAGTCACAGTTCACAGAGGAGTCAGGACCAAAGTGACTCACGTTGAAGATTTTCCAAACAGTGCAAGGGGATGCGGCTGCCCATTTCCTGCTAACTTGAATGGAAGGGGTGCAATGAACTCACTGTGTTGGAAACGTCAACCCGGCGAGGTGAAACACTATCTTGAAAAATCCCCATCCTCCACTAGACACCCCGTCCTGCAAGGGAGAACGTGCCCTCTGCCCCCCTCAGAGCACTTCCCCACCGGGATGCTTGGCACCTTGCAGGAATGGGATCCAGAAAAAGTGCAATCGTGTTTAGTTTGTAAAGCTTCTGACAAGGAAATAGCATCTAATACGCTCCTTAATTGAGCTTGGGTATCATGTAACCAAGCTCAGCACAGGAACGTTTGCGGATTTGCAAAAATGAGATTAAATGAATACATGAACTTTTCAAAAGTCTCAGCCTGCCAGAGGACAGTGATGAAGGCTATGTTTGCATCTCCCAGCTAGTAATTAAATCGGATAGCATACAGTTGGAAGTCTGCTTTTTAAAGTAATGTAATAATCCGTAACGATTATGCATCGGGTTGGGAGCTTTATCCTCTGAAGCCATCTTCAGTTGTTTATTTGATCCAGCCATTTGCTTTCTTTTAGGCAAGTTTGGCAGGTATATGATAACTCATGTGCTGCTCACAAGCTAATTTAAGCTAATCATAAATAACCGTATGATAGTAAAATATTTTGCTGGGAGGAGATCTCTTCATCCTATCCAACAACGCATATTTGAGTCAGATGCAGGCACTGGATAAACGCTTCGCAAGAATATCTAGGAATAAGTACTTGTTTCTCTAGGAGGCAACGCTGTTCATAAATTGCAGAGGTTGAGTTGCTGATTGTTTAAAGTTATGTAAAATAATTGTTTGATGACTGTCGGGTTGGTTGCTCTTAAATGTTTTCTAACTGCCGTTGCGTGTCTTGAGCTACAGTTAATCTGAGTTCTTGAGCTTGGTACAAAAGCATACTGTTGTTTTAGGAGTCTGACTTACAAAGGTGGGGAGACAAACTGAAATGAGAATTTCCTCATTAATCCAGGGTGTGCTATGCGATCTGGTGCGTGGGCTTGCCGCAGTACCAAGTCAGACTTACTTTTTGCGCTTGGCTATGTTCTGGAGAAGATCCATGTGATTAATCAAAAATGGGTCAGGCATGAAGGAATCAAAGCAAGCTTTTTTGAAGGGGTTTTATTTAGTTCTGTTAAAGAGCTATAACTGATGCAGCTATTGCAAGAGCTACTCTTACTCGTGTATGGAATGGACTTATTGGAACAGCTTGGCAGTATATATATTCTAAATGTATTTCACTTTGATGTAATGTGAGGGAGAGAAATGTTGCATTGCTCATATTAACCTAATTATGTAAACCAAAGTGCTGTTGTCCCTGATGAATGTAAACTGTTTAAAATGTCCAAGTAATTGGTGGAGCTGTATAGTTCTCTTACTTAGATTTGAAATATGGGATTACATTTAAAGTTTTTTAAAAAAATCTTTATATTCCTAGATGTAGCATTTTAAATCCCTAATTTATTTTGTGTCTAATGTTGTTTCATGTGTAGTTTGTGGTCTATTTTCTGAATGGAAGTTACGCACACCTCATAACTGAAGGTCGGAGACTTGTTCTACGCCATTTTTGTAAATACATCACTTGGGGGATGTGGGGGTTTTGTTTGTTACTGATTATACTTAGACCAGTGCAACCCCTCATGTGGACACAGTTACATGAGTATAAAGTGCCTTGTGCTGGCGTATCTTTATTCACTTGGATAGGAATAAACTATACCGGTCTAAGCACTTTCGCACTAATAACTGTATCTTCTCCAAGGGTTTGGTCTGCTGAGACAGCTTAGTCAATCTAACAGCTCACTGCCGCCAAAAAAGGGCAATTCCCTCCTCCTCCCATGCTCCCTGTTCCCACCAACATGTTCCAGCTGCTTCTCTTGTACCTTTACTGGTGTGGTGCTGGTCTGATCCTTCCACAGGACAAGTCAACTTTTTAAGCCAGCAGAAAACAAGCCAGTTTAAAAAAGGGACTAATTTTCTGCTGGATCAGCTCTCCAAAGGATCGGATGGACACTGGGGTGGGAGTAGCAAGGGACAGGACTCAGCAGCCAGGGTCTGGGCAAGGAGAAGGTGGGACAAGTCACTTCGGAGGTGCTGAGCTGCTAGGTCAGTTCGTCATCCTGCTGAGCCGCCTGCTTGGAGAGCTGTGCTGTTTTATCGATAGCAGGGTTAGGCGACAGGGCTTTTGTGGGTAGACAACCCTCAGGCTCGCAATGAATGATAAAATATCACATTACTGTTCATTGCTTAAACTTAATGAAACAAACTCAGGTAGCTGCACTGTTGACTTTTCTAAACTTCTTACTGTCTGGTCTGTGGGGTGTATTTTCCAAAAGCATATTGCAGTATTTTAGAAATGCGTCAGCTAAGAGAAGATTGTTTCCTAATTCTGTATGACATCCAGGAAAATATGTAAAAGTGCCATATTTACTCAGTGATTCATGTACTGCTCATATGTATATTCACATGCCATGCATACTAGGCTTTTCTGTGACCTATAGTATTTGACTTCGAATGGATGGGCACTTTGTGGATAATACTTTAGGCATGGTTCGTACGAGTTTATATAACTACTTACATTAATCAGGTGCCTAACAAGTGTGACAATTCCAGAATATAAGCAAGGCATTTTACATTATTGCTCAAAAATAATACAAATCTTCCTTGGTAACGGAAGCAGAGATGAGAAAGAGTGCATCAAAAATAAGAAGACAGCCTTAATAGTACATTAAGCCTGAAAAACAAATCTACTTTGTGATCAAATCTGGAGATGTGCATCTCCCCGTGTCAAAATTAGCATGGATCTTTGTGCTGACCTCGTGCATCTAGCCAGCCCAACAACTTTTGCAAATTCTGATTGGAAAGCGTCTGCTCCAAGTCTCATATCACATTTCTGGCACTTCCAGTAATTCATGTGCTTAAGGGGTGACAAGTCCTGTAAGAATGCCAAGGAAAATCTTTGAAATTTGACCAAACAGACAAACGTCTTAATTCTGTAGCAAGAATCTTAATATGATACTAGACCTGCATAGTGTTACGTTGCCATATAGTACACCCAGAAAAAATGGAAATAAAATGCTCTTTTGTAATAATGAACATTGTCAGCCTGCAATGTGATTATTTGTTTGGGAAACATATTGTTTCTGGGTTACCTAAAGATCAAACGTAACCATCTTTTGGGTTTGATCCCTTGGGAGGGAAGTCAGGAAAATATGCTTGAAAAAACATCGTTAGACTTGACAGGATTTACAGCCGCATGGTCTCGCTTCCTGTGCACCTCCTTCCATCCCCTCACTCCGGCCGCCAGCTCGATGGCCAGCAAAGAAGCCGTCCCCGTGGGAGCAGCTCCCCCGCTCCGGTCCCCGTGCTCTGCCAGGGCTCGTGGGGGATGCCGGGGGCCCTGCCAGCCCAGGCTCCCGCACCGGCCCCCACGCAGCCGGCAGCCAGGGACACGAGGGCTCCTGCCTCCCCCATCGCGTGCCTGCGCTGCGAAGGGAAATGATGCTGTTAGTCCTTGCATCTGACGTAACCCCCTATAAATCTCCCGACCAAAGGCGATGGGCTCATGCTGCCTGCACTTGGCATGGGACATTTTCCTCGTTTCTCTGTATCTTTAAGTTGGAAGCAATAATGTGTTTTGGGTTTGGTTTTTATACTGAGACAACACTGTCCTGCCGAGATGGAGCAAGAAATGTTCCTCTCTGGTCCTTGTGGTCCCAGGAGAGGAGGGGAGCGGTAGGCACAGCAGCCTGAGTCGGCTTTGCCTCTGGATAAGCCCTGGCAGGGAGCTGGCACCCGGGACACGCTGCCCCTGGGGCACAGCGGGCCTCGCGGAGGAGTAGAGGAAGCCTTGCTGACGGCGCCTGCTCTTAACCTCCCGGCTGTTCCCTGCGAAGATGCGGAGGGATGGGAAAGCTGGTCTGCTCCTCACAGCCCTGCTCCATCCCTCCAGCCCTGCAGGAGATACCATCTTGGGGCCCCACCCGGCGGGATGGGAACAACAGCGCAGGCGAAACCGCCGCGGGGATCCCTGGGGCGATGAGATCACGCTGCTGGAGCAGATGTCACCCTGTTTATTAAGTGTGCTGGTGGCAGGAGAAGTCCATGGCCCGAGTTAGCTGAGTCCCAATAAATCTCTTCTTTCAGTTTCCTGAATACGCGTGCTGGGGAGCGGGAGCTAACCCGAGCAGATACCATGCCCTGAGAAACTGCCACGCTGCAGCCCAGGGGGCTCCCAGGGCACAACCCCACCAGCAGCTACGTCATCTGCTTGCCAGCAAGCAGCAACGCTAGGGCCAGTTTGTCCTTCACCTCACGCCAAATAGCTACTGGGAATTCCCAGTAACCATGATGGTTTGCTTGTATATTGTCTTCATATATTGCATTTGATAGCGCAGGTGATGGTAAGAAAATTGCACGTCTGTCCTCTTTTCTCCTTTGGAGTGTACCTGAAGCCCTGAAGATTCAGATGAAGAAGCAGCAGTTTCTGTTTCTCTTTTTTTTCATCTGTGATTGCCTCAGAAATACCCCTCATGCCAAGGGTGCAGGTCTTCCCCACTGCCGCCTCGGTCCCCGTGAGCAGCAGGCGCGTGGGCGTGATGGCCCACAGGTGAAGGCCGGGGCCGCCGCAGGAGCGCGGCGGCAGGAGTGGGTCTGCCAGGAGGGCGAGGACAAGCCCCTCGGCCTCCTCCCCGCTGGGGCAGCGCCAGGGCAGGGCCGGGCAGGCGGTGTCCCGCCGGCGGGGCGGCTCGGTGGGGCAGGTCTCTGCAGGTCCACCTCCACCCATGGGTGCTCACACACTCCAGGCTCAGCTCCCAATTTGCCATCACACGTCCTGCCCTTCATCATCCTCTTGTCTGTAGCGCTGGGTGTAGAGCACCTGATGGACATATCTGGGCTGGACCTGCCCCTTCCCCACTGGGATGAGAGAGGGCTGGCATGCCGTGGCGGGACGTGAGGTTTGGCAGACGTGCGATGGATGGCAATGGCCCCAGAGCTTCCACATAAGGAAGCTCAGACCAGTATGAGGACCTCGTTCCAGTCCTCTGGCTCCAGGCACATATTTGAAGAAGCTTGTGCTGGCAGAGAAGTTGTGTTTTTATCACTGTCTCAATACAAAATAGGCCATGGTGTGACTGAGCTGCGGCTGCCAGCTTTGGCTCTGGCAAGGAAACTGTGAGGCCGCTTGTGGTGGTTGGTGGGGCCACGCTGGGTCCTCACACATGGGCTGTCTGCAGGTGGCCAGGCCTGAAATGGAGCTGGCTTTCAGAGCAGGGCTTCCTCCACCTGTCCCGGGCCAGGGAGGGACCAAGTGTGCCCAGAGATTGTGCTTCCAATGAGAAAACAAATGCAATAACCTCAAGGAGTGCAACCATCATGGCCAGTGAGGTTTGGTGGCTTTTGGCCAGGGCCAGAATCCCAGGTACTACCATGGGCAGCACTGACAAGGTGTGTGATTCCCAGGGCGTGGAGTAAAACACCTACATTGCAGGCAAGCTTGAACCGTTCTGCTATCAGGCATGATTTTATCAGCCCATCCTCTCCTCTGCTGCCAAGGCTTATGAAGTTGTGCCTAAACTGGGGGGGTCTGGGTGGCATATCCAGCAGCATCCTTGATGTCGCAAGGTGGCAGTGGCATGGGCGTTGGAAACGGTAATGGCAAGGTGGTGCTTCCTTCAAAACCAATGTCAACGGGCCAAATGGGACATGTGTGACCCTGTCCCTTTACAGTGCTGCAATGTATAGCTTATACTAAAGGTGGACCCTTGGCTACTTCAGACAACTGGAAGGTCCCCCGGGAACAAGACAGACGTGGCAAGGGAATTTAGGACTTCCAGATGCACTGAGAACCCCAGAGCACGCAGAGATGTCAGTGAGGAGTCACTTGGTAGCGCATGTGTTGCTGCCAGCCTGGTGCGATACTGCAGAACATGTGCTGACTTGATTTGTTGTGCTTTTACATTGCTGGAGTAAGAGGGCTACTAAGCTGTCTGTCGGAGGTATTTTGTCACATGAATTTTATGGACTGTGGTAAATAAGTGTTGATGTTTTGCTGAATTAAAATTGAATTTAAATGTAACCCTCATCTCTCGCCAGTTGGGGTCATGTGGCACTGTTAGACTGGCTTGTGGAGACTGCCTGCAGTTCTATTTATTTAGTAAAATATTTTGGCAAAGCTGTGGCATCCTGTTTCCTCGCTGTGAGCAGAGAGAAGAAAGTAGCTAAAGAAGAACAGAACTTCAGTACAGTCACAAGGTTACCCTTAGGAACAAGTTGCTGGCTACAGCTAGAAGCTAAATGAGATTTTTACAAGTCCAGAACAAGTTGCAAACAAAACCACAGAGCAAAGTAATCCCCTCGGCGAAGAGTAACTTTAGGAAGCCGAAGCGCTAGGAGCGAACGCAGGCAGGATGGGTGCTGGTGAGCTCTGCAACCTCATTTACCCCCGTCTGTCCCTCTCGCAAGGCACACGACGCTCTGCAGTGCAGGGGTGGAGGGCGAGAGGGACAGCTCGCCGTGGTGGGGTGCAGGACAGCTGGACGGAGCAGAGCTGCACCTCTCTCCTGTGCTTTGGCGGCGATGCTACCCGTGAGGCAGTTTCTTTGCCCGCTTGACTGCAGCATCTCTGCGCTGGGTGTGCTGAGTAGGAGGCTGCCAGGCTCAAAGGGACAGAATTTCTTATTTTCTTCAAATATAAGAAATCTATTGCTACATCCTCCCTGCGAGGTCTCAGCGTGCAACCCGTGGCGTTTTGGGAAAACTGACCCTTCTCGCTGTCGCCACCAGCACGTCAGATCCCGTGTGTGCACTCTGAGCAGGGTAAGACGTGGTAAACAAATGGGGTTACAGCTGTGCTCCCAGCTGGGGGCTGCAACGCCCCTTGGAGAGAGCCTGGCCTTCGGGGGATTTTACCCCTGTCGCTTCAATGAGCTGAAACCTTCCACAAAGCCAAGGACCGAGGTGTTCGTTTCAAACTGAACAATTGATCAGGGGCATGAATTGGTTGAATAAAAAAGTAATTTTCTGAGCTGGTGGAAACGGCTTTGCAAAGCCTGGCACTTGCCCAGTGGGAGAGCAACCAAGCAGTCCTGCCGGTTCAGGGCTGGATCGGCCGAGCGGGCGGTGCTGGCTCCTCCTGCCCGAGCAGCTCTTCCCGGGAGCTCGGCATGGACGCCCTGATAAGCTACTGGAGGAACTGCCGAGCACACGCTTTGCCTTCACCAGCAATTATTTCTGCAGAAGTTGTGAAAGTGGAGAGGAACTGCTTCCAAACTGCTGACTGCGCCCGACGTCAGAAGCCAGCTGCACAAGGGGCTCACCCCGGCCAGCGCCAGCATCCGGGCACCTCAAGCATCACTGGTCCAGCTCTGCCGAAGGAGCCGTGCCGTTCACGACTCTTCCGGAGCTGCGGGACCCCTTTCTCAGCACCATAACCCACACTCTCTTGTGAGCACCCAAGTGCTCACTTGTGGGTGTTTTCTTCAGGGAAGTGAGGCTGAGACTCGGTGAGTGAGCAACTGGTGCATCACCAGGAGCTTGAGCTTGCACCTACTCATCAGTGGAGGTTTGCCATGAATCTCCCAAAGCAAAAGATCTTTCACGGGAAACCTGTGGAAAGGACCTGAAAGGAAAACTCGGCACTCATCAAGCCTCTGGGGGGGGCAAATATAAGCTTGCAGGCCTGGAAAAAAGTGAGGTGATGAGACAAGGGGCTGTGTCGTGTGGGGTGTGACGATACCCATGGCAGGGAAAGGTGCTGCTGGGCCCGATGCTGTGAGAGCACCAAGTGCTCAGGGGTTATGTGGCTTTTTCATGAACAGGGCAGCAGCAGCAAGGCAAACTCTTTGTAGGAGAGTAGAGGTTTTTGCAGTCACTGAAGAGAGGGCTGTGGCCTGGGGAGCGAGGGACCAGTGAAAAGCTGTTTTGTTGGGACTTGGACTTCTCCTGGTCTCGTGTTGACGCCGGCAGGACTGGAGCTCTCCCTTGGCAGGGAGCGGGGAAATGGAGGAAGCAGATGTGTTGCCATGGCAATGCAGGGAGCAGCCGCCATCGGCACAAGCCTCCTTTTCTGCTGCTTTTCAGCCCACGCTGAGAGCCAGCGTCGGGGACTGTCTGCCTCAGGTGCCCTGGAAGGCCCACAGCCACCCATGGCCAGGCAGGCACCACTCGCCCTGGGTGAGGTGGTGGGACGGGGTGACTGCAGCACCCATACCAACGGCCAGACTGCGGCACGGGGCTCCCACTGCCGCCCCCAGCACCAGGTTTGCCACTAGAACACTTGAGGCTTTCATTAAAAAAAAAAAAAAGCCTGTATTTACTTAAACTTCTTTTTTTTTCCAGCTTCGCAGCTCTGATTCCCATTAGGTAGGCTTCAAGAGTCCTCATTCATAAGGGCGCAGGACGCTAAGTCGCGCTCTCTGAGGGAAGTTACACCTAAATATGAATAATGTGGCTCCCCCAAACTTGCAGATTTCAGGTCTGATTGTTTCTGTGTCCCAGGTCTTGCAAAATATTTACTGATACTTTTTTTTTCCCCACAGAAAAAAATCAGGTTCCTTTAGTGGGCCAGTAGACGACCGAAGTGGTGAGTTTCCCAAAGCCAGTCTCCCCCTCGTGCTCCCGGCACCCCAAGGCCGGAGCACAGCGCACCAAGGGTCCCCGTGCATCACGTCACCGGAGAGGGCAGCAAGCCTTGAAGCCCGAGGAAGGAGGGCGGTGCGGCAGAGGGCAGGTGAGGCCGGCTGAGGTGCTCCCAGTGTCACCGACAGCTCTCCTCTCCTCTGCTGCAGGTGTGCTCAGTCCTGCCAGGAACCGGTCCCGTCTGTCTTAGTCTTTGGCCCAGGATATTTTAAACGGGGATTAGAGGATGAGGAATAATTCCTGACTGAACTAATCAGCAGGCTCCAGGGGTAGGATGTTCAGTGGTACAGTTAGGTCCCTCTGTCCCGGCCCCTTCGGGTGGCACAGGCTGCTTCCTCCTCCTGCCGCCTCTTTCCGCGTCCTTTGGCTGGAGGCGGAAGGTGAACAGTAACTACAATGTGATGCTCAATCCCAAGCAGCCAAAAGGAGGCGAGAAGATCCCTACCCAAACGACTTACAGTCAGATACCGCCGTCCCCGGGTGTTCAAGGGTGCTGGATCCCAGCGGGTGGGTGTGAGCCTCTGCACAGCACAGGCCAGCTGAAAAATTGTAGCCAGGATTTTGGTACGGGCTGAGACACTATCCAAACAAAAGTGAGCAATGTCCCCCCAAGTCAATCATTAATAATGTGTGTGTGGATGTTTTCCCTTGACAACAGCACAGTCGAGCCTTAGCCTTGTCTAAATCTCATTTAACCAGCTTTCCAAGAAAGTTTTAAAAAGTGACTGGAAACTGCATTGAAATCCATCCATTCGAGCTGTAATTTCATCCAGTACTTGTTTAGAAGAAGTTATGCCCGAGAGATCTGCCTAATGTATGAGTGTGTTTTCCTTACACACTGCCTGCCTTGACATTTTTCCATTGGAGATCACTCAGCTGTTGGGGATCTGTGATAATGATGATTTAGAAACAAGGCCAGCAAGGAATTCAGACAGAGTACAAACAAATGGCCCAAAGCTGCCTCCACCCCAAGCATATTTCCATTTTTCACACCCTTTTTCTCTACAGTGTAGAAGGCTCATAACACTCCATAAGTACATGTTTACAGTTGCTTCAGGCCTCCAAGGGCATCTCGCATTAAACCATCTCTCATTAAATAAGAAATGTTGCCAGTTTTAGGAGCCTTTAAAGTGAATTCCATTAACGTCACGCTTCTGCTAGTCCTGCAGCTCTCTCACTGGGTTTTGATCCCATCTTTACATGTGCTTGGATGCTTTGGTTGCCTTCCAAGACAGCAAGACTGATTCCCTGTTTTTTAATAACATGGTGTCCCCGAGCACTTTGTTTTCAGGTCTTTAATGTATTATTTGCCATGGGTGCACAGATAATGCAATAGATGCCAGATTTATTACGCCTTATGGAGCATTCTGTGAATTTTTTCCCCATTGCAGTCCACATGAAGAAGCTTGTTTATTCTGCAAAACTTCAAAGCATTCAAATTTAAACATTTTGCTTTCCCTTTTATGGCTGTGGAAAAGAGAGGTGAGACCTCAGGGTGTGGGCCTCTTCCGCAGTGTCACTGACAGGCAGCAGATATTACGGAGGCTGGGAGAAACCGGGGTCACACCAAGCAACATCTTGTAAGGTGTATTGGGTTTGGGTGGCAAGGTTTTGGTAGCAGGGGGGCTAGAGGGTGGCTTCTGTGAGAAGCTGCTAGAAGTTTCCCCCATGTCTTATAGAGCCAATGCCAGACGGCTCCAAGACGGACCCACAGCTGGCCAAGGCTGAGCCCATCAGCGACGGTGGTAGCGCCTCAGGGGTAACAGAGCTAAGAAGGGGGAAAAAAAACCCTGTGGAAAACAGCAGCAGAGAGAGGAGTGAGACATGAGAGCAACAGCTCTGCAGACACCAAGGCCAGTGAAGAAGGAAGGGGAGGAGGTGCTCCAGGCGCCAGAGCAGAGATGCCCCTGCAGCCCACGGTGAAGACCATGGTGAGGCAGGCTGTCCCCCTGCAGCCCATGGAGGTCCACGGTGGAGCAGATATCCACCTGCAGCCCGTGGAGGACCCCATGCTGGAGCAGGTGGATGCCTGAAGGAGGCTGTGACCCCGTGGGAAGCCCACGCCAGAGAGCAGGCTCCTGGCAAGACCTGTGGCCCCGTGGAGAGAGGAGCCCGTGCTGGAGCAGGTTTGCTGGCAGGACTTGTGACCCCAGAAAGGACCCATGCTGGAGCAGTTCGTGAAGAATTGTCTCCTGTGGGAGGGACCCCATACTGGAGCGGAGGAAGAGTGTGAGGAGTCCTCCCCCTGAGGAGGAAGGAGCGGCAGAGACAATGTGGGATGAACTGACCGCAACCCCCATTCCCCGTCCCCCTGTGCCGCTGGGGCAGAGGACGTAGAGAAAATCGGGAGTGAAGTTAAGCCCGGGAAGAAGGGAGGAGTGGGGGGAAGGCGTTTTTAAGATTTGGTTTTATTTCTCATTATTCTACTCTGATTTGATTGGCAATAAATTAAATTCATTTTTCCCCAAGTCAAGATTCTTTTGCCCGTGACAGTAATTGCTGGGTGATCTCCCTGTCCTTATCTCGACCCACGAGCCTTTCGTTATATTTTCTCTCCCCCGTCCAGCTGAGGAGAGGAGTGATGCTTTGGTGGGCACCTGGCGTCCAGCCAGGGTCAACCCAGCACACAGGGGCAAAGGGCAGGGGCTGAGGCGAGGAGCACGCTGAGCCGTGCCGCCGTCGGAGGCCGCAGGAGCTGAGAGGCCTCAGCCCTCGCACAGCACTGGCTTGTGCAGCAGGGGATGGGTGATGGTCCCTTTCCAGATTATGACCCTTTCTGGGGTGAAAAAAGCAGAACTCACTAAAGAAGCTGCTGGGGGCAGGGTTGGAGAAGCCTCTCTCCTTCCCTTGCTAATTAACTCGCTGGGCACACGCTGAGCATGATGCCAGGCATTGCCCTAGAAGGGGGGGTGTGTCTGGTCCCACGTGTGGGACACCCAGGGCTGGAGGGCCCCCCGGGACAGCCCCTGCCAGGGCTCAGGCTACACATGGAAGTCAGAGCCTGGTACCCAGCATCTCGCTTGCTGCCCTGCCAACAGCCACCCTGTGACTCTCTGCCATCTCCATCCCCACCTTTGGCATGGGGGAGCATTTAAAGGAGTTTGTCGAGCTGACGAGAGGTGATGTAAAATACTCCGAGATCCTCAGGTGAAATCACTGATAAAATAACCTGTTATAGCTCTGTGTCTCAGCAGACTTCCCTGAAAATCTCTCTCACAGCCACATGTACCGTAATGCAGGGGTGTGTGCAGCCAGCAGTGTTGGTAAGGGGGGCTTTCCCCTTTCCACATGTAACAGATCCTGATTTGATCCAGGTGACAGCTGCATATACACCAGATAGTAATTAATCTGACATACCACAGCAGGAAATGTAGTTCCATCCCCGGTGTAAAGATAATCTCTGCTCATTCTCTACTGCTTTATACATTACCACCAGCACACGTCCCCACATGTGTCCACACTGTGGTGGCCTGTCTCAGTGATGTGAGACAGGCTCCCCCCAGCTCCCCAGGCTGGGCAGGGGCTGGGTTCACCCGCCAAGTCCCTCCAGGGGGTTTGCAGCTGAGCGCAGCTCCCGAGCAGCCAGGCTGCAAAAGGGGCTGGCGGAGGCCGAGTGAAGCCGGTGGGTGACACAGCACCGCAGGAGCCCTTGGCAGCGTAGATGCACCCTGTGTCAGCAACACAGTGGTTCGGTTTGCTCACTTTGGGGCTCACCTCCTCTTCCCTCAGCTTCTGCTGTTGAAATCCCAGCTGTGGCCATGCCCTGGACTTGCTGTGCCTGGCTCTGCACTGCCCCACGTTGCTGTGGGGTTGCGGCTGGGTCCCACGGGGTGGGAGGGCAGCAGCGGGCAGGATCGCAGAAAACAGAGCAGGGCATTGAACGGGTTCCGAGGCAGCAGGGCTGTGTGGTTTTCTGAGGGCAGGGAGCCCCAGCTCCCACCCCTTAGGGTGTCCCTGGCTGGCTGCGGGCAGCACAGCAACCCCGGCCCCGGGGTGCGCACCAGGGAGGGCTGCAGGGACCCAGCTGCAAGTGGCAGTGCTGAAAGCCTGCGTGGAAGAGGAAGGAGGTTTTCCTGCTGTTCGCGGTTTCTGTTCTTTCTTCGTAATTAAAATCTGATAGCTATCTAGGGCAAGCTCTTATCCTTGATATCGTTCCTCTTAAATCCTTCTCTTTTTCCCCTCTGTTTGCTTTTTTTATTCCCTTGCCTGTTTCCCAAAGCTTCTCCCTTTCCTTGTTCCTCTTTCATTCAGGTGAAAAAAGAGTCTCTAAACCAAAAACAACAACAATGAATTAAATAAATAACCCAGACTTACAGGAAAAGCTCATCTATTTTTGAACTTCCTCTCCCTAACTATTTCTGGCTCCTTCGATGCCCAGTGTCTTCTGCCACCCACCTCTGGGCTTGGGTGCGTTCACAGGCGAAGCCGGAGGGGTGCAGAGTGGGGGCCCGCCGGGACCCTCCCGGGGCACGCTGACCTCGCTACCTCCTCGACTGGTCAAGGTACTTCCCCCAGGGAGTGGGGAATGGGAGATTTTTGCTACTGCTAAAAAGCAAAGGAAGTACCTTAGCTAGCCAGGGAATTCTTGTACGAGTAGGCTACCTAAGCAGTAGCTCAAATGCTCACCAAATCAGAGTACCCAAAAAACGATGCCATAAAAGCAGCCCTGTATCACATCACCTTAATGGGTGTGCTGAATTCATGGGCTGATAACATAAAAATGAGCAACTATCACGTCAGATGAGGAAATACTGTATTTCTCTGACTGTTTCTCAGTGCTTGCCTACGTGGTTCTTTTTCCTGCTTTTGGCTTCTTTTTCCTGCAAAACCAGTTTTTTAGGCAGGATTATCATGGCTTGCTCTGTGAATGCCTCACTCCGATTTGCTTTCTGCAGCTCTTTCACATTTGGATCCTCTGTTAATAAACAGTTGCTTCCTTTTACCTCCCTGTGGGACTATAAGAGAGCCGGCGGGCAAAGGGGATTGAAAGCATCATCTTTCCTCCATCGTTGAGCTGGAAAGAAAAGTCTCCTGCAAAGCCCGCAGGACACAGTGCTTGTAGTGTCAGATGAGGCCGGGGACAGCACAGGGATGAAACGATGCACAGAGCGCCCAGGGACACAGGTGGCTGCTGGAAGAGGGGTTGGCCAGAGGGACGGCTTCTTACCCCAAACATGCTGGAGACATCTCATGCAACTCTCCCCCTTCGTGCACAGCGAGGCAGAAATCTCTATCAGCTGCCAGAAGTGACTCATGTAGAAGGAAGAAGGTGGATCTAAAAAGCAAACTACAAATCAGGACTAAAGGGTTGTACCTCCCTCCTCCTTTACTATGCAGGAAGAACATCAGAATTGAAAGGCAGCTTTTTTTTCGTGAAACAAATTGCAAATAACTGGAGGGCTTCAAGTGCCTGATCTATTTATAATAAAACCGGTGGGAGGTTTAATTTGCTTATTTTCCTAACACTTAATAAAATATCTGGCAAACAGAAGTGATAAAAACACTTACGTTAAAACATTTGTGTTTTCACTTCTTCAACAAGCCTTTAACTGTAGGCTCTGCTCGCCCTGGGACACCATCAAGGGGGACTGGAAATTTGGAGAGTTGAAAAACAAACACACAAAGAAAAACTCCGTGAATGAATCTTCCATGCCTTATTTCTTGTCATTAAAAGGCAATACCCTCAGTTCTTCCAAGATAATTTCACATCACTTTAACAAAGATTCAAAGAAATAAAGAAAGGGAGAGGTCTTTAAAAGGTGCAAATCCTCTTCCGCTTCAGTCAGCTGAGCCGCTGCCAGCGGGGCCATTCACTGGGGCAGTTTCTACGAGGAAGCCCTGAAATAAGCTGAAACCCTGCTTGGGGAAGGAGACATTTTCGATGAACACGTACATTCACAGAAGCCTACGAACCATTGCACAGTGTCTTTGAACAAGGCTAGGAGGAGGAGGATGCAGAGAATGGGGGGCGTGATATGTTCCTCTTGACATTTATTCTCCAAGGCCTTCTGTAATAATTTAAAAACACGGTTAGGTGTATCTGAGAGGTCCAGCCAGGCTCGTGGCCCGGCAGTGCAAGACCCAAAGGACAGGGGCTTGCTTTGCAGGCAGCGGGCGGGCAGTGGGATGGCTGCCAACACTTGCTCGTCCTTCGGCAGCCCCGGGTCCCCCTCCGGGCAGCACAAGGGCAGCACTAAGGGGCTGTGCCCACCCGAGTGCTTCCCGCAGTGCACAGCTCAGGGAAAACGGGACTTGGCAGAAAAAGACATGCATTTATTTATTTGCATATTTACATGTATTTGAAATGTATGCAGAACTTTGAGCCTTAGAAGCAAGAAAGAGGACGAGAAGGATTTGAAGAGCTATGTTTCTACCACACACGTGAGTTGTGCGCATATTTTCCTTCCCATATGCTCTACAATAAGGCTTATAAAGAACGAGGGACTTTTTGCACCAAAGGTGCTGAGGACCGTGGCGTTGCTCACTCTGCACTGGAGCGAGCTGTAGGACCAGCTGTGTCGGTGCAGGTTAAATCAGAAAGCCAAAGTGGCAGGTGTAAGGCATTGGCCTAGGATCAGTGCTGTGCTCAAATGGCTTCACTGCGGCTGGGTACCAAGCTCTCTGTCCTGCATGGCATGGTGTAGCTCACGCAAATGGGACCTTTTGTGCCTGGTGAGTGTTTTTGTGGAGGAGATAGCTGTGCTCTCAGGATGAGCTCTGGGTCTCCATCCTGCCCTGGAGTAGGGTGTCCCACATCCCAGCTGCTGGACACTCTCTTCCCCCATCTGTGGAGCCCACCTCCCACTCGCAGGCTCCTTCCCACAGCCTGGCATTGCTCCCTGCAGCTCCTGAGTCCCTGCCACTGGCTGTCTTGCATATAAGGGCTTTGATCTTCATTTGATTTTCTATGGGAAGCTAGAGCAGAAAATAGAGGATGCAGTTACAAGCTTGTGGTGCTGTTGATGGGGAGACTTAGTGGCTCCTGGGCACTGAATGCTCTGTGTGTGTAGGTACTGCAGTGCTGGTAGGCACGAATTAATGAAGGTGCATAGAACTGAGAATGAGCAGTCTCAAAGATGGGCAGAGTATCTCACTGAGGAGGTGAAGGGAGACTGGGGGGGTGGTGGTTGGTTTTTGTTGTTGATGTGCTGTGCTCCCTTAGGATGGTCGTTTCTGCTGGTCTTCCTTCAACCATTGGTTCCCACACTATTCAACATTTTTCTAATGCAAATGAGCTCCTTCTCAATGTCTTCCTTGAACCACACAATACTTGGGAAGCTCAGAGAAATGTTGATGCCCTGAGGGCAGGGAATTTTCAAAACCCCTATGTAAGTAGCTGATGATCAAATCCTGGCAAGTTGTTTGTCTATGTCCCGGTTTCTCTTTCACCTGACATTTACCCGCACTCTCTATTGGTCTTGCAGTGGCTGAAAGAGGCATCTGGTTTGTGTCAGCTTTTATCTGCCTTTTTTCTTCCTACTGTGCCTCATTATGTATGCTCGCTAATTCAATTCAGATTTGAAAGGAAATATATGAGAAATTAACTGGCAAGACATCAGCAGCTGCAGGAACTCCATGGGAGAAGAAATCCATGAACTAATGGAGTTAGTGGCAGTGCAAAACCTAGACATGACTGCAAATTACTTCAGCACATGTGAGTCTGAAAACAGAGAGAGGATCCAAGAAACTGGAAAGGAGTCGGGAGGAAAATATCTGACTGCCAAGTGGCATTTTCCTTGCTCCTCTAAAGGCTGTAGGTAGCCTCAGAGCAGAGTAAGGCATCTTGCAGAGCAGACACCAGCAGGAAGACACAGCGGTTGCAATGCTCAGTAATGCAATGGCAAAGCACGTCAGACTCGCTCCCAGTGGCATGGCAGCTGCCGCCAGGAGCCAGGGCATGGCACCAGCAATGTCCCCAGTCCCTGGGAGCGCCCGGGACTGTGTCCTGGGTGCCTGCACTCCCCAGGACCACCTGCTTTTGCCGTGGAGTGGGGATATGGCTGTGAGGAGCTTGCCACGGCCATCCTCCGCTTGGCTCCTGCGGGACGGTCAGGCCCAAGTAATTACACACTTTGAGCAGCCTTACTACAGATATAGAGACAGCTCCAAAAGAGCACTCTGCCTAATTGCAGATTTGGGTGGTTGCTGTCAGGACTAAAACCACAGCCGCCTCCCCTGGAAGATCTGTGAGGCGGCTGTGATACCTCCCACGGTTTGTAAGAGTCCACCCCAGCCCTGGGGCACCGGGGTGTTGGGGGCACTGCACATGTTGTGTTGCAGCTGAGGGTTCCCGCTGCCTTTCTTCTTTTCTCGTTTGGTTTCCTCCCCCTCCCCTCTCTCTCTTTTTTTTTTTTTTTTTTTTTTTCCCCTGAGACAAGTGACATAAATATTCCTTAGCACTGGGGGGAGCCCCATCTGATTTTTAAGACTAGTCATCTCTTACCTAAATGCTTAGGGCAGTTTCCTAAGAGAGCTATGCTTACACCCACCTCTCACCTCTTCCTAGTAGCTGGTGCTACCAGCTGGGGCTCCCAAGCTGCCCTCAGGCTAGGGGATGGGCTGGGGACATCGCACAGAGGGGTGCCAGGGAGGGGGATGCCAGGCACAGCCCAAGAGACAACAGCCAGCGCGCAGAAAGCCTGCGGCTTTATCAAGCTGCTCAAGGTTACAGCTTCTGTGCTGCAGCTCTGCACAAAATGGGGAGAGTGCTTCAGCCAGGAGAAATGCTGCTCTCTTCAACTAGGGTTTGTGTTTGGCCAGAATGGAAGAACCAGGTACCCGCAGGCTATCAGGATATGGTTACACTGCCCAGAACCACCGTACAAAGCACTGGCAGCATGAGGTAAAGAGACTCTTTAAATGACTTGGCTGAAAAGTAGCTCTAGATCAGCAATTCTTACAGTAGCCCTGCACTGTAATGCCATTGGAAATTGTTCTTTTTATCTTGCTGATTATAAAAGCAACAGCAAAGTTTTTCTTGGTGTGTTGTGTTTGGTTTTTTTCTTGGAAGAAAAAAAGATGGACCAGTGCTCTGCAGGCATTGTGGAGATAAGCAGATGTCCTTGGCCACAAAATGAAATCTCTTCTGTTTTCTTTCTGGTCCCCTTTCCTGGGGCGCTTGCCCAGCTCAGCCGGTGAGGCTCAGCGTGCTGAGCTCCAGTACTACGCGTTAGGCTTGCTGGGAGGCAAGGCACGGAGGGCTGAGCATGGGGGAAACTTCTTTCCCAAGCAACTCTTCCTGACTGATGTCCTGAAACAGGACTCCTGACATGGAAGCTATCATGGCATGAGGACTACAGCTCCTGGAAACCATCTGGCCTCCAGAGCTGCAGTGCAAAGCCACCAGCCCCATAGGGCACACCCGTGGTGCAAGTGTGGTCCAGGACAGCCCTGCAGTTCCTTCCTCTCCCTGCAGATTCGTGGCGAGTGCCTTGGACAAGCGCAGAGGCAGCCAGGGCTCAGCCAGGGGTTTTATTGACCCAAGTGTCCCGGGCAATCCCAGACCATGCCAGCTGCTCTATCTCACACTGGGAACCAGAACAAAGGAAGCTGCAGAGATTTTTAGACCTATATTGCAATCCTCACCCTTCCCTTCACACCATGTACTGGATTTGCTCATGGTACAGCAAAGGGTGCCCAGGAACCCCCTCACTATGGCCCTGTGGTGGCTGGGGCTGTAGCATCAGGGGTGGCTTAGGGCTGCTTAGGGACAACGTGCAACTCCAGAGCAACAGGCTGGCCCCGGGCTCCAGGAAGGAGCCTTCGGAATGAGAAAGTCATGGCACATCATGGGCTTTGGGCACCCATTGGGCAAGCAAAGATCACCAGGAATGACCTGGCTCAAGGGGCTGGACTCCTGCAGGCAGGAGTGAAATAGGTTTGGTGACAGGAGCCAGATCAAGCTACTTCAGCAAGTTGCTCCATTTACGGGTTTGTTTTGCTTTATGAATGTCAAATGTGGGTTGGTTTGGTGGTTTTTTTTTCCTTTGCCCTGTTGCTGTTGGACCTTGCCTCTGGGAATTACGTTGTTCAGACCTCTTGAGGTGCCCAGCTGTAAGGACAGCAAGCACAGAAAAGTCCTTATAATTAAATTTTCCAGTATACTAAAAGATTAATTTATTTTTGCAAGCAGAAAATGACCAAGCAGAAGCATGCTCTGATGTAAGAGGAAAAAAGAGGCTAATAGGAATTGTCTGTAAATGCCAGGGAATAAGGTCTAGCAGAGAGTGTTCTTTTTCAGGTGCACTACTGCAAATCTTTAGTAGACAAAGCACAGGAAAAAGGGGTTGCTAGGATTGCCAGCACTGTGCAGTTATCTACATCTATAAAAAAGGTCAAATGCCTTTAATGTGATTAAAGAATAGAGGTCAGACCTGTTTTACAGTGACTTTGGACTATCCAGAAAGAGAGAGACTTGGACTCCAGGCCAAGGGGATACAGATAACGCAGCAGGAGCAAAAGAGAGATGTCCAGGAGTCTTTAAATAGAAAAGGGAATTTAAAACAGACTCCTTGGAACGTAACTTGAAAAACAGGCAAGTAGAAAAAAAAGGAAACAGAAATGCAAGTATTTCCAGTTCTTTAAAAATGATGATGGCTCAGGTGTTTGATGAGCAGCTACTTTCTCTGAAAAGCAGGCAAAACATTAAATCAAAGAAAACGGAGAATGTATGTACATATGTATGCACTTTGAAAGCCTCCTGCTGAATTATAAATACCTTTGAATCATAAAATATAGAGCCTGTCAGTGGTTTCTATCGAAGTTTGAACATGCAATTTCACTTGTTCACAGCACAGCCTGTGTGAGCTATCACGTTAAAACCAGAGAGAAGTAAGAAAGACACAGAAACATCCTGTAGGTAAAAACCCCCACAAACCTGACTGATAGACTGAGTAATTATTCATGGGAATCTCAGCATGGATAGGCGTGTGGAGCAGACTCTTCTAGGAACTGGCTTTCATCACGCAGCAGTCAATAGATGAATTGCAAGAGGTAAGGTTCTTCCTTCCCTTGGAAATGTGGGGAGGTTAAAAATGTGAAGGCTCATCTATAACAGCCAGCAGCTGCCCCGGTGCAGTATAGAAGCTGCGATGGGACACTGCCGCTGTGCTGGCAGAAGCAGTGGCTTGCAAGGCTCTCCCATGGGCACCACCCAAAGGAGGACTGCTGGAAATAGTTGAAGTTGTTGTGGGGTGGGGGGCACCTGACCCTGAGGAACGGCGTGTTGGGGACCGGCAAAGCACCCAGAAGCTGCAGGTTTGGGAGCAGGCAGCCCCTCCAGCACTTCCTCCATGCCACGCGCCCGGGCTACTGCCCATAGCTGGGGAAAGGATGCGCCAGGATGGGCTGTCACGGCTGTGGAGTCGGGGAGGTCTATGGGGCTGAAAGATGTGGGCCTTGTGAGCAGCTGGGGAGCCACAGGCAGGAGGGCAAGTGGGGCTGCGGGTGCCGTGACACTGGCAGGGTAGAGCCAGGCTGGCAGCGGGCAGGGCTGGTGGCAGCAGCAGGTTCTGCCCACCCTGGGCAGTCGGTCCTTGCTCCAGGCCAGCAAGCCAGGACCAGCAGCGGACAAGCCTGGACACAGCCCCACCTGCAGTGGGGTCATGCCAGGCTTGGGGGCTCCCCAAAATGGAGCTGCTGGGCCACGGGCAGGGGTGCAGGTCTTGAGGAGGGCAGTGGGGCAGCAAGGCCTCTGGGTGCACCATTGACCTTGACACAAGCATCAGGAGGGAGGATGTAAAGTCTTGGTCTGTCATGTGGAATGCGTGTGAACGAATGAGATGTGTTGGATGGTTTTTCCCATCCATGCACAGAGCTTGTCAGCAGCTGCTGTTACTTTAGGGACCCAGGAGGGGTGTTGAGGTTGCTGAAGACCTCCTGCCATGGTGGAGGATGGGGGGTGGTCTCACTGGTCTACAAAGCCTCCACTTATGGTTGCAGTGATAGCCCACCTGTGAGCTGATGTCCTGGCCCAGCCCCATCCCCAAGAAGGTGCCCGATGCCCGGGGCTGGGGCTGCCCCCGGTGCCTCCTGGCCTGCCCTGCTCCCTGGCTAGGGTGGTGGGATGGGTCCTGCTTGCCGGGTCCTGCCTTGCCACCCCAGGAAGCCCCCATGGCTCCCACCTCCCAGGCAGCCCCTGGCCCCGGTGACCTGGAGGGCCAGGGAGCCACGGGCAAGACAGTCTCATGAACTGGAGGAAGCAAAGAAAAATTTCTGGCAGGAACTGTACAACTGAACCTCAGGTCATGACCGTTGTCTGTAATTTGGGGAGGAAAACCGTGACAGGAGCTGGAGACAGGGTGTACAGAACAGGAGGGAGGTACCACATCTGCAGGCGCAGCCCAAGGAGCACAGAGGTCTGCCCAGGAAGGAAGAAGAGCTGCGAGCAGCTCACGAAGGTGGAGGAGGAAGCAGCTCTGACGGAAACGGTGACCTGGATTCTTAGATCACTGAATTGCAGGAAGACTTGGAGTCTAATTGAGCAACCAGCAAAAAAACAGTAGAAATTCAAATTAGAGCCTGATGAGAAACTGGAAGTCCTTCACCCAGCAGCAAAGCTTTCTGGAGGGAGAAAAAGGACGGCACTGTCTGAGAAAACAACTTTGAGGTCAAGCTGGACAACAGCAGAGGCTTTCCAAAGCACTGGGAAAGGAATCTAGTGGAACTAGTAGAAAGTTTCTCAGCTGGACAATATACAGGAGCAGAACCAGGAGGCAAACCTCAACACGTGGCCAAGGCAGGTGGAGACAGTTACACTGCCCTGGAAATGCAAGGGACAAAGGAATTGTCCTCTAACTCTGTGGACACTCCTCCTACGTTACTAAGGCTGTGCAGCCTCAGTAAGTGGGAACTGGGTCATTTAGTAATTATATATCATTATTGCATGTAATCATATCACATGGGCATCTTTTATCGATTTTCATTGCTGCTAAAAAGGAAGTAGTGTGAGATGAACCCATTAATACAGGGAGATGTATGGATTTCTAGCAGCAACACGTGGAAATCTGTATAGAGCTCTACAAAGGAAAAACCTTCCTGCTCTGGAGAGTGCCTATGTTCGTGATGCCCAGAAAGGCCTTGCGACAGGTGTCTGAATGACTGGAAGGTCCACAGGAGAGGCTCACGCTGCAGCACACCTTCAGATCTCTACAGTTTAGTGGTGCAAACCCTCATGTGGATGCACTTGCATCAGCTAGAGAGATTTCCATCTGTTTAGCTTGTCTTCATGGATGTAAAGAGCAAGTTCAACCCAGTTAATATTATCTGAATTCAGTACACATCAGGTAGAGTCAGCTGGTTTAAAGCAGTACCTTGAGGCCAGATTTCTTGCCTCTCCTGCTAGCAGGATGTGGCCCTTGGAGCAAAGGCCGTTGATGTAGCCGTGCTGCCCCCTGCCCCTTGGTGGGTTAACCTGCAAGCTGCCTTCTTTGTACCACCCACATTTCTTGCAGGGAGGGATTCCTGTCACCCCATCCTGTGCCCAGGGCAGGCTGTGCTTTCAAACCCCCGCAGCCTGCCTGGCACCCGCTGTGCGTGGTGGGCACCTTCCTGCCCCGTCCCCGCTCAGCATGGTCCCTTCCACACCTGCCTATGCACACCTGACAAGCTGACGGGAATGTGGGGGGATTTGGGGTTCGTTTCCCCAGGCTAGGTGCCAGAGCAGCAGGTGGCAGTGCTGGGGGAACGTGAAGGGGGCTCCTGGTTATGTGTGTCCAGTGGAGGTGGCTCCTGTTCTTCCATTTACAGAAAGCACCTGGAGATACTGAAGCTGGAGCCTTGTGCAACCCCAATGAAGACATCAGAAGTACTGAGTGATCCACCAGCTGTCATCGAGACAGACAGACAGACATAGCTGAGGTGGGTGACTGGCACAGGCAGAGTAATGCACTTGGGGAGACCTGGCCAGCAGCAGAGAGTGCTATTAATAAAACACCACAGTAAAAAACCATAGGTAGGCAGCACTTCATCATGTAATACTCTTGCTGAGCAGGTGAGTGCTGTCTCTCAGATCCCTCGCACAGCACCAGAGGGGGATAATGCTGCTCTGTTCAGTCACAGCAAACCTGCCTTTGATAGCATGGAGTAGCAACCAGTTTTCACCTGTCACTTTGGAAAGCATCAGTACGGAGAGATCCTAAAGAGAGAAAACAGAAGATCTAGGAGCTATAGCTCACTAGGAGAGAATCACAGCACTTCCTCATGCTTTTTTCCTCTTCTCCCTGCTGGCTCTCTGAATTAACCATCTCTTGTTCTCCACTCCCATCTCTAGGACTGCAGGTCTCCAGTACATCCTTAGGTGCCCTCTCTGCTCTCCAGCTGCTGCTCCTGCATGGACCAGTCTCCGGAGGCCCTACACTGTGTCTGGCAGCTCTGTGCAGTCTCAGAAACCGTGGGGTGTCTGAAGTGGTGGGCAGGCAAATTGCGCGCTGCTTACCTGCAGCCGTGCTGCCAGCCCCTCCTCTGTTTCCTGTGGGCCCTTCCTGCCGCCTTCTTCGGCTTCCATCCCTGCCTCGGCGCCGTACCAAGAAGTTGCAAATGATCTCCAAAATCCCAAGCGTTTCGCTCGAGTTGTGGCTGCCGGCAGAGTCCATGTTAAAGCCCCAGCTACCGCAGCAGTGAAGCAAGCGGAGAGGGCTGATGTTGCTGGGTCAGCATTGCATAGCTCGCTGTGACAGAGAGCATCTCCTCCCTCTCCTCGCAAGGAAAGAGCTGGAAGGAAAATGATCAACTAGAAAAATGTGTTCATAGGAGAAAGAATTTCATTTGTCTCTGGATTCAGATGCCCAGCACAAACAGTATTTGTTACCACTGGCAGGTAAGGGCACGACATGGGGTCTCTTCTTTGCTTCCACTGGTTTTCCAGCCCCCCCAGGTGAGTGAGGGCAGCGGTCTAAATGGGATAGATCCAGTGGAGGATCTCCCATGAGGAAAGGACTTCCATGGGCTGAGAAGTCCTTGCAACTTCATTCATCCCTAATTTTAGGATGAATCCATTAACTGTATGCAGGTTTGGACTTTTTCCTGTGCCTTTCCTTCTCCCTTCTCTCCCTGCTAGTCTCTAAATAGTCAGGTGTGTAATGCTTTCCTGACCACAAAAGTCAATCAGAAAGAAAACAGAAGCTAAAAACCTGATGTCACTCTGAAGTTCATTCACGGTGTGGGTATAAACCAGACACAGCTTTAACAACGAAGCACATTTTCTCCTGCGGCTGCCTCTCTTTTGGGTAATGGAAACAGGAAAATGTTGCCTTTTTCCAGAGCATTATCGTGAATCCTTGGAGCAGCAATGACGGTCCTGGAGCGCAGTGCCAGGGTGATCTGCAGAGGTCTCCAGCCTTGCCTGCCCGCGGTGAGAGGGGGCCGCACCCCGGAGCGGCCCCTGCGGCACCAGCGGGGACTAAGGCGGCGGTGGAGCCGCCAGCCCTGAGGGCAGAACGGCCCGCGGGGCCCCCGCAGGCAGCGCAGGCTGCCAACAGGGCACGCTTTGCACATGCTGGGGGGGCGTTCTGCCCAGTGCCAGCGCTGGCCTTTGCTCCCCGTGATGTTCACCTCGCACGGCGCCTGGGTGCTTCCTACCGACGGACCGCTCCGGCCCCCCTGCAGCGACCGTTTCCGTGGGGTCCATCCCCACGCGTGAGCTGGTGGCCGTGGCCTCGCAGCACCCCGCCCCGGCTGCACCACCGCCGGCTCGGCGCCAAACCCCGCTTGGCCTCACGGGTCAGCGCGGGCGGCGCGCAGGCCCCTCCCGCCGGGGCCGCGGGGCGCTGCCCGCCCGGCCCAGCCGCGGCCCGCAGTGGCACCTGCTGTCGGGGCCGGGCAGCGCCGCCGCCCCGGCACCGTAACGGCCCCTGCTTCACTCCGTTTGCCGGCGACCAGGACGATTTATTTCGCCCGACCCAGGAAGCGTTGGCAGGGTTTAGGCTGGATTGCGAACCCAATTCCTTCGTTTCAGTGGGAGTTTTGCCTGCCTGAGAATCTGACCCGTTAATTGAAGGGTCAAATGACTGCAGAAACACCATCCCACACACGCTCGGCGGACGGCTCCGCAACAGCTCATCGGGATGGCTTGCATGGAGCCGTGACCCAGATCAGAGAACAGTTGTAGCCTGAGAAGAGTTTACTTTCAAAGCCTAATCATCTTTGAAATATCTTTGTGGTAATAGATAAAGTAAACATTTCTCCTTTGCCAGTTTTATTTATTCCAGTTGTGCTGCAAGAGTGGCCTCGTGAAAAAAGAATGCTTTCTTAGGGCTAGGATAAAGCAGTCATTTTTTAACAATTATCGGAAGATACCAGTCAAAGGCTGCAGTCATCTCTTATCCATTTCGGAGCGCAACAGAAAGGCTGTTATCTGGAAGAACAAAGGGAACCAGTAAGTTATTTATAACCGGGGCTCGCACCACGCACGGCAGGTCCCCAGCCTGCGTAGGGTCCCTGCTCCCTGTGACGGTGGCCAGCCCCGGCTGTTGTATTGCCGTGTGGCCATGACTGGGGGTTTGGATAATTTCGCTTTTGTCTTCTTTCGCAGGGCTGTTAAAACCAGCAGCGTCAGGCGAGCAGAACAAGGCTGGGAATGCTAAACATGGAGCACGCAAAACTAAATGAGCAAAGCAGCAAGGCACTTGCTTACCCCTGCGCCCTGGGAACGGCCCGCTAGCAGAGGTGATGGATGGAGAGGAGGAGGGGGTGCAGGGCCAGGGGCCTGCTGGGGAGCCCGGGAAGGGCCAAGGGCCCCTGGCTGGGTGAGCTCACGGCCTCTCGGGTGCTGCAGAGGGTGGCCTGCCTCCTTCCCCACCTCCTGCAAGGGAAGGTGGGATACTGCGTAGGGATGTAAGGGGGGGAAAGAACATGTTAGCGGGCATCTTCCAAAGACAGATTTCATTTGCTTTGAAGATCTGTTCTCTCTTTTCTGTTAAGGCATATGGAAATCGACTGCATTGTGTCCTGAAGCCATGTGGATGTTGGTTTTTCTCATGTAACTAAGGATTCAATAGTGTGTAGCTCCCTGCAATGTGGTCTGATAGGACATCTTCAATTTGCCACTGTAGACGAGTTTCTTTGATTGCTTTGTGACTAGTGCAATTGGAACCATATTCCAAACACAATGATGGGAAGAAAGGGAGGCCTACATTTCCCTTCAGTGCTCCCCATGTGATCTATCTGGATCATGTACCCATGCAGTTTTCTGTGGTTCTTTTACTTCTCTCAGTGGGCAGCTGTATGCAAGAGTCTCCCTGCTTTCCTAACATGAAAGGAGCCATTCTTGCAAGGCATGGGGTTTTCCAGGTTAGTAATAAAAGTAATGTTGTCTTTCTTAAAGGTAGATCTTCTGCAAGTGCAGTTCATAAACAACAGTATCATGGGACATTTTCAGAGCAACTCAAGGTCTGCTCCACTTCCACAGAGATTGTGGAAGTCTTGCTGTTGACTTAATATCCTGCTTCACCTCCAGTTGCTATTCAAGCAGAAGAGAGGTCTCCCATGGTCCCACGTCATATCTGCAGGCCCTTCTGGCTGTTGACCCGTGTCCTTTGTGAAGCTGTGACAGGTACTGATTTATCAGAGGTGCAGTTAAAATGCTGCACCTTTCCTTAAAATTCTTAAAGACAGAAAACAAATTCATAAGTTTTGGTCTGTAAGCGTCAACACACAAACCCACCTGTCCAGGTGGGAGAGCTCAGTCCTCTCCATTGGCTGCATTCAGGGTTTTCAAAGTCCTGCACCACCATTTTTCAAGCCTCTATGCACTTGAATCAGAACAGGAAGAAAACATCCACAAAACTCAATGAATGGACTGGGGAAAAAATCTTGAAAGAGCAAAGAGGAGATCCAGCAAATGCGTGCGTCTCATCCACTCTGGCTTTTCCATGCGCTTACTGACACCGTCTTGGAGTAGCTCTAAAAATGTTTGCACCATATCAAGCAAAGACACAGCTGTGGTGTCCAAACCAGGTGAGGTCTGGCAGGTTGGCATCCCAGAGGTCCATGTATGCACACTGTGCTTCAGTGACAGATTTTGGATTAGCATTGAGATAAACTGCAAACTATAATCCAGCCACGGACTTGCTCCTGAGAACACGAGTTTGTCCATGGGTATGGTGGCTTGTAGCTCTTTTCCAAATGATCCAGCTCTGGGAAAGGAAAATATAAGGATCTCACACTGACGTGAGCTCAGTGATTTGGGGACTTTGCTGTACTTTATGGCTCTGCTAATTGAGTTGAGCGGAAAGACCATCTCCCCTTTGCTTCTGCTCCTCCTGTTCTCTCCAAGCCCAAAAGGAGGAGGTGAGGCCACAGTCCACCTCCTGTGTGAAGGCAAGTGAAAAGGGGAGGAGAGCACTGTCTCTTGCTTGTGTCTCCCATGGCCCTGGCACCAGCAGTGTGGAGCTCGCCTTGTCCTTCCCCCTCCCCAAACCCAGCAAACCAGGCAATATGTCTGAGACACGTTCCGCTTGCTCAGATTTAGGAACTCCACACGGGAAAAGATAACACAAAAAGAGTGCAACGGGGCTGAATTTAAGGGATCTTCAGCTCCTCCCCCCCAGTTTCTCAAGTTGGAACTTCATCCCAGATGATTACATGCTTAGCCAGGCATAGCGGAGATCAGCTCTTCCTTCCTGTTCATGCAGCCCTGGGCAAACTGGTTGTATTTTGTTCAGAAGAATAAACAGCAACCAGCATCACAGTCAGCTAGTTTCTACAGTCATCACTGATCTTGATCTGTCAACTGCTTTTGCTGCTTCTTATTTGTTGGCAAAGACACTCAAGCCAAAGGTCCTTTGGGAGATGCAAAGACAATAGAAGGAAACATTTGTGCACATAAAAATATTGGACTTACGATGGAAAATTTCATGGGAAAATTGCAGGGATAAGACCTGCACTTCTATGGACCTGTCTGCTCCCTCACGCACGCTCCAATTCTGACTGGAATCAGCCTTTCTCAGCGAACTCCCATCTCTAAAGCTGAAAGGCTTTTGGGCTCAGGTAGGGCAGGGTACTAGTCACAGCAGCTCCCCCGGTCATTCCCTGTTTTCTATTCCCAATCCCGTCCTGTCATCCAGATTTCTGAAAAGGGACAGCTGTTCCCATCTGACTAGTCCTGATGTGGAATCACTTTAAGCCCAGGACACTGCCTGTCCAATCCTTCCTGGAGTTCTTCCTTCAGTGCATTTTGGCTCTTCCCCCTTGCAGCAGAAACACCCTAGCTCAGACACAAGCTACAACTGCTCTGTGCAGCTGCTGCTTGTCATCCTGTCAGGTCCTTTCGTATCAAAAGAGATCCTGTCTATGCGCGAAGTGAAACCTAGTTATAAAAGAAGAGAAAAATGTGGATTCCCTGGGGTTGGGGACAAGGCTGTGGGACTGCCTTAGAGCTGGTTTGCAGAACCACAGGGTTTGAGTGGGAAATGTTGCCTGCTGGAGCCAGCTCCTCCCGCTACACCGAGTGCATTGAGACTGAGTGTACGTGAAGGTTGCATCTCTGGGAAGTATTGTGACGGACCACTGTCAGTCAGGAAACCTATGAAACACGGCATGGTCAGCAGGCGTAACTGGAAAAGTCAGACTGTCTTCAGTGGATTTACTATAGATTTAGTAACATTTCATTGTTATTTTATTTATATTCAGATTTACTGATTTGTCATCCAAGCAAAGGGGTTTGCAATGGAAGCAACTGCAGATCAGGAGGACAATGTATGTGAGTACCAGCAGAGCTCGTGTCACAGCAGTACCAAGCATAGAGTTACGTAATTTGGAAGTGTGGGTACCTGTCTCTCACCTTCTGTTGCACTAACTCGAATTTATTTTGCAGAGGAACCATACAGGAATGGTCTGCATGGCTGTTTTTGAAGAGGAAAGACAGAAGAACTTGTTGATAGCACAAGGACAAAGGCGCGAACACGCTAGAAAGGGTGTGCGAGGAGAGTTTAAAGATGGGTTCAACAACAGATACTTAGATGTGAAGAAGTTCTGCAGTAAGCACAGGTAAGACAATCTGTTCTATATAAGGAAAATCTAAAAAATGGGAGTTGAGAGTAACAGCACAGAAAGAGACAGGTTTTTTTCCAGAGATCTGGAACTAAAGGAGAGAAATTTGATATAGGGAAAACCAGGAATATAGAGCTGCCAGTCTCCTCCAGGCCAGCATCACCACAAAATGGCATTTGGAAACTAGACAGATACCTGAAGCTTTCTCAAATACTGGGGATCAGGAAAGAGAGATGGTCATGAAGCTAATTTCAAATGAACCCAGGATGCTGTTCAAACGGACAGTGAGGATACAGAGCTGGAAATCTGGAGTCCAGATATATGGACAACAGAACCACACAGTGTGCGCAAACTGCACCTAAAAGAACACTGCAAACAGGCTTAAAAAAGACATGGTAACGTACTGATCTCGGGGCCAGAGGTGTCACTAGGAAATAATGAAGTGCTGGCTCACTTTTGCTGACTCGAGAACACACATGCAAATTACTCCAGTCTGCACTAACAAGCACGTGTAGACCTGGGACTACAGCAACGCATAACACATGCCAAACCAAGCAGCCAACTGTGGGCTCAAGAGTTGCAGGGGGTGAGGGAAGACTCCGGGGCACATTAAGCTATGAGACTTTCTTGTTATAGAAAGATGAGCAAAATTGGGAAGCACAAGAAAACTGTTAGCGTTTTGCTGAGTTCTCAGATCTGAGCCTGCTAAATTAATGTTTTAAGTAAAATAACAAGATTTTATAATATGTTTCCAACTAGTCATTTGACAGCTTTCCACAGATGGTCTGAAGTATGTATGAAAATATAATGCAAGCGGAAAATTCCTTGTCTAACTTTACAGCATCCTTATGTGCTCTCTCACGTGCACACCTTCTGCATGTCCTGCTGGCCTGGTTTTGGCTAGGATAGAGTTAATTTTCTTCCTAGTAGCTGGTATAGTGCTGTGCTTTGAATTTAGTATGAGAATAATGTTGATAACACACTGATGTTTTAGTTGTTGCTAAGCAGTGGTTATACTAAGTCAAGGACTTTTCAGCTTCTCATGCCCTACCAGTGAGGAGGCTGGAGGTGCACAAGGAGCTGGGAGGGAGCACGGCCAGGGCAGCTGACCCAGCCTGGCCAAAGGGTTATTCCATACCATATGACGTCATGCTCAGTAGATAAACTGGGGGGAATTGGCCAGGGGGCATCACTGCTCAGGGACGGGCTGGGCATCGGTCAGTGGGTGGTGAGCAATTGCATTGTGCATCACTTGTTTTGTATATTCTTTTATCATTATTAGTATTATTATTCTCTCTTCCTTTGCTATCCTGTTAAACTGTCTTTATCTCAACCCACGAGGTTTTTTTCCTGATTCTCTCCCCCGTCCCACTGGGACGGGGTGGGTGAGCGAGCAGCTGTGTGGTGCTTGGTTGCCGACTGAGGTTAAACCACGACACCTGCAGCAACAGCCTAAATATAATGATTTCATGACCACTGGTGGTTTTGTGGTGGTGAGACGAGGCTGGAGAAGTGGAAGCAGAAGAAACCTAGCAAGAAACAGTGATATTCCCAGTAGGAAAACAGAGTGTGGAAATGCAAGGGACTTGCAAGGAAAAGTGAGGGGCTCAGTGAAGGTGGTGTTAGCAGCACGCAGTTTATTTAGGAAAGGGTAGAGGTTGGCTGAGATGCAAGATGGAGAGACACCCATCAGGAGTGGGGACGCCAGCACAGCTGTAGATGCTAGCTGAAGCCCGCCAGGCAGATGAGATCGTTTCCAGAAGGTGCCCTGAGAGTCATCTGTGTCCCTCACTTGGGAGGAAGGAGAGGGCAGGGGTGCTGGAGACTCCCAGGTGGAGAGGGCAGGGCACAGAGGGCAGCAAGGAAGGATGAATAATGTGCGTGGGGTGGGGATGGAGAGAGGACACAGTCCAAGGGGCTGTGTGGAAAGGGAGAAGGTGGCAGAGAGGAAAAGTGATTCTGAGAGACAGGAGACAATATGACTTCAAAGGGAATTTGCAGTCAATGGCATCAAAAGCAGCAAGATAGCCAGGGGGATGGGGATGGAGGAGTGAGAGGCTGTGAAATATGATGGTGCAAGCACTGGAGTAAAGGTATAGACCAGCGTTGTTAGGCTGAGGGTGGAGTTGGCTGTGGTGCTGGCTGGAATTTCCCATGCAGATGACAAGGAAGAAGAAAGGTGGGTCAGGGTGGGATTTGGGGACAGTGAGAGATTATGAAATGCTTATCTTGGAAGGCTTGATGAAGGAGCCTGGAGGAAAGTGAGGATTTGGAGAGGTACAGGATGGAGTAAGGCTAGAGGTACAAGCTATTAGGAGGTGGGAGAAGATGCAATTTCTGGGGTATTTGGATAGACAAGAGCAGAGAATGAGAAATGCTGTTGACTGTATAAGAGCCAGGGAGAGCGCAGGAGAGGAGCAAGCCTGGCTGAGACGCAGGAGAAGCTGGCAGTGCCCTGCACAGGGGCAGAAGAAAGAGAAGGACTGTGTGAAGGAGTACCCTGAGGTGGTGGGCAGGGGGTCTAAGGGGAGGGAAACTGGAGGAGAAGGACTGGGAGAGAGGGTGGAGCAAGAGGTGCTAGGGAAGAGCACAGAGGATGTGAGTAGTAGGGAGGCGAAGAGGAAGGAGAGGGTACAGCAGTGCAACAAGGCTTTGTGTCGTGGTTTAACCCCAAATTGTAACCCAATACCACGCAGCCGCTCGCTCACTCCCCCGCTCCCCGCTGGGGTGGGGAGGAGGATTGGAGAGAAAGGAAAACTCGCGGGTTGAGATAAAAACAGCTCACCAGGACAGCAAAGGAAAAATGTAACAATATATTAATAATGATAATAATAATAATATATATAAGGATAATAGAATATATAAAACAAACGATACACAATTTCTCACCACCCGACGACCGATACAGCCCGTCCCAAGCAGCAGCCAGGGAGCAGGGGTATCCCCCCCCAGCTATCCCAGAACAGTAAGTTCCAGAGAGAGCAGGCGAGGGAACAAACAGCCGAACGAACAAAAAACAAAAAGGACAAATAGGGAAACAAAAAGCAACCCGAAGGGAAGCTAAAGGATTAAGGCAAGTTAAGGGTCTAAAAAACCTAGTGGCCCACCGGCTGACCCTCACTTATACCGGGCATGACGTCTATGGTATGGAATACTCTCTTTGGCCAGTTTGGATCAACTATCCTGTCTCTACCCCTCCCAAGTTTTTGCACCCGCACGTTAGCAAAATCTGGGAAACTGCAAAATGTCCTTGGTCGTTCAGCAGCAACCAGCAACATCAGTGCGCTATCACCATTCTTCTCACACTAAAGCCAAAACACGGGAGCTGCTGGAGACAAAACTAGCTCTGTCCCAGCCTAAACCAGGACAGTGGCTGAGGAGTGCAAGAGAAAAGGGGATGGGAGACAGAGAGCAGAACTAGCGTGAAGGTGGAGAGGATGGAGAGATGGAAATGTTCCAAGGTGGGAGGGAGGGGGAGAGACAAATGAATAGGCAAATTATAACTAATGCAGTAATTAGCTGCTACAGCAGTAATCTGATTGTCACCCAAAAGAAGAGGATGAGGCAGGGAGTTTGTGAGCGAGGGGGAGGCATGATCAGGCGGGCAGAGCAGGCGGGCAGAGGAGCAGAGGTGGGCCGAGCCCGCCCGGGCGCAGAGGCAGCGCGGCGGGAGCAGCGGGCGGCAGATGCTGGGGCTGCAGTTCCTATGGCAACACACGCAGGCGGATGCAGCGAGTGTGCCAGCGTGGCGGGTTTCCGTGTGGTGCTCCCCAGGGTGGGAGCAGGGCCGTGCGCCATCCCTGAGTACCAGGGCTGCAGGGCACTGCCCCTGCGGAAACCGGCACAACTTACTGGCGTGTTTTGAGGCTGGGCCCCCTCGCTGCTGAGAAATTGATTTCTTGTGCTCTTTTTCCTCAATCCTAGGCATCCCGAAGCCCAGCAGAACGAGAGCTGCTGAGCATCTTGTCAGCAGCGAGGTGCGTGTGTGCCGCATGGCGAGGAGGCAGCTCTGCAGCACGTGGCTTCTGGAGGGGGGCGATGGGAGGGCGAGCATCCCTCCCTCCGGTCCCTCACGCCCACGCACCACGGGGCTGAGGGCTTAAATCTCCAGTGCCCTGGCTCAGCACAGCCTGCTGCAGCTGGCACATACCTCCAAGCACCCACAGTGTGTAGGTGCCTTCCAATGAGGCTGGCATAGCGCAGGGCCAGCGTGCTTACAGCAGGCAGAAATAGCATGTTTTTCACAGGCTGGGGCCTTATTATTCACTCCTCAGTAATTTTCAGCAGAATTTTCCCTTCCTCTCCTATTGTATCTCCTGTAATTAACCAGCGCTTTGGGTGTGCAGCTACTCTGCAGCGTTATGCTAATGTCCTACACTAAACAGCTGGAGACAGAGCAGAAAGGCCAATTTTTCTGCCCCAAGAAGAGGCGGTTAAGCAGTGTTTCCTAACGCACCGACGCTCCCAACAGAAAGGACCTCCCCGCTGGGTGCTGAGCAAGGGTGCCGCTCCTTTTGCCTTCAAGAGGCTCCCTGGCAGAGGAGCCAGCTGGCAGGAGGCGGCCAACCCAGCCAGGCCATGTTGTCCAGGCTGCTCCCCGCCACCCCAGGAGCAGCCTTGCCCCTGCATGAGTTGCATCAGCCCTCCAAAGCAATGCTTGGGGTTTCCTCTGGTTTACAGCAGTATTTCGAAGTGCAGCTGCAGCCAACAGCAGAGGGAGCTCTGGGAGAGGAAGAGGAGCAGATGAAGCCTGGCAGGAGCAGCCCTGGGGAAGGAGGGAGGCAGGCAGGGGTTTGGCAGAGGTAACTGCAGGCAGCTCTGCTGCATCAGGTAGGGAGCTTTGAAACAGCATAAAGGGATGAGGAAAAAAGGGGCCTGAGAGAGGGAGAAGTGGTTGAAAAGCAACCGCCATGGAAACGAAATGCCAGAAGAACTTTAAGTATAAAAAGACGTGAAAGAGGGAAGCAAAAGAAGTGTCTGGGTGCTCTTTCTCTTGTAAGATTTAAGACTTAGGCTAACTTCAGGGTGCCTGGTGCTAAATAGCTCTAAGGGGGAGGAGGGTATCTTAGTTACTTGGGGAGTGTTTTCTGTGTATTTAAATGTTAAAAAGGTCTGGCTACTTTTTTTTTCCCAAGGAGAATGCTCCGTGTTGAGCACTGTTCTCAAGTTAAATTCATTTCAGAAAGTTTCAGTGACATTTTGAGAAACTCTAGTGCCATGAATTCACACCAGGATCAAAGCAAAGCGGTGAATGTGCCCTTGTGGCTGTGTAAATGCATCCATTGGAAGATGATGGCCATTTCTGCCACACGTGGGATGACAGCAATACCAACCAGCCACATCACAGCGCCTACAAAGCCAGAGCGTGGATATGACTCTCTAGCCACGGAGACCTGAGCAGGAAAACAAATATCCTGGTCTTTCCATCCCTCATTCCGCGTGGTCCTGGGTGCAGCAAAAGAGCAGGCATGATTCATTCTACAGTCAACCCAAGGGAAAACCGCCTGCTAATTTCAGTTGCTGATGTCAGAACGTATAATTAACCTGACAAAGCAAAATGTTATTTTGGGTTAAGGCGTGATCAGACCTTCCTTCTCCCGCTACCTTTTCCCGTATGGTGATAAAATAAGTTGGAGGTGTTTGGGGCTGGGGGAGGTATATGTTTAGTTGTTTTGTGGTGGCTATACAGTGTTGGCAGTGGATTCACTGCTGTGTAATACATAAAAATATCGCCAGTTCTTTCTCCAATTAATTTACATTCAAGGTAAACACAGAGAAGACAGAATGATTTGGAGATTACAGTAACCTGTTTCCTTGCCACTGCACCTATGTGCAATACTCCTCCCTTGTATATGTCTTTGGAGCAGGAGACGAAGCAGGTTTTAAACGAGTGTGCTGACTGCCACGTGGCTGTGGCTAGGAATCGCAGGAGTACTTAGGAGGTGTGTCATGTTAAAGTAGAGCAGATAGTGTGATGCTAAACGGACAGTGGGTATCTCATTGTAGAAGCTTTAGGGACCGGAATACTTCGGTTTATTGTCATTGTATTTGAAAAAGTATTGGGAAGAGGATTTCAGAGGTGGAGTTATATCATGTTGTTGCTATGTTTTCCCTTGGGTAGAGTCTCTAGAATGGAGCAATTGATTTTGTTTGATCTATAATATGTACGTGTAACCAGCAGAAGATGCTGCAGTTAAAATGAAAAGATTAATCTAGCCTTTTCAAGCAAAATCAACTTCTCTTAGTGTTGTGTTGGCAAGCCTGGGTTCTGTAGGCTCCCAGGCACAAACACAGCAGCCTTGTTGCAGTTGTTGAGGTGGGAAAAGAGCTCCAAGGCCCTCTAGGTTGCTGATTAAGGATCCCCATTTTTAAATCAGCTTCCTCTACTTTCCTTCTACTGAATGACTGGTGGTTCTTTGCTCCACGGGAAAACAGGAAGACAGAGAGAAGATGCAGCATGTAAGAAATAAATGATATATTATTCCCTTACTCCTTTTTTCCTGCTGTTTTTGCCTGGTCTTCCTCAACTTTTTTTTTTAATGGTCCAGCTGGGCTAGTCCTTAATCTTCAGCCATTTGAATGACTGGAGATCAGTCATTTGCAGGCTCTGAGCATTTTGCTCCCACATATGTTCGTTCTTTTTCCTCCTGCTGCTCAGAAAGCTCTGCCCAGCTGTGCACCTCATTATGCCCTTGTGGCTAGGCTATTTTAAGAAAACTTCTTCTAGAGGAATAACAAAATCAGCAAGCTCTAACTATTATAACTGTGGGATTGGGGAAGTAAAGGTTAAGTGCTAGCACAGGTATAGCTAAGCACTCTGAAGATAACTGGCTTGCCATTTCTTTAAAGACCACCGTTTTCCTAGCTCCCAGGCACTTAGGTTTTGTGTCATGCCATTTGCACACAGAGCCACAGCCATTTCACTGAGAAAGCCAATCGAGATCTGAAGAAGGAAGAAGGGTTTCAGGCATGATTTGAAGAAAGAAATAACAGACTGAAATGTCCCAAGGGGAGGCAGGGAAATCATTCCAGTGAGCTGGGCTGGACAAGCTGTGACAGCTGAAAGCTTCTTTTGATCTTACTCTGCTAATTCTGGTTATGACAGGTTTTTAATTTTTATTTCCTATTCAGCCTCCATGCTTACCATTTAGTATTTGTGGAAACCAGGGTGAGCAGAAGAGGCAGAGATCGTAGAAGTAGTGAAGTGCAAAATTAAGAACATAGGAAGAGCTAAGTAGATGAAATGGACTAATTCAGTCACAGACTAATTCCCCCCCCGCCCTCTGGCTCTAAAGATCTGAAGGTACGCAACACCTCAGTGGGGGTACCCGGCGCGCTGCTGAGCTGGGATCTGAGGAGGAAGATGCCGTGTTACCAGGCGCTACACTCGGCTCTGACACAGGCTCTATCTCGGGTTGACCAAGCAACGTACAACCTTATTCCTGCTTCTGCCCAATTAAAGCCCTGCTCCGGCGAGCAGCCGGGGTGAAGGGCAGGCGGTGGTGGTTGCCTGCAGCACAGCTTCCTGCCTTGCCTCCCTTCCATCTCAGATGATGCTGTGTGTTTTGTGAATTTATAGTCCTTTATTGATAACTGCCAGAATGAAACAGATTGGCCATCTGTTAGTATATCCACTGGATGAAAAGTGAAGACTCATGAAAACTAGATCTTCTGTGTAATTGGGAGCAGCCGGAAGAAGTTACGTCGTTCCTGCTGTCCCTTGAAAAACTTTGCTGGGCTGCAGTATGACAACACAGGCTGCTTACCACGCACACCATCGTGGCTGCTCCTCCTGTTTCAAAATGTAAAGGTTGTGATACTTGCTAAGAATGAGGCCTCATACCCCAAATCTCCATTCCATTTTTAGATGGCCGTATTGCACATTGAGTGACTGAGTTTTTATTATTGCAAACAAATAGAAGAACTGGTGAGCACATTGTGGAGTTCTGGAAGTAATTAGAGGGGGGAAGAAACTGCATTTTATCTAAAACAATCATTCTGACGTTGTAAGATAGAGAGACTCCTCCTTTTCTCAGCACAAAGACAAGGTAAGGAGAATGACTTTTTCCAGCCAGGAAGTTGAGAAGCCCAGAAAGCGTCACAGCCCCGGGGCAGAATAGGCTGCGAGGCCTCCAAAGGTCCTCGCACTTTTAACAGAGAGCTGCATCCTCTCTCTCAAACTAACTGCTGTGCCAGGTGTTAGTGAAATGTCTTCAGAACAGTGGTAACATAGGTCTGGATAATTATTTAAGATGGAGTTATAAAGTAGCAAAGAAAATTGGTTGGCAGGAAGTGAAAAAAAAAAACTGATGGGATTATAAATTAACCTAGTATGGTAGGGACAAAGTTTTGCAATGCTTTTTATAGTGGAAAAATATGCTTTTCTGGTTTTCTTAGTTATCTTTGGGATTGTCAGTAAAACTGTAGCTAACGGAGAATTGTCTGACATAATTTAGTTAGACTTTTTGAAAGCTTTGACATTGTGTCCTGGTTACGGGGCACGCTGAGCTGCAGAAGCCCTGCAGTGCCAGAGCGCAGCCCTCGGGTGACAGGTTTCCCTTCTCCACTCTGGAAGAGCAGAGCCCCTGAGCTCATCCCCCCTGGGCTGGCTCGACATGCAGCAGCCTCTCCACAGCCTGCTGCGGGCACAAGCAGCGCAGGCCCTTGCCAACATCTTCTGACTGCAGGGCAACAAACCAGCTGCCAACACGTTGCCTAATTTTGCCTGGAAAGTCAGCCTCACCGCCGCTGCGGGAGGGCACGGGGCGCAGAGGTGGCCCTAATGGCTGGGTGGGCGGCAAGTGGCAGATCGGGGCTGATAAGTGTGACGGCATCCCCAACCCCATCTTCTTCCTGCCCACGTGTCCTGGATGAGCACCACAGGCTGAACTGTTCGGCACTTAGAAACCCTTTTTCTTGGGAATGAGTGGCCAGTATCCAAGTGAAGTGACTCATATGCATCCTCCTCCTTATTTAAGCATCCTCCCCTTCAAGCTTTTCCCGTTCCATGAAGTCAAATAACTGTTTCTGGAAAGGGGAAAGCCATTTCCCTGCCCATATCTCTCTTCCATGTTGCCATCTGCACTTCTTCCCAAGTAACTAACTCATCTACCTCTTAATATTCCCCTTCATCTTAAATTTGCTTGGGAGAAAAATTTGTCAGCCCACTCAAAGGCAGGACTGAAATGTTTCCTAGTATGGGTTTTCCTCACTGTTTTCCAAGGAACTGTTGGCCCTTGCTATTTTTGGCACCATCTCTTCCTTATGTTCACCTTCTGCTGGTGTCCCTCCTGCACCTGGCTCCCTTGGACCGAACTTGGACACCCGCTGGACAATGTCAAGCAGGCATATCTGGGATGCACAGGTTGGCTGTTTGAGTGAAAGAAGGAAAGAACTGGAAAACATCTCCAAATAAATTGTCAGCTTTTCAACCTGGCCAAAACCATAACTCTATTGGAGGACTGATATTTTCTAAAAATTTTTAATGGTACGAGAATGGAGATAATGCTAAGGGGGGAAAATCTGACATCTTTTGGCCAGTCAAGGTTAGGGAGTTTGAAAAATTTCAACTAAAATGCAGTTGTAAAAACAAACAGGATGAATATATCCCGTGAGGCATATGGTTGCATCGCTATTGCTTGTTAATGTAATCACTAATTCAGTCCTCTGAGCCACAGATCAAAATAACAATATTATTTTATTTTAATTGTAAAGGGCCAAAGTCAAAACTGCGTAAGTAGAAAGAAGCCATTTTTCCTCCACTGTCTCTGTTTTTCTGGCATCTCTTTTATCACATGGAGTAACACGGAGCTGGCAGACTTGTACTTCTGCTGAAAAAGCCCTATAGACTATAGCAGGATAACAGAACAGCTGGGATGGGTATCTGCCCCAAACCGAGCTCTTTCAGGTTTTTAACTCCCCTCATCTCTCTTCTATCTCACCTCAGCATGTCCCAGGCAGCCAGAGAAACAAGCAGGCATATCTGGGATGCATGGCATGGCCATTTGAGTGGAAGAAGGAAAGAACTGGAAAACATCTCAGAATAAATTGTCAGAAACAGCGATCTAGAAAGAGCTGCCCGAAAGCACTGAGACTTGAGCCCAGAGAAGATCAAACCTGAGTCAGTGGGAGAGGTCTCTGCTAGAGGAGCTTGAAAGGGAGGAACGTAAAGAGTTTTAAATGAAAGAAAATTTGAGTTACCTTTAAATACATATCACAACAAGAAGAAAAAACCCAAACCAAGCAACCCAGCATACGTTCTGTAGGAGGCAAGTCTTTCACACTTGTGTTTGCTCCGTCAGAAAGGGACTCTAATTGGATCTGGATCTACCCGGTTCCAGGTGTCTTCTGCCTCGGGTCCCCAGAGCTATTCGCTTGTTTTGCTGGTGTGCCTCAGCTTGGCAAGGTGTCTGGATTGCCAAGTGAATGTGGATTCAGCTAGCTCTGACCAGCTCTGGTATTTTAAAAAATCCTTTTTCTTCCGCTTGAATTTCTCTGCCAGCTGCCTGCGAGTCAGGATTTCCCAGCCAGCAGTTCTTGTTATTATCTGTTTTCACTTGCCTTGATGTTTACCAGATTGGACTGCTTTTATCTCTATTAACCCTACATAGCTGTGGAGCCCCAGTATTACACATCCTACATGGCTTGGGCACTGGGTCAGAGCAAAGATAAATAAAGAAATAAATAATAAATTCACCTTATTGAGGAAACAGTGAGGTCTAAAATGCTGGCCAAAAATAACAGAAGTGTTGACGATCTCAGGGAAAAAAATAACTGAAAGGCCAAATGAAGGTACTAAAAATCAAAGCTTAAAATAAATGACAGCTCATTAGACTAAATCTGAACTCTGCTAAAATTCTCCACCAGCTGAAAACGCCAGTATGAAAATAGTGCTGAACAGCTGAGAGCAGGACAAGCTGGCCTGATTTCCTCTGGTCTCAGAAGCTGTATTGCTGCTAAGAAGTGCTTTCATTTGTAACTTTAGATACGTCTTACAGTCATTTAGATGAGAATGTCTGATTAAAAATGCATCTAAAAATATAAAGGGGAGATTCTCAGTCTTTAAAGGGCCATAAAGCTGTTCTGAACAAGCACCTAAGGATCATTTCCCATCTCCTCCAGTTCCTTGAAATGGTGGGGATGAAGCAAAATTTGGAAGAAGATGAGTCAGTATTTTTTTTAAATTCCATTCTTGATCAAGTTCAATATAGTTTCAAAAGTAACAGGTCACATTCAATTCTAGTTAAAAAACCACAAGTCTAGTCACTTGTTAGGTCGGTGTCCAACAGACTCCAGGATATTGGTGCCCTTTCAGTTTAAGGAGGAAAACAAGGTTCTAATGGAGGATCAGGTTCAGACCAGCTCCTTCCTCAGTGCGCTGCGTTCAGTCTTTGGGGTTGCTGTGGGGTGGAGCAGTCCCTGCAATCCACACGGCTGTGGCCCCCACCCAAGCTAAAGCTGCCTTTGGCTTTCTGGTTCCCTCAAGGGCACAAGAGAGATGCAAGACCCCCCCCCCCCCCCCCCCGATAATATTTTAATAATTAAACCGCGTAATTTGAACTTGTCGTTATTTTATTTACCTCACGTACTACATTTCATTTACCCGCACAATGAGAACAAACCATTGGCTTTGCTACCAGACGTTTGGCTTCTACTCCCGCCGCCCAAGCGAGCGCCCTGCTGCAGCGCGTACCGCCCGCTGCAGACACCGCCCGGCGCCCAACGCGGCCCCCGCACGGGGAGCGCCTCCAGCTTCGCTCAGGCCACGCTTAACAGCCCCCCGGCCCCACCGCTGCGCCCCAAAGCCGAGCGCCGCGCAGGCGGGGCGTGCCCCGCAGGCACCTGAGCGCGGCGGCTGCGCGGGGGGCGAGCGGGCGGGGCCGGCCCGGCCCGGCCCTCACATGCGCGGCGCCGCGGGAGCCATTGGCCGCCGCCGGGCCGCGGGGCCGGCCCTCGCCGCCGCCGGCAGCCGGTGCTGTCCGTGCGCTGAGCCATGCGGGTGCGCGCCGCATGCGGAGAGCGCGCTGCAGGGCGCTGCTAGGAGCCGAGCACGCCCGGCCCGGCTTCCCCCTCCCTCCCTCCCTCCTTCCCCGCCCGTCGCCGCCGCCCGCATGGCAGCGCAGCGGGAGTGACCACCCCGGAGAAGGTCTGCGTCCCCGCCGCACGCACGGCCCGGCCTGGCCCGGCCGGGCGGCTCTCGGGGTCCCCCAGCCCGTGGGGCCGTCCCTGAGGTGAGGCGAGCGCGGGGCCGGCGGGAGGCGGTCGGGCAGGCGGGGGAGGGGGCGGCATCGGCACCGGCACCCCCCACCTCTCCCTCCCTGCGCTTTCCGTCGCGCTTGCCTCCTTTTTTTTTTTCTTTTTTCTGCCTTCAAAACGGGCTGGATTGGTTTGTTGTATTGCTGCCGGCGTGCCCCGGCGGCACCTCAAGCCCTTGGCACAGCTGCTGGTGGGACCCCGAGGAGCGGCTGTGACTCACCGCGGTGTTTTCGCCTGGGGGTGCATATCCACGCAGGATGTGCCCGCGTGTGCGGGGGGGCGAGCGGCGCCCCGTGCGCTGCCGTGCCGGGCGGCGGCGACAGCGGGGCCAGCCCCGGCTGCGGGTCTGGGAGCACAACGTGCCACTGGGAAATGCGGCTGAAAAAAGCGATCCCCCTTCCGAGAATGGCGGTATTAAATCCATGTGGGGACCGCCAGCTGTGTGTCTTTTGTATGGGGTCAACTGTTCTTGGTGTTGCACCACACGCAGATTAAAGAGGCCTAAACCAGTCAACAAAACACATCTTCAGGACAAAACCAGCCCTTGTCAGGGAATCATCTATGTTTTTTCGAGGCACGTCTCCTCCCTTCCCCCTGCTCCCCAGTATGTGGCAATACAGACTCCTGCTCCTTGAGGGTCCCTGAGCCTGGCACAGCGGCTCCTCTGTCTTGCAACCTCCATTTCCCCCCCCCGTCCCCGTTACAAGTGCTGCCACTGCTGTTAAACAAACACCAATTCAGGCACAGAAAGCTTGTGACTTGCCCAGCATCCTTTAGGGAAGGTGGTCTGCGGTCAGCGGGGGGATGCAGGCTGTGTATTTACACCACGCCAGCAGCCCGTGGCAGTTTCTCCTCTGGATGCTCCCAGTGTGTAAGAGCCATGAGGTATGTTACTCAGACTTGAAAATGGAGGACGGTAGTGGTAACCAGCTTGTTGTTTGGTGGAATAAGTCTCAGCATTACTTCCTGTAATGGTGGTGCTGAAAGTGATGATTTACTTGGCTTAGCTGCTGGTGCAGAGAGCAAAACATCTTCAGTACTAGCTTTGGGGTACCTGCTACTCATAAGCATTGTCAGTTACAGCTGCTTTTTAAAAAAAAAAATACTGTAGAGAAATATTTTGGGTTTTTTCAGCATTGTGTCTGTCAGCCGTGGTAGGAAAGGATCATCTTTTCTGCCTCTAAAACTGAAGGTGGGGAATGGCTATACCCCCTTGTTTGGGAGAGACGGCTTTAGGATGTGAGAAATTTGCAGGAACAGCACTGAGATTTTGATCCCACTGCTCTGAGCTATCAAAAAAGCACTCTCATCCCAGGTGGGGTAGCTAAGTCCCTTTCTCCGTCTTTTTTTTTTTTTCCCCTTCCCCCCCCTTTTTTTTTTCCCCTCCCCTCTTGCTGGTGGCAGAGGAAACCCCCTTTTTTCAAACTTACAGTAAGGATTGGTAGTATAGAAGGTTAGTGTTATGTTATTTGCTCTTGATTGCCATCTTAAATTAATTCACCAAGCCTTGCTCAGAGGCCAGGATCCTATTCATTCTTTGTGATTTACAAATCCCTGTAAACCTTTTATTGTTAGTTGAGACTGATTTATGAGGTCCTGACCTAGGAATATGCTACTGTGACTGTATTTTCTGTGCTGTACACCATTTTCTCCTATGATTCTGCGCAAGCATTGCCTTTATAGTAAATTCATTTGATGCTTTGCCTGTGTCTTGCTTAGTGTGAAAACCACATCTGTTGTGTCTGCTATATCTGTTTTCTTGCACATAATAAGCAAGGAATATTTAAATAGATAGTTATTTGCAATCAAGATCACTTTGATAAAGGTCCAAAGTTTACAAAGGTATGTTACATGAGGTAAGGTGGGGAAGGGAGCAGCATTAAGCAGTAATTTATTTTGTAAGATCCAGATACGCACAATAGATACCCGTACCAGTCCTGACATCCTTGGGGGGACGGTAATCTGTCCAGTGTGTTCAGACCTGGAGGAGGAATTCTGAAGCAGCAGCACTGGCAACGGAGAAAGTCTGTGTGCTGCCGTCATGGGAAGGTAATCATTAATAGGGACAAACTTGTATAATAACAATGCAAAGAGAGTGAAAGCACTTAGGTGCTTGCTGTGGAAAGATTAACTAGTGTGCGTTGCACTAACACATAGCTGTACACGTGAAATGTAGTTCTTGTATTCCAGTTTTTCTTAGCCCTGTGTTTCTGTCACCTCAGACAAGCCTCTTTCTCTTCTGTAGCAGTAGGTGGGTGGTGGTATGGGGATACCACAACTATACATCCTGTGTATGGACAGCTTTCTTGACTGCATGCCTGGGAAGTGAGGAAAAAAACTAATGCTGTTGGTGATATGCTTGCAATAGATCCTGCCAGTGGCAGGAGGATAAGAAAATAAAGGCTAGTGAAGAAAATGGTACGTACATTCCTGTGGTCAAAAGTGCTTGTAACTAAATGTGTTGTGGCTTGGTGCAGTTTTATAAGAAGTGACTGAACTGAAATTTCCCGCCTTGAAGTTAGTTCTTTTAATTTCTCCAGGTCTTCTCGTTCCTTCTGTGTACTGAGGTCCCATGCAGAGTCTGTTGAAGCCAGTGGGAGCAAGTGAATTTTGGATCAGGTCCCGTACCACTGGCCGAGCTTCTTTTCCCCCTTGTGTTCTCTGCTGGCACCGGCTGCTGTGTCCGATCCTCCTTTTGCTGCCTGCCGGTGGGCTGGCTTGGGATGTCTTGCAGGCAGAGTGCTGACTCAGCGCCTCCGCCCAGGGTCTCCCTTTGCTTTCTCCTGCACCTCTAAGCCAGAGGGGAGGTTTGATACAGGTACATGGACACTGTGATCACTGAGGATGAATTAGTGTCCTGAGGCTTAAAGCATTTAATCAGTGTGGGGCTGGTGATGGCTGTTTTACTGAGAAATAGCTTGAGTCACAAATGATATCATGGGGAAACCCAGTAAACTAGTTTCTCAACTGAATGCAAACAAAAGGGAGTTTCAGAACTAGTATTTTACCAAATAATGAAATCTGAAGTTTTTTCATTTCTTTTCAAAAAAGCAATCTGTGTCTTCCAATTAATTCATAAAATTGCTGTAGATCCCTAAACATTAATAAAACACAATTAGCAGTATTTATGTTGTGCTCAAATGTTACTATATGAAGTGGGAAGAGCAAAACATGTTATTTCAGTTTCTGCTGTTTAAATTTCTCCATTTCTTGCTAGCATTGAAATGAGACTACACAGTTCTCCTTTTGGGTTTTTGTTTGTTTGTTTGTTTGTTTGTTTTTTCCTTTCTTTCTGTTTTATTTTATTTATTCATTTAATGTCTCTTGGTGGTAGGAAGATTATATCCTAGCAAAAAAAAAAAAGGTGCTATTGATGTATTAAGAAAAATGGAAATAATTTTCCCCAGAAACCTTACATTTAGATAAAGACTTGTCTGTGCTTTTGCATAACTGACATTTTAAACATTTTTTTTATAACAAGCAGTAAAAAGTCTGTGGACTTCACCATGCAAAGACTTGTGCACATGACTAATTTTCCACATGTGTATAGTGTCATACGCATGCATAAGGCTCTCTGGGGTCATGGTAAAAGTGCTTGATCTTGAAAGTGTTTATTCTTGCCTGTGATGTTGAGGTGCTGTGGGCCTACACTTGTATTTGCCAGCCAAGGGCTGAAATACGGAGAAGGATGTTAGTGAAATACAGTTTTCTAGCAGCTACCACATTATATTTGTAAAAGCAATTGTAATTACTGTTTCAAAGCTATTCTATACCTCTTACCTTGAGAACACTTTGAGCCACGTTTTTTCAAAGTTTGACTTGCTTGTGTTGGGGATGGGTTTGGCTCAAGATCTTTTGGTCTAAGCAAATAGAGTGCAATTTTCTTTTAACCATATAGCAAAGAATAGCTACTGATTGCTTGCCAAACAATTTTTCCCCTCAGAGATTCCAAACAAATTTAGGAGAGAACAAAGCCAGTATTTCTAGTGTTTGACTTCTTGAGAATCATCTTGGGTTTTGGCATGTTAAAAAGGAAAGTGCGTCACAAGTCAAGTTGGCATTTTCTAATACCATCAGTAATACTAATTTCCACATCATTAATTTTAACTGACACTGCTTCAATCTTTCTCTCACCACAAATTTCTTTAATTAAAAGAATTGAAGCTCTTTTCACTTATTTCTACATTCTCTTCAGTTGTATTCTTCCAGTCTTGCAATAACAGGTTCCTGTCCCCCTTCAGGCAATGGGCAGGAAGAGAAGCTCAAAGACCTTCATGTAGCAGCTGCCAGAGTGTTCAGGGAGATATCCTTGGAAGGAGAAAGCTTGTTTCCTTGGAATCAAGCTAGCAAAATGCCACTTTTGCCTAACACTTAGAAGCAAGCAGTAGTATTGGAAGAGAGTATGGCTGCACCAAGGACCTGTTTGTTGGCACTGTTTTAAAAGAAATACCTTCCCTTTTCTTCTTCCTCTGCTTCAAGTATAAATCAGGATATGAAAACACGTTGTTCATGTAGTCTCAAAACTTGCTACCTATAATTTTCCTCCTTTCCATTTGAGCTCTTTCCTCAGAAGTGATTTGTTCTAAGATTGAAGTAGTTGTGATATTCAAGACTTCAGAAACAATCATGGTGTAAAATACAGCCACCCTTAGGAGAGGAGGGAAGTTATTTGTTGCTCAGATTTTTTCTTTTTGGAGACACTTTTCTTGGTGAACGTAACTCTGATGAAGAAGCAGAAAAAAAATCCAGGCTGAAAGTATGTGACAACCAGCAGTGGGTAAGGATAGCAATCACCTTTATTCACCATGGTCTTGCATTTTGTATTGTGTGATCAATAGAAAAAGAAATGGTCTGGTTCTTGTGACCTGTCTTGCTCTTTGTTAGCGTTAAAGAAAGATCCCTCTCTGTATTTGGTCTTTTTGTTAAAAGTTAGACATCTCAGGTGTTCTGTCTTATGAATGTCTCCTTTGAAGATCAGGGAAATGCAATGGAAGATTTCTCGGACCCAGGGGGTGGGCATAACAGATAATTAAATGCTGTTGTTACCTTTTCCGATCGAACATCTCTTCAAACTGTTTGCTGTGCATTTAAATTTGAAAAAAACACACAATTCCCAAACTGTAGTTTTAAAATCCCTCTCTATTCACTTGCTCGGGATTTTTCTGTCTGAGTCACGTCTCCTGATGGTTTCCCATGGATGAGGCCGCCTAAATACAGGTGTCTATTGCTGTTTTAGATGTCTTATCTGTGACACTCACATGGAGCTGGTAAATATGATGAGACCCACAGCAAACAAGTGTCCTGGAGCAACTGCTGGAGACCAGTGATGCTCTAGATGGACTCCTTCCCTAAACTCATTATGTGATGATACACACAGAAAGGAAAAAACAAAACATGAAGGCTCTTTATAGCCCTTGCAGTGAAGCACCGAGGCAGGCTCCTACCCGCCTCCGTGCAACCTAATGGCTACAAGCCACAGCCAAGATGCAGGGTTTGTTTTTTTTTTTTTCCCCTCCCTTTGACTTCATTCTTTACATGTCAGCACTGAGATAAGTTTCTCTGTAAAAGGTGTTCCTGATTGCCCTTGGGTTCTAGAGAAGCCAGGGATGCCGCACCTCTAGTGTTTTCAAGTCTGGCCAATGCCACAGATACCAACATGCCCGCTAAAAGCAACGTTGGTTTTTTGGGTGGACTTTGTTTGAAGCACTTTATTCTTGCTGCAGTGATTTTCCAACTTGGGTTTATAGCTCTAAGGAAAAAACAAATGCATAGGATGTGTATATGAATAAGACATCTGAATATGTATCTGTTCTTCAGCCATCGCAGGATAGGAAGGAAAGGAAACTTACACACTTTCAGCTGATGTGAGAACTTGTGTAAAGAACACCCATGCCTGGAATAACCGTAGCGCAGGCTTGCTGAAGCTGTGTGTGCTAGAGCTGGAGGCAGTTCTATAATCTTGCAGTACTTTAAAGTCAAAAGAAAAGCTGGTAACCCCAGGGAGATCTTTCATATACCTTGATATGTTCACATACGACGTTGATTTTGTCAACAAAAAGTACAATTTGTTGTCTATCTCAAAGACACTGATTAAAGAACCAAGCTTATACAACACTGATTTGCTAATCATTGAAAATAACCTTTCAGTTCAAAAGCTTCCTCTGTGAATATTAATATTTTGTACAGAAGTATTATGTAAGAGACATTTTGTTGCCTTTGCAGTCCTGCACAGAGGAACACATTGTTAAGCTGATGTCATTTGGATTATTCAGTATAAATTTGTCCACTAAACCAATGCAAATGTCAGTGAATGATTAAAAAAATGTCCATCTTGCATATTTGTACATAGTGCTTTGTGTACAGATCGTGGAAAGGGAGGGTAGGAATTATTTTTCTCTGACAGTCTCTGCATTAAAACTTGAGTGAGAAGTGTGAAAGGTGGTGCACTAGCTTGTTTTGTTTTCAAGCACCACGATGGTTACAAACGCTTTCCACATGCATTAGCAATTGCCTTCATCAAAGATGCACCAAGGAACCAGACTTCACGCTTAATCTGACTGGTGTTTAAAAATACAAACTGAGAAGTCTACATACAGGGTTCCTCTCAATGGCTGCCATCCAGAAACTTTCATGTACTTGCTTTCTGTCTAATTAAATTAAGAAATAAAGCCTAAACTACCTAGCTTAGAAGAGGAACTGACAAAAGGGAAATGAAACTTTTCATGCACTTGAATTTTTTAAAGAAACGTTTGCTGTTTTATAACCCATACTAAATTTCTTCACTGTTTTACCTTGTTGACATTGTTAGCAGACAGAAAGGGAAGACTGGCTTGATAGTTTTTGCTTGATAGTTTTTCTCCTTTCCTATCCCTCTGACAGCAAATCTGTTGGCTCTTGGATCAAGGAAGTAGAGGAACGCAGATGCACAAATGCTCCTTGGTGCTGCAGAAATTGTGAGTTTGGCCAGTGTCCCGATGGAAAGTGGGTAGGGAAGTGTATAACAGGAGAATAATGGGAGAAGAGTGGTTCTTGGAAAAAAGAGTGGACTGAGAATGAGACAGAAGTGTACTAATAATGAATCAGGAAAATGAAAAATGCAGTGGTTTGGACAAGACTCTTATTTCCAGTGGTTAAAATTTGTGGTTACGCTTTGTTTATTTTTAGTGTAGTTTGATTTAGGATGTACCTAGATTGAAAGGTGAATTTAAGAGTGTCCTTACTAGCATCAGTCAGTTTAACCAAAACAAATTTTAAAGAAAGAAACTACTGGGGCCAGAGTTACAGGAGAACAAAAATAATAAAGCATGTAGTAAAGCCAGAAAATAAAAACACGAGACATATGCAAAAATACAAAAGAAAATAGTAACAGTGTGGCAAAGGAAAGAAGATAACAAAATTGTTGAGATAAGTGAGTAAATCTAAGAGAAAATCTTAAATCATGAAGTTGTATGTACTGTTCTGCATGTGGAAACTGTATGAATTCTGTTCGTTTGAGAGAGTTTCATCTCCAGAAGCAGGGCTTTCATGCTCACAGCTGAATGGCCAAGTTCTCTGCGTTTGCAATCAGCTTGAAAGCATGTTGCAAAGTAATACAGATGCCTGTGGGGACATATGTATTCATTACAGCAAATTTAATGGGCACCTATAAACTTATGGGTTGAATTGGTACAAGCCTGGTTTTGGCTGAATAGTTTTGCACCTGCCTAATTTGTGTTGTAACATCGCAGTCTGTCCACGTGCACAGCGGCCCAGAGCAGCCCGGTCACGACCAGCACGCAGCTGGTCAGTGCGAGGAGCACAGAGGGCTCCTCCTCTGCTGTTTCTTTTGTGAATGAGGAGAGGATGGCGGCCCTTCGCGCTCTGATAGCTGCTGCTTTCTGTCACCCCAGCCATGCTGAGGCTTCTTCAGGCCTCAGGTTTATTTACCTGCTTGCTGTCTGAACTTGTAAGAGCTTCGATCTGGCTTGCTATCTGCTAAAGAATGTAATACCAGAGCTACCAGCAGCAGCCCCCCCTCGCTTACTGCCTGTGGATCAAACAACAGGTTACCTATAGCACTGGGAGATTTTGCCTGCTTGCCCAGCAAGGTTTGATTTGTAATGTCCTGGTTACATTCCTGCCTTCTGTGGTAGAAGAGAGGAAGGAGGGAGAAGTCTGCACACAACCCCTGGCTCATGGAGAGCGGAAGAGGAGGTGGCCACAAAGAGAAGGAAGGAATTACAGGGAGCTCTCAAAATAAAGGGGGTGCTGGGTGGCATGTGAAAAGCTGCAGCAAGGCTCTAGTATGGACAGTGAACTCCGCAGGGAGCAGCAGTGGGATCCTGTAGGCTCCCGCGGAGTAGGAGCAATGCCTAAGGTGCTTTCCAAAGGGAGTGTGGTTTCAAGACCAGCTGGAGCAAATTTGAGCTCACACTACTGTTGAAAGGGGAAGTCCTGCCTTCCTGCCCACCCGCCTCTGCCTCTCTTGGGGAGGACACTTCTCCCAGGCACACACCAGGGTAGAGAGTGGGAGTGTGAACAGCAGGGTGGCCACAAATCAGCTCATTGCAAAACCTCACTCAGAGATAGCAACAAAATCTGGTATTTATCTGGTTAGGTTACATGCTGCTTTTGACAATACTTCTGCAGTAGGTTTCTGTGCTGGTTTGGGGTTTTTCTTCTCTTTTGATGGCATGACATTTTTCCTGTGTGGTGGTTTGTTGTTTTTCTTATGCAGCAACAAGGGAGGAAGATGGCATTTTAACCAAGGTGATTGTCAAATGTCTGCTGTTGGCTGGGTACTTGGAGATACGTGTAGAACTGAGAATTATTCAGTTGTGCTGAAATTAAACCTCTAATGACTGGAACTGCTTCACGTACTTTATTAGCTGAGGTTTTTTTCCAAGATCTCTACTTCTTCCCCAAAATACTGTAATTTCCCTCCTTCTCCTTTCTTTACAGAATTCATAATGATTTGCTTTGTAAGTGCATCATCTGTGGGTTTTTTTTTTTTCTTTTCACTCTGTTAGCAATGATTGTTTCCCTGTTAAATGCAACCCCTGTTAAGTGCAACAGAAATAATGTTTTCCTTAGTGGAAAAGATGTTTGATCAAGTGACTGTACAAATGAAGGCAGCCACGTGTAGGCTACAGTATATGGGACGTGGCATTTGGAGGTTGTACGTGTTAAGCCTGAAGTGCCAAGCGGCTGGCTGTGATTCAGATAAAATTGGCACTAGGTGATGCCAACACCCCAGTGTAAATGGGGTGTAAGTCTTTCCCTATGCTGAAGGGGCCTGAAAGAAAAGAGAAGGATTAAACGGAATGAGTGCCAGAGGGGACTAGGTTATAAGAGGAGTGGTACACACGCTCCTTGTTTCATCTCCTTTGTACCCGCTGTCCCACATACTGACTCTATAACAGAGTGGATGTGTATTCTTGTATCAGAGCAGATGTTTCTGTAAGTAAGATGTTGCTTTGTTTTAATAAATTGAGGTTGTCACTTCAAAAATGGGAGGGGGAGCTAAGGGAAAGAGCATAAAGAGAGAATTCTTCAAACAGGATTTGGAACAAAATCCAGGAGGATTTCTGTGGCAAGAACTGTGGGGAAGATTCCTTCGCTCGTCTTGGCTCTGCCCAAGCATTTACTTATGCACCGATATGATTTATATGAGAATTCCTGCTTTAGTGTGTTTTGTTTTGTTGTGGGTTTGTTTTTTTTTTTTTTTTAAAAATCAAACTAAAATCTCATGAGTGTTTTGTCATTTGTTTCCCTCCACCTCTCCTCCAGGTATGATCCAACTCGTGCTCAGCCTGTTCTGGGAAGGGGAGGGTTGTGGTGATGGACCTCAGCAGTCTTTCAGGTTGTGATACAGCTCTTGAAGACAAGCTGTCCTGTTCTTCCATGCCGTACCAAGTGTGGTGGCGGTGCTGTTTGGCCTCTCCTGACACCTTTCCTTAAACACTGACGCATTTTCAAAAAACGCAGCCTTCCTACTTTGGAGGTGGGAACTGCCTTTGCCTTCTGTTTTCAAAAACTGTTTGTTGCCATCAGAGTGGCTGCTGAGGAGGGGTTGGAGGGCATGGTGAGCTCTGCTTAGGCCCTTCTTACGTTGGTCTCTGACCTTGTGAGAAAAGGCTACAGAAGCAGCCAAGTTGAACGGCCCTGTGGCTGAGTATTTTCTGTCAGAGCTCAAGTACGATCCAAAGGTCTGTTCTGAAACCTGCTTGCAATAGACCTTTATAAAGTAGTCAGAGCTTTTTTCCCCCCATGTATTTAAAAACCAGCTGTCTCTGAAACCTTCGATTCCAATGATGTATGCTGCAAAAGGCTTTAGTTCTCCCAAGACCACTTGACCACCCCCACCCCTTTGAAGGAGGAAGTTCTTTAAGATGCATATTTTATTTGTGTATTTGGCAGTGTCTTCCCCATCTCCTTATCCTGTGTGTCTTCCGCTAAGAAGAAACCTGGAACAGCAGGTTCCCGCTGACCTTTAAAATGCTCTCAGTGGAAAGCATGACACAGGGCTTGTTCCTGTGGGCTTCTGAGTGCCAGCGGGTGTCACCCCTGGAAAGGCCTTGGAAAATACATTAAGAGGGAAGTGTGTGTGTGTTGGTTTGTTGTTTTTTTTTTTTTTTTTTTCTGCAGTGGCTTGGGAGCAGCTCAGGTGGGTGAGTGCACTGTGCTTGGCCCTGGGCACAGACCCGAATGGCAGAGCAGCTCTCCGCTGCAGCCGTCACCGACAGCCGGGCTGGGGCTGGCCAGCCTGGCAGCGAGCGCCCTGCTGTGCTGGCGTTTGCACCCTGGCAGCAGCGTGCCGTGGTCGGCAGTGCTGGGGAAGGGCTTGGGCACGCAGCAGCGCTGCTTGGGGCGCAGCCAGGGCAGGAGAGGCACGAGAAGGGCAGCAAGGCGGCGGCGGCCAGCCTGCTGTGCACGAAGCGTCATGTCAAGTCGTGCCTGTTGCTAGGGGACTCATTTCGGTTATGAAGCAGCATGGGTCTACATAGCGGCTTTCTCGGTGTTTGTTGATTGGAGGCAATTACTGTAAAATACTTGATTTATAATGAGACATACTTAATAAGCAGCAAACTAAAATAAATACTCATGAATTACCTGCTGGAGTCTGGCTGTTCGTTTTGCTGAGTAGTTGCTTTCCATCTGCAGGCTCTGCTCTGCCCTGTGAGTCGCTGGAGGTGAAGGCAGCCATGCTGGGGTCTTGGCTGGTGGAAGCGTTGGGCTGAAGGAAGAGAGGGGAGAATCCTGTTTCTTCTCCATTTGTTTGTCCCAGGGATAGAGGTGTTTTCCAGGCAGCTCAGTGACTCAAGGTGGGCTGCTTGCCTGGCGTAGTGCTGTAATGCAGTTCGGGTGTGATGAAAGCGGTTGTGTGGAGCACACGCAGTGTGCAGCTACCGTGTCACTGGGGTCTAGTCTGGCTTTTATGGTGGTGTAGGGAAGCAGCAATATAGAAATAGCAGTGCACTTGGCTAAGTTTGAATGAGCTAATATGTTTAAGAAAATATGTGGGAAATGGCAAATTACTAGTTTGAGGGATCTCTGCTCTTCAAGAATAGGACAACTCATTTGGAGTATTTCTGAAATTATTAAAATAAGTGTGCTCAGCCTTCCCCAAGAGATCAGTCACTGGTGGCAAAAGGATGACTAACGTTCTGCTTCCATGTCGCAGAGCAGCATTTCTCTGACACCCCGCTAACGTCAACGCTTTATTCGGCCACTTTGATTCACAGCAGTTTGTTTTTGGACAGGAAGTGTCTGTGGCGCTTGTCAAAATGAGAAAGTGACTGTCAGTGCCTGGCTTGGTATTCCCGTCACTGGAGCCTCCTGGAGCCAGCACTCAGCCCAGCTGAAGCCGGAGGAGGAAGGAGGAGAAGCACAGCCTGATCAGGTACTGAGCTGGGAATGGGAAAAGTTGCCAGATGCTGGGTTGAAGTGAAGTTGTGGATGATCATTAGTTATAAAAAAAAGAGCTCTGTTCCTTAAAAAGTCTTGCTAACATGTACGATGCAACAGCGGCCCAGTAATGACAACTACATCATCTGTGTGCGTGGCTTGGGTGCATGTTATACGCTTGAATTCTGTAATAGATCTGAGGTAAACAAATGCAACTGCGCATTTTCTGGAGTATTTGATTTACACATCTAATGTGCAGTACAGCTCAGTATGTATTTGCCAATACCTGTATCCAGGCTCCATGTAAGTTGGAAAGAATGGACTAGGAATACTCTTAACGAATGTTTGAATGTTGAAGAGCAATGTTAGGTCTTGAGGACAGAGTTTTTCCTCAGTTTTATTCTCTGTTCTAACAGGGAGATATAAATGCCAACTTTCAAGGACCACAATGTTATGCTGCAGCCGTAGAGGCACAGAAAAGTAGCAGACTGGGTTTTAAGACAAAGCCAACTGTCAGCTTGCTAGCTGTGTCTTTATTTGCTGTGATTCCCATAACTGTTCTTGGAAACTGATATTTATTCTTGCATTCACATCTTTCAAATTGTCATACTTAAGAAGACTTACTTACGTTCGTCTTGTTGTATGAAGACAGTCAGAGAAGTTCAAGATTTTGGTTTATTGTATTTGATTAATTATTTTTTTTCTTGCATAACTGTACTTTCCAATTTATGTGGAACTCCTGGTCTGAGGACCATGTTCTGAAAAGACTTTGCATGTTTTTGTGCACCTTTAGAGATTCCTTAAGAACAGGGCTACTACTGAAAGTGTGCTCGTACGATGCTTGAGTTGGCAGTGGCCTGCAATTCACTTCTAGAGGGAAGTATTCTTTGAAGAGGTACAGCGTTTTTCACCTTGAGTGATGCTTTCTCTCCAGAAATACCAGCATCTGTCCCTTAGACTGTCTGAATTTTAGTCACATTTTGATGTTATTTTTTATTTATTGAGCCAGTTGGAAACAGTGAGGTTTTGTTTACATGATCTGTTAAGAAAATTATTCCTAATGTTCTCGGGGTAATTTCCAGCTCTGTCTGATTGTATCTTTCCTTATGTGGTTAAAAAAGGGAAGTCTTTTTCTAGCATGCGTTGGGAATCCTTCACTTTTTTGTCTTGGGAAATAAAAATCAGCATTTATTTGATTCAATAACCAGCTTCCTGCTTCCCAAGGAAAAGATAGTGGCTCGTTTGCCTGCAAACATCCCTCCTGTGGAGAGTCTTTGTTGGGGAGTTAGAAGAAACCTAGCAGCTACTAGTAAAATAGCTGCATAGCAGGATAAAGAGGGATTATTGAAGCATTACTAGGAAATTTATGACTGTGTGCAAGACCTTATGTACTCCACAGACAAGCTGACCTAAATTCTGCAGCCAGGCCTTACTGGTTTCTGCGTTGATGTGATGTGGCAGGCTGGATAACCTGCAGCAGATCTGAGTTTAAAAAAAAAAGGGGGGACAGAGACAATTTATATTTGAGTAGAAACACAGACAGTGCAGTCTTTATAACTGTACTGAATCTGTCTTAAACTTTTTTGTTGTTTTCTAACCCACACTTATCTATTCTTAATATTTAGTACTTTCCATGTAGTCAGGATGAGTCTGCATTATAAGGATGCTCATTAGGAAGAGCGGAGAGGAGAGGTGGTTTACTCCTGGATGGGGAAATAACAGGGACGGTTTTACCCGTAAGAGGCTTTCACAGATGGTTTGGAGTTGTGAGATAGGTTTTAGCAAAGAAATGGTGATAGGTATCTTATCAGTAGTGAAACAGTTAACCCAACTGACACTTAATCATTTGTTGGGGGGGCAATAGGATTATATCTACTTGACATAAATGGAATGGCTTTCACTTATGTTTTCAGGCAGTCTGTTTCTAAAGATTATACATTACACACAAAATGACACAAAAATCCAAATAGAAAGCAAAATGCTGCGTCTGTCAAAGTAAAGTTGGTCAGTCTGACTTGTGTGCAGAATTTTACTGCTGTTAGTCTAGTAGTAGGATTGTGACTTTGCAGTTTAGTTTCTGCTGGCACAAACGCGGTGTGATGGCAGTTACTGCTTCCTCCCTTTTTCTGTAGACGTAAGCTAGACTGATGCAATGCTCTCCTTTGCCTTCACCACTCCTGCGTGCACGCTTTCGTTACCAGTTTTGCCACTTCCTCCTGAGGTGCCCCTGTGGCTACGAGAGGGGGTTTTTTGCTGGTGCTCCTTAAACCAGGTCCTATGAAAGGAACAGTTTATGCAGGCAGAAGAATTTCACAGCCACTAGAAGGACTTCTGCAGTGAGGTTTTTGCTGGCATAGTTGGGAAGCAATAAAAAAAAATAATCTTGGCTGATACAGCTAAATCAGCAAAATGTTAAAGTGGCTAGGGGCTTTCCTATGCAAGTGTTCTGGTCTGGTTACTGTGATGGAGTGTGTATGTGTATATATATAAAAAAATATATATTTGCGTCTGGAAACCTCTTGTGTGGGAGCATAAGCTTTAAGCTCTTTTCAGTTTTTTTAGAGGAATTTCTGCAGCTGCAGAATCCTGAAGCACCAGGGAAAATAGTGACATCCTCAAACGTAGCTGGTTTATTTTAGATCACGTTTCACTGATAGGCTTTTGATTTGTTTTAAGAACAACTTGTCTGTATAAGCTATTTATTTACTATACACACATAATAAGCAGCAATGCCGACCTTATTCTGGAAGTAGAAGTGAAGGTACCCAATGAAAAAGGTGGATTTGCTTGGTTTTTTTCTTTCATTTTTTGTGTCCTGCTTTACTGGCGTTTCAGCATGTGGCTCCTCTGTGCGGTGTAAGACAGCGTTTGTTCTCCAGAGGTAGGCAAATCTGACAATTTACTCCCTATGCATCAGCTCCCTCCGTGAGTTAGTTACAAAAATGTATTGATACCAAACTTAATGTTAGGAGGTGACCTGTCAGCTTGCTCTGATCTGTTCATGGAGTGAGTGCCAGGTGTAGCTTGTGCCAACAGTCCTTTGTATTTCAGGTGTTTGAGCTGTGCGAGCTTGTGGCAGAGGCGGAGGGTGAGACCGGGAGTAGCTCGCTTATGAAAATAAAATCAATTTTTGACAAAATCAGAATCAATTTGTGACAACGGCTACCAAAGGGCAGACAAAAGATGGATGTCCTGAAGAGCTGTGTGTTTCGAAGCATCCCTCAGTCTCTGGGGGAGGGTGTGCTGGTTCCAGACGTGTGGCAAATGGCAGATTTTCCTGGACGTTCGCCTGCAGGTCGACTTCTAACTTAACACTGAGGTATGCTCCCGCCATGTTGTAGGGGCTCCCTGCAGGTCTGCCTGCTCACGTATCGAGTTATATTGACGTTGGTATCGGCCGTGGTTGGCGCCGTGTGGTGGCGAGGGCTGAGGGAGGAGGGCAGGGCTGCCCTGCGCCGGTCCCAGCCGGTTCCAGCCGGCTCCCCAACCGACACGAGGGACGCGCTGTGTGCCACAGGGGAGCCAGCAGACCCTGCAGGGACGTGACCAGCGGAGGACGCACCTCGTGCCGGCCCCGTCGTCTCCCTGCCGGGACCGGGTACGGTGAGGGGGGTGGAGAGCAAGGGCGCTGTTTCCCCCGTGTGTGTGTGTGTGTGAGTTTCAATACCAGAAGCAGTAATTAGAAGTTTATTAATTAACAAATAAATTGAACTGATTTAAGTTCCTGCCAAACTGATAAACTGTTTTTTGCTGGCAACAATGTTATTTCCAAGGCTGCCTCAAGGCAGAAGTAAATTTTTCCTTAGGTGTACGTATAGATGTCATTTTGACTATTTCTTTGCAGCGAAAAGGACTTCTGTCTACCTCGCTCCAATGTTACAATTTTCACTTTCAGGTTATCTTTTCTTTCTTCCTGTCCTCCCGGCAGAATTTTCAATGTTAACGTTAAATAGAGAAACTGGAAAATAGCCCTACTTTGGTGGTTTTATTCCGCTGTTTTTGCTCCCGTATTTCTTTGCCTAGGGAGGGGACTTGTCCATTACTGATGGCAAAAGCCAGTCCCCGCAGCCACGCGTCTGTGAGCTGAGCTGCTCCAGCCAGCTTGCCCTCCCGTGAGCCTCGACCCAGCCTGGCCACGGGCGCTGGTACCGGCTGCAGCACGCGGGGACGGAGGAGGCGGCGCTCGTGGGTGTTTGTCAGCAAACTTGCTATAGCAGGGAAAAGTCTGAGCGGGGTCAAAACGCAGCAGTGCTCTCCTTAAACCTTCAGCGGAGTAATGCCATGTTGCATGTTTTCATGTGTATAGACCTACTGGATGCGTACCAAATTCAGTAGGCTACAGTAGTCTTAACTACGTGTTTTGACACAATATGATGTTGTTTTGAAATATTTACCAGCTCTCAGTTCTTGACTGGAATCTAAGGAGGTCTGTTTTGGATAGATGGGAAGAGATTTTCAACGCGTGGTCACTCCCTCAAGCTTCGTCCCTTGTCTTCGGTAGGTGATGCTCTCCTGAATAAGGGAGCACCATCACGGTGTGCTTGTTCTCTTGCTCTCTTAGAGGCTGGCTGTGAACACTGGAGCACCAAGTCAGCACAGTGAGGTTCAGCATCAAAGGGTAAGGTATGCCGATCCCTGTCCATACCTGATTTAGTTTCACAGAGAAGTGAAACACTTCCAACAATTGAGAAATCACAGAAGGGATTGGGCTGGGATGGGGAAAAGGTGGTAGTTCCAAGACCTGGTTTTCCTTGTCCAGATGGGCCTAATATGTTGTCTAGTAATGCTATATTTGCATCTCTTGGTGGTGAAAAGGACATACCATAAGAAGTTGAGATGATTGCCTGGCACCTCAGACAGTAAAGATGGGGGAAGAGAGAGAGATTTGCAAGGGAAAAAACAAGCAAACAGCTATTTGTTGCCCAATTATTTTAGTGCTGCTGTGGTTTAGCTGTAATACTGTGTTGCTTTGTCCACAGCTTTTTATGGGCCTCCTTTAGAAAAATTTTAAATTTAAATAAATAATAAACTTCTCTAGTTTTATTTATTATCTCAAGTGCTAGAGTTTACTTGCAATTATAACATTCCACTGTCTCCAATGATTGGATATATAAAATCTTGGCCTTTGTTGCTAAACAATAAACTCCCAAACTTTCCTCTTATCTGACTTTGCATTTCATGAAGTAGTTCTTGCTCGGTGTATTATTGGAAGCTGTGGAGAAGTTTTCTACGCATAATTAGAATTGATTTGATCAATAAAGCATCAGTCTCTTCCCATTTCCTTAAGTCTTATGTTTTGCAGGAGCTGGGAAGAAAAATGTGATTTTGCTGCTCAGAAACTGAATCTGCTACCTTTTGAAGTAAAATGTTTTTCCATGCAGGCTGCAAAACAATTTTTATGGGCAGTTCAAGTAATTATGTAAGGAACATAATGATTGTTAATATTACTAATGTTTCAAATGTTGGGGAGGGGGGGAATCCATGAAAAGAAATTTTGTAAAAAAGGAAAACCCCAGACAGCCCCTGCCTTCCCCCCGCCATGGGTTGTTTTGAAGTCCTGCGGTCGTTACAGACAACACTGCGCAGGTTTTTTTTCATACTTTTCTATGGAGGAAGCATGGTGGTTTGGGGCTTTAGAGGCAAAGCTCAGCCACCCCACCCCACCCACTCCCAAAAAAACCCCCAGATTGTTGCTTGCAGCAGAGCTACAGTCTGGGTCCGGCCGTAGTTTGCAACTGGATCTAGCAGTCCTGCATGCCTTGCCTTTTTGGCAGGTCGTGCCACGTGGTGACTCGCTGCCTCCCGTGACACTGGGCTGGGATGTTGGTAGTGCTGCTGGAGGTTGGGGGCAGCGGACATCCCCGTGGCATGGGGCAGATAGGGAGGGCTGTGGAAATAGGGGTGTTGCATGGGATTTTCTTTAGATGCAAGAAGCAACGCGCTGTGATAGAGCTAGACAGTCCCATGTCAAGTGACCACCTTTTGGTTGATGAGTAATGGCTGTTTTTTCCCAAGTCTGTGTACTGCCTAGTCCCTGGGCAGCAGCTGATTGGTGGCAATTTGCAGTCAAGATCCACAGCGCTGCCAGTATTTCCTTTTCAGCTGAGGGAACGGGATGAGGAGCTGCGGGGAGGCTCTGCAGGATGTGGATGAGTGGGAAGGCAGAGGTGGATGGTGGTGGAGCAGGGAGGTATCAGAAGGGACAGCAGCCTGGAGCAAAAAACATGGATAATGTTATGGGGATGTATTGGTCCTCTCCTCCTCTGGACTGTGCTGTCCTGGTATGTGTACTTAGACTGAGACAATCTGGGATAATTGGCTGTCAGCTTGGTAAAATAATCAGGTTGCCAAGAACTCCATCATCTTGTTAAGCATCACTTCAGATTTATGGCGTATTTGTCCATCTTTAATGCAGCTAATTTAAGATACGCAAACGTGATTTTTAGCACCCTGTCTGTAGTTTCTCTCCCTACAGCTCGCGTAAATTTTTTTGTTTGTTTTGGTTTTGCACCCCTGCTCTGCCTCAACCAGGGTTTAATCTGAAGGTAACAACTGAGAAACTCTTTCACTAAAAGGGTATGTCTAGGTTGTAGGGGATTGGAAAATAAGAATTGGAGCTCTCATCCATAAACGTTTACCAAAGCTTATTTCAACAGCCACTTCTGTCTTTGTAATAATAGCTGGAGCTATGCCAACCTAAAAAGCCCCAAACGTGCTTTGCTTTGACATTTAGCTAGATCGTTATATGTAATATCCTAATGAGGGGTAGAGTTACTTCTGTTTTCCTTGTATGTTGGATAGCACTTACATACATCGTTGGTAGACTTGGGTGGTTTTTTTTGCAGTGTGATTGAGTTTCTTTTGCTTGCGTGGGTTGCTCACATAGCTGTGTTAGTGGGAAGACGAACACTTGAAATAGAAAAATACGATGAGGCAAGGGCTGTCAAGTATTATGCATATATTCTGTACCTTGCATACTGAGGCCCTGACCTACTTGAGGCCTCTAGGTACTTCTGCAATATAAATGTTTAGCAATGATAAACTGCAGTGTCTGGCAGAGGGATTCAGTGTGCAAGAACAACACCTGAAAAAACAACCTTTAATCCTTTCCCTGAAATGAGCCAGTTTCAAGGTTTCTGTTCTTTTGGGAGGGGTTGGACAGAGTACTTCCATTCAGTGTATGCTGGCATGATATTCAGTGGCCAGCACCTTGTTTTAATACTTGTCAGTAAAGCAATATTGACAGAGCTGACTTATTTAACCTATTTTTTTCCTGCATGTGTGCTGCAGTAATTCTTTGAGTATATATATATTTTTTTTCCAGAATAGTCAGTATACCAGGAAAAGCCCCAGTCACCAATAACATCTGAAAACAACAAAAAAGAGCAGAAGACCAGAAAGCCCCCAGATAGTCCCTAAACAACAACAAAATGAGCTATAATGTGGTCAAGGAGAGAGCTGCTTGCAGCCAAAGGTACTTGCTAAGGGGGAGAGGGTTATGAAAACCCAACAGCTGTCTTTGATTTTTGAATGAGGGCAAGTGTAGTTGTGTTCTCCAAATAAATGCTCAGAGTAGCCATGTTACTTAGTGTTCCTTATAATATTAAATGGCTGAGTTTCACAGCTTGTCACAAAAGGCCTTGGAGCTTATTCTTGACTTTCTGGATAGTCTGATCACCGATAATGGAACTAGGCAGGCCAAAGGGTCATGGCATTTTAGAAAGAGATTCTCTTAAAAATAACTCAATGACCTTTTGGAGTTGGAGGTATCCCCAAGATAAGCTGTTTCTGATTGATCTGAGGCCAGGGATATGAGTGTTTCTTGCTTATTAAATGCACCAAACATGAATAGATGTGTATAGGGTTAAAAGGCTGTATGGATCAGCACTGGTTGAAAATGTTTTCTGAAGTCTGAATGGGTTAAACAGTGTTACGGGTGTTTCTTGACACCTTTTTTTGGAATATCATCTAACATATTAAAAGTGTGTTTAAGGGATGGACTTGTTTTCATTCTGTACAACTGGAGGGCACATAAGGAATGTGCATCTTGTTTTCAGAGCAGTCATAGACCAGTCCTCAGGGGCTGACTCACTGCTATTTTGTAAGCAGGGTTTGCCTTCCTTTCATGCGGTTCTGCATTTTTCCGTTCCCCAGTCCATAGTAATTTAGATCTTAAGTGTGCTGGTGTCAGAAAGCCTGCTTCCTAGAGTGGTATCTTATCCCCATGTACATGGTGTGTACTCGGCCTAATTTGATACTAGCAAACGTAATTTTTGATTGCTTCATTTCTTTGTAGTTGGGTCTTCATCGAATTGTGGTACAAAGGCACTTTCCCTGCAGCTGTCTAACATGATCATTAATAAATGATTATTAATCATTTGGGGGTATTGTATTTAGTCTGTTATTGTTATACTGTCTCACTTGTATGGGCTTGTTTTCAATTTTTCCTACACAATATTTGAGACTTTCCTGAGTTTCAGATTAATTGACTTGTTCTCCTTGCATTTTAACTGAGCTTCGCTATTGGGATGCCATGGTAGGGTGGGACTGGGAAACACGGGCTGCTGGAAAGAATCGGAGGGAAGGCCATGGCTCCGTACAACGTGAGCATTCAAGTTACGATTTCTAGTACGTAGCACACCTTGAATTATGACACTGGATTCCACTATTTCACTTAAACTTACTCTCACACCTTAGTAACACTTCATTCATGGCAGGTCAGGTGTTTTCCTGTGATTGATGGTAACTTTTTATTACTTCCTTTTACTTGGATCAATGAATTTATTATTTTTTCTTTTACTGGCAGCTTAGGAGGAGGTAAGGTGCCAGAAATCTTCGGTGCTGTCGTCATTTTTATTTTTTAACTAAAAGCTTTTCTGAAAATAACTGTGCACCAATGTGTAAATCAAACTCTTCCAAGAGGTCTGCTACCTGTATTTTTTTTTATAGCTTTGCTAGGTTAAAGTTGGAAGGTCTGATTGTTTTAATTGATGTTTTTGCAAAACTTGTGTGACTGGAAAACTGACAAGGGTCACGCAAATTTCATGTTACTTCTGCATGATTAAAATCAAGGGCAGCAGTGTGGGCTGCCACTAGAAATATTCCCAGGAAAACCATATGGGAGAGACTAGGGAAGAGAGAACCCAGCAGAGACTTCTTTTTCCTGTTCATCCTATTCCACTGTAGCTCCAAGGCTGAACATAGTAAAAGGGGAAAAATGGAAACCGTTCTCATGGAAGAAGGGTGGAGTGGTACCACTTTTCCTGATAGTAGCCAGGAGGCTGTGGAGAGGGGAGAAACAATAGGAAGCTTTTCGCTTGCTGGGTGGAGTCTCACATTTGACACTGATAAGTGGGAGACTGATACGAAGGCATCGGGCTGGTAGAAAGGCAGCACCTTTCCTGGGAGCTGCTGGACTTCAGTCTGGGTGTTCCTGCAGGAAACTCCACCCTTCCGTTCTATCTCTGTCTGGTATGTTTTCTAAGCCTTGATGTCGCCGTCTTGTTACTGCTGGCAAAAACTTGCATGTGTGGGAGATATGCAAATATGTTGTAATGTTCTGATATAATTTTAGCGCAGGAAAAGAGCAAGCTCTGTACATAGGTATCGCCAACTGAGCGTCAGTCTTGTAGCTTAGTTTATTTAATAGAGCTGTTAACTCTGAAAAGAGGTTTACGTGGATGTGGGGTACAGAATCAAGTTCTTAATTTTGTAAACTTAAAAAGCAACTCCTATCAAGCCATGCTGCCATAAAACCAAATTCCTTTACAGGCCGTAGGAACTGTCTGTATGAGTGTAAAAGAATTGGATTGTTTAATGGCGTGATTGTTGAGGATTTCTGATGATGTGAATTCTCTCATTGCTTGCAATGCATACTGTCACTGGAAGAATACTGGCTTTGCTGTGAATAACTAAGGTGGACTTTTATCTTCTCTTGTTTCTCTCAATGTAAAAATTCTAAATACTGTTTTGCCTTATGGGCGTTTTTTTTGTGATTTTAGGTTCAATGAGAACATGATCTTTTTGTGGGAGAGAGGAATGAACCCACTAAAATCCTTTCTTATATGCAGGGTTAAGTATTGCACTCGGGAGGGTACTGTTCCAGTGGAATTGCAGTTTTCTCATAACAATTTAGACTTTGGTAAAGAAAGTGGATGAGTCATTGCAGGGGTTTGATGGCTGAAAAGATAGATTAATAATTAATTTGAAAACAAGAAGCCCTTTCCTCTGTGTCCCAGCTTTCAGCCATTCAAAAGATCATCAGATTCCCACATGTAGTTTAGCATTTGAGTACTATGGACATGTTTGTTTTGATGTCTTTCCCTGAACTGCAAATGTTGCTTTTTCTTTGCTTTTGCTTACATGTTATTTATAGAGATAGAAATGTCAAATTTGGTTTGAGTATTTTGATGAGGTTACAGCACTTTGAAAGAGCCAAATATTCCCATTATTTTGGTGTGAGTGTTAGGGTTAATTATACTTGCTTCATAACCTTTTTGAGTATACTAGGTGCTTCATGGGTAAAGATATTCCAGTTTTTCAGTGTTTGTACGCTCTTGCATACAGGTTCATTTGCTATTCATCAATAGGCGTTTGGCAGTCAAGGCCTCATATTTCTACAGGTTTGTGTTCGAGCTGGGTGTCTAACGGGAAACCCTAGGTCCATGGTGCCTTTTTACCTTTATGCTGGGATAGTGGTTAAAGTGGAGAATGCTGCAGAGTGCAGTGTGACCTTGAAGGGATGACTCAAAACTGGCCCTTTGAATTCAGTCAAATTAGTGTAAATAATCTCTATTTGAGGAGTTTTCCAACTACAGTAGGCCAAAGATAGGGAGTCAATCAAAGCCAATTCATGAAAGGCATGGAAGCTTCAGCAACCTTTTGTAATCCTTTAAGATGTAAATTGATAGTCTCTGAGTGCTCCTGTCTGGGGCGGATCTTTGATACAAGGTAGGGCTTGTGGCTCTGATCCTAGAAGAGGTAATGCACTGGGTTTTGTCTTTTTATTAATTAAAACCATGCTATGTGTAGTCCTGGACGTCTTTGGTACCAACTCTTGAATGTTTAGCGCATAGCGAATATATGTCAAGGCATTTGTTTGCTGACCGTACAAAAAGCCACCTTTCTTTCATTTTTATTTATTTATAAGCGTGAAAGGTGATGAAAACGTGTAATAATTTTAACTTGAGCTGTCACTATCATTCATAATTTAAAGCTGAAATCTTCACATTTTCAGTTCAATGGTCCCCTTAGACATTAAATCCTGAATTACGGCTAGGCTAAAGTCTTCTGATCAGGCTCCTCTAAAAAGGAGATGGCTGTCTGATATTTGGCACTGAGATGTAGCTACAACCTTCTGGTGTTGGTGTTTGTGACATTGCATTTTGTCAGATATGTAGGGTGCAGCAGCTGAACCTTGCACTGTTCAAGGCCTGAGTCTGTGAAGAGTTGTCTAAACTTTCCAGCTTGCAGATTGCGATACGCTTTGGCCTACTTTAACCGTGAACTTTAATTTACCTTAGTCAGAAGATAAGATTTAGTTGCACTGCTGTATAAATTCTTTATAACATTTATCGTGTGGTACAGAGTAGGGTGTTTAGAGTGGAAAAAGAGAGTGTGCAGCACTGCTTTGCAAGGATAGCATTGGAGTTAGACTCCAGTTAGTTTTGTAAAAAGAGGTTGTTTGACCTTTGTAACAAAACAATCATTTGCCTTGGCACAAAATATGGAAGGAGAAGGCTTTTTTTTTTTCTGTAATTTGTGTTAAAAGGATTGAAAGTGGGAAATGTGAGGATGATGAAGAAATTTTAGCTGCAGGGGAAGATACACAATTTTATTTATGAAACTAGACCTCCTTGAATGCTTGTTTTACTCCAGTAAAACCTCCTTGGGTAAATATCATGTACAGGATTGAGTGAGTGTTCACCTGCTGGGTTGTAGAGAGAGGAGGACAGGAAAGCAGTTTGCTCTTGAGGAGTACTGGAAAGAAGTGGATGATATCATGGCTTCAAGTAGATAAAACTTTGCACTAGTGGCAGTATGGGCAGTGGAATTTGACAAGAAGTGGGAGGGGAGAAGGGTATCTGTGATTAGGGTGATACTTTGTGTCATGGAAGGAAGAAGCAGGGTCTGGTATTCGTAGTGTGACATTTTTCAATGTGTAAAGTAAGCCAAGGGAAGCTAGTGGGTGTAGGGACATGGCTGATTTGCTCCAGTTTGTAGAGTAGGTGTGGACAGAAGGACAGCAAGAAATCACTGAGCTCTGTTTTAACCTAAGAGATAAAAAATTGTGCAACTGCGCTGATCAGAAGGAAATGTCCCAAGTCACTCTGGCCTGCTCTAGGTCCTGGTGTTTGAGCCTGGCAGTGCAGCTGTATTCAGCTCACAACTCCAGAGCTGCTTTGCTCTGGATTCCTGCCATTGGAAACCTCATAATGCAGGGAAGGCCCTAAACAGAAGTAGTTGCAGTTACATTTGCTTTTCCTGTGGGATCACTGCAGAACCCCTGGACGGATGAGATAGAGGTCAGAGATGACCTGTGTTTCCTCCAGACCTTCATTTTTCCTACTTGCAGACTTGCCTGCAGAGAGAGATTTGTGGGTTGAGCAATGGTGCTGTAAGGGGATTCCGTGGCAGAGCGGGTGGATCTGGCTGTTGAAACTTGCCTCAAGGAGCAGGGCTCACCAGCACAGCTCACCTCGCACGCTTGGTCCTGAGCCTGTAAAGCAAGAGTTAACATACACAAAATATGTGGCTAGGCAATGCTTTTGCATTACACTTTGGTAACTTTTGTAACAGTGTATCTCCTGCTAATTACTTCACTGCTGAATAGGTGAGAAGTGAGACTGTTTTTGGTTTTTTTGGTTGGTTTGTTTTGTTGGTGGTTTTTTTTTTTTTGTTAAACTGGCCTGGAAATAGTCCCTATAGGTTTTCAGACTTGGCCACAAGAACATTACTTGTCATGCGGTGTCACAGCAACTGAGAAATCCTCAGACAGTAAGCCTGCTTGGATTTTCTGACACTTGCCTTTCTCCTAGTCTTGTCACAATTCTTCCATCATTCAGAGTGACTTCTCTTGTATGTTTGGGTTATGGGGGGTAACAAAGCCTGTGAAACGTGACTATCCATGAAAAATAATACCCTGTAATATTCTTTCAGCTTTTCTAATGGGATCATTTTTCACATGTACATTTGCATTAATAGCAATTGGCTTCTAGTTAATAAATACAGTGCCCTGTGAAAATAATGGGTTATTAGGATTGGATGAGTTCCTATGGTGCCTGTAGTGCTGCAGCTTTCACTAGCGAGCCGTGCCTTTGCTTGTGTGCACAGCAGAGTTGTTTACATGTTAGGAATATGCTAGAGGCAAGGAGAAAGGAACAGCTTTAATGTGATGCAGCTTAGATGCTCTGTGGGGGAGGCCTCGGAGTTTTTCATAACAGGATCAAATGTTGATCAATGTTTCAGGAAGAATAAAGTTACTGTTTATGAGAAAATTGAAGAATAGTATATTACATTAGTATATTACATGCTTTCCAGCCATCTTAAAGCCATCTATTTTTGATCCCGTTTAGAAAAATGTCCCTCTCCTGTAGTTCTTTTGAACCCTGTAGAGTATCAGTGGCGCCTGGTAGAAGCATCTATGCAAACCACTCCTGTTTGACTCCAGCTGCTTCTCTGGGCTGCCTTCGGTAAGGAAACAAGATAGATGCCAGCTTCTTTCAGCTCTTCCATGAAAAGCCTGGTGATCATGTTGTTGAGGGTGCTGCTGGAACATTGTGGCTACTATTAAATTCGTGTTAAAGGTAGATCTGGGGATTTACTGGCTCCATAGAATAAGGAAAGAGTTACTCTGATATCAAGCCATGAACATGAGAAAACGGCTTCTTCCTTATTGCAAGATATAAAAGCTGGAAGAAGAGGACAAAGACAGACGAAATGGCTAGAGAGGACTGGAGAAGACAGCTGAAAACCTCCTCCTCTCCCTCCAGAGTTATTTTTTTGTCAGTGACAGAGAACTGTGGGATGAGCAAAGCTGATCTGTATCTGCAGCAGGCCGTGGCTCTGATCTGAAAATGTATCCCCAGGAAAAAACAATGAGAGCCTAGCTGCGGGGGAGGCAGCATCCGAAGTCAAGGCACCTCTCTGCTGGATCTGAACCTGCAATTCCTGTTCCAGGCTGCTTTGTGTTGTATTCAGGTGATGCTTGAAATCTGACAACAAGGGTCTGTCATGTTTTTTGTTAGATTGTGCCCCATGTGTCAGCTGTCGGGGCGGCAGGCTGGGGTTTGGGAGAGAGCAGCTGGGGGATGCAGCTTGTGGAGGGAGGGAATGGAGAGGAGGCTTGGAAAGTTGTGTCAGAATAAGAGGCTTTTCAAACTAAGGCTAGGTGCCTCTTGGAAATGCTTCTCTAAAACAAACCTGGCAAATACACAGTCATGAATTTATTTACCAGAATTCAAGCTTTTCTGATTGTGTGGTTTCTTGCATTCTTCTTAGAATGGTTTGGTGTTGAACCAGCATCCTGATGTCTTGTGTTGTCTGGGCCTGTCTCCCAAGGGAGATATTTTGGACAGTTACTCCTGAGTAAATCCTGTGTGTGATTCTGGAGTTAAGGGCTTGTCTTCACATGCCATTGAGAAATTGAGTCAGCTGAAGGTGTGAATTTAAAGTGAATTGCTTCAACTGCCCTACATCTCTGAGGAGGAATAATTGAGAGTCACTCTGATTCTGGAAAAGAACATCTGAAGAGGGTCTCAAGCAGTTTAATCAATAGAATATTTTTTTTTTTTTTTTAATTTGTATGGGTTTTGTCTCTTAAGAAGTAATCCAAAGTGCCGTATGCAGACAAAGCCTCAAAGTGGATTATGTTATATAGGAAGGCTGTTCTTAAGGATTTGGGAGGGTTTATGTGGACGCAGATGTATCACTAGTCAGGAATAGCACTTGTATTTTAAAGTCACTCTGTACTTTCATCTGAATTTAATATTCAAGCAACTCCTTCAGACGCTGCTAACCTTAAGCAGAAATTATGAGAGGAATGTGAACTGATTTTAGTCTTTGCAATAGACCTTTGGAACACTAATGGCATCTTAAAGCTGTCATTAACTGTGTGATGACTGACTGAGAGTTTGAGTAGAAACTTATAGTTCACATATTTAATCTTTTATAGTGAATGGAATGCACTTCTTAGATGGGTAAAGCTACTGATTTCTTGTGAGATTTTCTAAGCTAATGGGGAGGAGGATGAAGGAAGTTAAACAGGAGTATGAACCCTCCCAGCAGATCTTGGACTTCCAGCCCAAACTGAGATTCTTCCCATCCCATACAAAGCTTTTTTAGGTATATGTATGAAGCAGAGAACTTTGGCAAAATCTGGGTGGTAGAAAAAGGCTGAATGTTTTAGTATCTGAGGCTTTTGGCAACCTGCATAGTTATGTTTACCTCAAGCCTGAGAGGAGGGGACAGAGGAATCCAGCACAGGGAGTGTACACTTCAGACTGAACTCTCTGTGCAGACTGGTGGGTTTGGATATTTGCTGCCTAATTTAGAGGGAATTTGTTGCAGAAGGTATGGGTAGGGCTCTCCATTTTGCTTTTTAATGTACTGCTACAGTTGTTTTCCCCCTCCTCCACTCTCCTTCCCATTTTGCTGTTTTAATAAGAAGAGGAATGACTGAACTACTGTATGTATTTTTCCTTAGTCATTTTCAGTTGTGCAAAATAAGTTGCCATGGCTGATGTACAGCAAGAACCCAGGTTATTTCCTTTTCAGCTACTGAATTTAGACTGTTGCTAATATCGTAAGGAATTTCTACTCTAACTAAGTGCATGCAAGTATGTGCTTCAGGAGCCATGTGGGACTCCTGATTATGTGGAAAAGTCCATGTGTGTTGAACTGCAGAATTACATCTGCAGACTGCTGCCACCACGCTTCTAGGATACTTAACAGATCACTGTGTATGAATAGTTAGCATATTTATTTAAATAAAGTTGTGAAACGGGAAGGTTCTGAATGTTTTTCCTACTATTGTGGTAATTATTGTGGTTTTCTTGCTGAATACATTAAGTTTTATTGCCCTGTGAAAGACTTGGTCCTAGAGTCTAAGGACTGATTCTGTACTAAAAGTTAATCGGCTGCATGTGCAAATCCAGGTAGAGCGTAGATGCTTCCACCTTGGGCAGATAAGGAATGTTGTATCTACACTCGGAGTGCATGTGCTTTGCTCTTCTGCAAAGACTGCGGAGGAGCACTGCAGTTTCTGTGTCAGTGCCACACTGGAATAGCACTGAGGTCAGTTCATTTCGTCTTGTTCATCAAACAAGCAGCGGATGGCTGGTAGTATGCAGAAGCTATTGACCTGGGTGAGGGTCAGGCTGATGAGGAGCAGCCTGAATGTATTCATTGTCCAGTCTGGTTGACTCACAAAAATGGTGACTTGGTAAATGCCTTACCTTTACAATCAAGGAATAGGAGAAATTAATATAGATATTTTTTTAAATGCACTGTGTTTTGTTTTGTTGCTTCCGAGGTGCTGAACATCCTGTTGGCATTATGGGAAGGTGTTCAGTGCCTTGGAAATTCAGCCCATTGCAGGTCAGCTCTTGTTTCAGCTCTTCAGCTGAGACAGCTCCTGTGGACTTTGCTATCACACAACTGGAAGTTGGTGGTTGCCATGGGACCATCGAGTGTGACCCAGTTACGTACAGGATGGACAAACAGAGAGCAGCCCCAAAGAAGTTATACTTAATGCTTCAAAAGAGCACATTTCTCATCACGGAGAACTTGGTGTTGTTGAAGGAAGAAAAATGTGAATGGAAAACATAGATCTCTATCAGAAGATACTAAATAGCCCAAAAGCTGAAATTCTGGTTTAAAGAAAAAAGACAACTACTACACTAACAGCTGTCTGGCCTCAGGACACATCTCAAAATTTCAAAGCAAAGTACAGTGATTAAGGGGACAATGGATACATGAGAATTAGTGCACATTAGAAGTTAGGAAGTAAGTTAGATAATTAATTCTGCATATTTTCTACAGCTGAAGTATGTTAGGAAACAAATAATTCCAGTTACTAGATGGAGATAATAAAACAGCTCATGCAAGAGAAGTAGAAATACTTGTTAATACTGTTCCGTATTTGGGAAGGTGCAGAATGTGATCCATGAATGCCATTCCAACAAAGGATGATGGATTTCTTTAAATCTATCTTAATGAATAAGGATTTAATACTTTCTAGGGATAGACATATGTAAATCAGCAGCGCTATGAGTTGATTGTTTTAAAGAGCTTGCTGAAAAGTCTGCAGGCCTGCAGACAATTTTTGATAACTGTTGGTATTGACGGTCTTAAAATTAACTGTGCCAGAGTAGACAAGGGAAAGGTGGGTGACCGATATAACCGTATTCCAGCTAGTTTGACATTAATCCTCATAAAAATATTGGAAAGGTTAATGCAATATTCAACTGATAAAACATTAGACAGACTAATATCAGTCTGTGTCCCTTCAAGGGAAATGTGTCTTAGCAAACACGGTGACATGCTGGAAACTTAAGTTTTACTTAAGAGAGGGACCTGCATGAGATGTAGTAAAGCTGTCTTCAAAAGGCATCTGATGCAGGGGCAGGGAGACAGTCAAACCTTTGCAGTCCCCTACTACTCCCTGGCTCCTTCCAAGTGCTACCTATAGTTCCCTTTCTCGGCAACAGCAGAGGTAGTCAGGACTTTGACATACACCCCTTTGGGACTCCTGTCCTGACACGTTAGTGCTATGTGGTATTACAAAAGTAAACAAATTAAGAACTGACCAACTGACGTTTGAAAGTTAGTCATTGGTGGTGAATCATTATCAAATGGGAATGCATCTAGAAGTCTGTTTTAAGGACTGAGGGGAGGCCAGATTCCATTGAGCCTTTTCATCAAGTACCTGGTGACAAGGACAAGATCTGTACTGATACAATTGGCAGGACGTATCATGTTAGGCAGCATGATAAGTGAGGACAAGGCAGCTTGTACAGAGTAATCTGGGTATCCTGGTAAGATGTATCAATCAAAATTGCATTTTAATAAGTCTGATGCAAGATCATGGGGCCTGCAAGTGTGGTACTTCAATATAGTGACAGAATAGGAGCTTGGGGAGAAGACTACTTGAGGGTACAGTGAGTAAACAACTGGACATGACTACTGTCTTGCAGGGCAGCAAAGGTATATAAGTTTGGGTGTGTAAGTAGGAGGGGCAATGGGCAAAAGAAGATGAATTGTGTACAATTCTGGGGTCGTGACAAGCCTATTGAAAATGGGAGTGAGTTCAGAAAAGAGTCAGAGGAGATACCTGAAGGCTGGGTGCTGTTCAGGTACCACAACGAGAGCCTGAAAAGCTCATTCTGTTGCTGGATCTGTTGTTTCTTGATGGATAAATGGGGTGACTTGATGATTGGCAGGAAGCACCTTCTGAGGGAGAGCATGCTGGAGGCTAAAAGGCTAACAGAAACAGGCGTCACAGAACTGATGGCTGGGAGCTGGAATCAGGCAATTAGAAATAAGATATGCATTTGTAACAGTGAGAGAGCGTAAGTGCTGGAACAAATAAATGACAAAGGAAAGTGGTGGATTCCACCCAAAATGTTCACGGGGCTGAAAGCTTTTCTGGAAGTGTCGTGTTAGGCAAACAAAGGTTTGGATTACAGTTACGTGTAGTCCTCTAGGCTAAATACAGGAATAATTGAGTGTAGCGGTCTGCGGTGTCCCTCTGGCTTCAGTGATTCATAGATGGGACTGCAAACCTACAAAACAAAATATTCCTCATATGCTGAATAATTGAGCACCAGCTGGCCTCTTTGATAGAAAGTATATATTGTGTGTGTGTGTACATGTATATACATATATACATGTGAGGCATATACATGGATGGTGCCTCTTGGCTCGAAATATGTAGTTCCTCTGTGATATATTTTGAGAGCAACAGAAGAAATTGGAGTCCACAAGTGGTTGCCAAGAGTTTCCTAACGATGCATGTGGTTCCTCATGGACTCAAACCGGGAAACATGGGTGCATTTCCACTTTGCTTATGCTGGGAAGTAATTCCTGTCTGCAGGGTGGATTAGCTTGCATGTAGCACTGTCTGAACTCTGCTCTACTCTCTCTGGAACCGATCTTTCTTGCATATAACCAGTTTTGGAATCTGTGGACCTTTTACAAGGGCATGTAGTGATAGGGCAAGGGGTAATGGCTTTAAACTGAAAGAGAGTAGATTTAGATTAGATACAAGGAAGAAGTTCTTCACTCTGAGGGTGGTGAGGCACTGGAACAGCTTGCCCAGAGAAGCTGTGGATGCCCCATCCCTGGCAGGGTTCAAGGCCAGGTTAGATGGGGCTTTGAGCAACCTGGTCTAGTGGAAGGTGTCCCTGCCCATGGCAGGGCGAGTGGAACTAGATGATCTTTAAAGTCCCTTCCAACCCAAATCATTCTATGATTCTTCTCTTGCGAAGTAGCAGCTCAGATCTTTGTGTTCCTCTTCTTGAAGGTGCATCTGAAGAAGTGACAAGGAAAAGTAGAATGGAATGGAGTAAGTGCAGTGGGAGACTCACAAGCAATGAGTTTATAAGCCACATTTTTGGTGGTTTTTGATGTTGTGGTGGTTTTTTTTTCTTTTTATAGTGGACAGTTAACCTCTGGAACTTGCTGCTGCATGATACCATTACGGGTAAGAATTAATATGATTCTAGGAAGGATTAGGCACCTCAGGGAATGGAATTACTTAGTTTCATATAGATCTATAAAACCTCTTGTTCTAGGGTTTAAAACCATTTTCTAACAACGGGGTCTAACGTAGTGGGCAGATTATTCTATAATTGTTTACTAGGAAACTTCTTTTGCTGTAACATCTGTTTCTAGCTACTTTCAACAACAGGAACTGGTGATTCAGAGATCTGTTTCTAAATTTAATATGAGAAGGAGCGTAGTGCTGGCTGAAGGAATGCTGAGGGTGTGTGTACAAAGGGGAGGTGGTGATAAAGGGAGAACGCACCCTGCGTGCTAAAATGTGTCATTGTGTCACTGATTGCACGGCATACATGCTGATATACAAACAGAATATACATGGATCAGAGTAACAAACTGGTTTGGAGCATTCAGCTTTTCAGTGATCATATTTGTACCATGTCCCTCCATTGTACTTAAAGTAATTGATCTGCAGAGAAAATGCATGGTCTTTATTTGAGGATTGGTGTCTTCAGAAGTGGAGAGAGGAATGGAATGGAGCAAGGAAATTTAAGATTTGGAAGGACGAAGGCCTAGCTGTGGTTTTTGTCAAGCAAAAGTCTCTAATTCTGACTGTTCTGGAAAAAGCTTCTCTCTGTTCTTACATTGAGAGTTACAAATGTTTCAATCTTCGTCACTTTTTTTTTCTTTTCCTTTTTTTTTCCTCCCAAGGTTACATGCAGGCACACACAGGCACACCCGCAACTTTATTTATGCATGACAATTGCATCTTGTAGATACTAATGGACAGAGATCGTTGACGGGGACGTATAGGTACAGGCGTAATGACTGTTAGGGTTGTTTCACTGCTTCTTCCCTGTCATGGTCTCCAAGCACTGGGAGCAGCTGTTCAGCCTTGTTGGCAGTGTCTACCTCAGTACACTCCTGAGATGTCACTTGTAGAGCAGAGAGCTCTTCTGTGTTTGTCACTGTTTGTGTCCACACAGAAACACGTGTATGTGCTCAGAGAAAACCAGTCAGCTCCTGGATGTGTCTTGTGACCCACATCTTTGCACTGCCCAAGAGTCTTGGTGGAAAGGAACCTGCAGAATTGCAAGGAGAGGGAGGGAAGTCTTAAAACAAGAACATCAGAAGAATGGTAATGCAATAAAAGTTTTAAAAACTTGAGCAAATGCAAAAGATCAAGCATTTTAGCATCTCTGTCTTTGTAGGTGGGAATGGTTATTTTGTGGTCATGCCATTCGTGGCCCAAAGGTGGGACCACTGAGTGGGCTTCCTTTGAAGCTCTGTGCAAGGATAAAAGTAACAGCTCAGTCTTACCTCCCTGGGCTGCCTGTCTAGCTTAATATAGCACTAATCTAGCAAAGCATCAAGTAGGGATACTAGACCTTTGAACAGAGGAAAATACAATGTTAAAGTCATAGATGCTATGAATGAGCTCTTAAGAGCTCCATCAAGAAGCACAGTTGATAAGTGTGATGCTTTGTGGCTCTTGTATGAATGCCATATTCTTCCCTGCGTGCAGTCATTCCAACACAAGTTAAATTCTTTGTTGTAGAAAGAGCTAAATATTTTGGAATGCTGAGTCTGAAACACAGATGATATACTGCAGCAAAAGACTCCCGTGGGATTTTTTTACGAGATGGATTTTATTTGTTAAATGAGTTTTCAGTAGTTCTTCAGTTCATGCTATTGTATTGCTTGCATGATGTCTTACAGTGTCACTGGTCTGAGCTGGACTGTGATGACTGAATAAATTGCATCATTTGCTAACTGTGGAAAGATGGCTTGATCCACGACACATTTGTGTATATGTGCGTTTTGGAATGTAATTGTAAATCATAAATTAAAGATGTTCAATTAATGCCCAATATGAGCTGTATTCATAGCTCTTGGTGTTCTTGTCCGCCCACAGGAGTTCCAAGAGTCAAAGGGGATCATAGAGAAAACTGAAGCTGCTTTTGTACTTTGTTTGAGGGGGGGAAAGTAATAAAATAAGTTATGTAGTCTAAGACATCTTGAAAATGGAGACTTTTAAGTGGTCTTTGGGCTTCTACCAAGGAACATGCTGCTGGCATTTTGGTTTCGTGCATTAGAGGAAAGAAAACACTAGAAATCCCTTGGCTTTCATCTATAGAGAAATAATTGCCCTTTGCTGCTATGTTTTGGCCGTATTGGTTTTTGGCATGGTTGTGGCAATTTATAGTTTTATATCCTGTGGGTTTTCAGTGACTTCAGTTACTAAGAAGAAATAGTTTGTCCTGTGGTTGTTGGTGAGATGGTGTTACAGTTGGCAAGGGGACCTTGTCTAGGAGTTGGAGGATCAGACCTATGGTCTGTTGTGGCTTTGACAGTGACAGCTGTCTCGGAGGAGGACTGGAGAAGACTATAGTAACTGGCTGTGGTGACATAACCTGGTTGACTGTTCCTTGCTGACCTTTGCCTTGGACTATAGAGGTGTAGAGTTCCTAATTAAAAAGCTTAAATGGCGTCTAACCTGGAAAGTTTGAATATTTCATGTTAATCTGCTTATACTTTTGCTCATTGCTAATAAACTTTCATTTTGAGTCTGTGTTACGGTGAGGGGGTAGAAGGATCTTTATTCAGATCTCTGTTCAAATTGCAGCTATTCACAAACAGCAACTCAGAGGCAAGAAATCATTTTATGTAACTGCATAATTTCGAGCGTGCCATCATCATGCAATTTTTTTTTGTTAACTGAAGGCAGTAAAGGTTCCCTAATAAATGAGTCACAATAGCATTATTGCTCTTATTTATATAACTTGAGATCTTGTAGTCTAAGCCTGTTGGCCTTTACTTCCATGAGTGTTTTAATTTTTGATGGGGGGTTTGTTTTTGCTTTAAAGCCACTTCATGATTACTCATTTCGTTTGTTTCTTGTACATATGCAGCCAGTTGTATCTTCTCCCTTTAGGGGTGGAAGTAAAGCTTTATTACAACTCGCTTCTCTTAATTTGACAGAGCAGGTATCAGTGAATACGGCCAGCTTCAGCAAGTAAGTCTATGCAGAGCACTAAGAAGTGTTATCCCCAGATTAACTGTATGTGGAAACCTGAGCTACACTCCCTGAGGAAGAGTTCCAATAACTGGAGGGAAACAGTTTTATTTGTGAATTGTACACCTGCATGAAAATAGCAAAGTTTCCTGCTAACTTACATCCTTCAATGATATCTTTGTTAAATCATTTTTTTAGAATAGAGTCACATATTAAGGAATAATTCCAACATACTGCTAATACTTGCAAACTTTTTTAGGATGTCTTTACTTTGTGACTTTTCCTGTGGTCAAAGTGTTGCTTATGTAGAAGGTAAAAGGAGATTTATTCCTGTTTCTAGCCCATGGCATAGACTTAAAGGTTCTTCCTTTTACAACTGGTCAAGCTTGAAACTTTGCCTTCCTCAAACACTTTGCTGCATTATACAGTATGAAATCTGATGCAATGCAACTGAATTTTTTGGCTGTAATCTTTTTGAGACAGGATTACACAATGCATAATGCAGTAAGACTTTGCTATAGAGTAGGAAATTAAACCTTTTATGCAATATAAGTATCAAGTGCTCGCAGAGTCTAACTCTTTGTCCAAAAATCAATTTTTTTTTTCTGTTTGGATACAATGGAACTCTGACCAAGACCCAGGAGCTGAGCACTACACAAGGAGCATAGAGCGTACAATGCACGTATTGTGAAAGGTAGTGACATCTGATGCGTGGCATGATGAGACAGAGGGAGGACGCCCCTAATGAGTCAGGAGCAGGATTGCCATAGTAGTCTGTCATATAAAGAATGTTTTAACCCAACAGTAGCTCTGCCATTTGTAAGACAGCAAGCAGTGCAATAAGCCATTAGCCCCATTTTGGGACAACGCTGCAACTTTCCATCAAGCCTAAAGAACGACATCTGTCTGACTGCCAGCCAGCTGTTGTACTGGCTCTTCCCTTTCGTGGCTTCAAACCCCAATTAACAGCCATCTCATGCCTGCTTATGTGTGGTGAGCAAGGATCCAACTTTGCTATTTCTGCAAAGGCCTTGTGATCCAGGGCTGCTTCACTGTGAACATGGACATGGCTGTGTCCATGAACAAGAACTTACAACGGTAGCACATCACCTGCCTTCTTAAAGTCACCATTTCAGGTCTGTCCTGCGAGGGCAATTGGTGCTGTGTGTGGATGTCCCAAGCTTTGTGACAGGGGTAGAGAATGGTCCTTCACTTTGGCTTCCTAAAGCAAGTCTGTTCTTGGGAAACTGAATCCAGTGAAGGCTTAAAGGAATAATTTAATTAAGTTTTCTTAATCCAAAGTTGCTCGGTGGTTTTATATCTAAGAGAAAGGGTTTTTACTGTTGGCCTTTGAGGAACTTGAAACGGAGATTAGAATTGCTGTTTAGCCTAAAAGGGAGCAAAAACTATCATAGAGTTCTGGGCCTTGATAAAGTTTTTCTTATTTAAAAAAAAAAAAAAAAAAAGTACTTGAGGCATAATTTGGCATGCAAAATTCTTGGTTAGACAGGCTATTACAAAACTTTATAAGTGAAATGGATGGTTTCGTTCATGTTTTGGTCTGGCCATGACAAATCCTAAACTCTTAACTGGCGGTTTATGGGAACGTAGTCATATGTATGTTATTGCTGTACACCCACATGCACAGGCAGTAGTCCAAGTGTGCAGATGAGATAACAGGAACATATAAATAAAGCAGTTGGCTAGTTGTCCTAATGTTCTTGAGTAGATCCTCGTTAAAATAGTGCCAGTCAAATTATGAATCGATCTGGTGTATTGAAGATTACTCGCATTCAGCTATTCTGGGATACAGGTCACTGTGTGGGCAATTGGTGGCCATTTTGTGTTGAGTCAACAATTTGAAATGCAAACCTAGAGCTCAAGTAATCCGTGCTGTCCCCTGATAGTTGCAGGTTGCCTCCAGGCTACCCTGTTCCAAGCGAGGGCTGTTTGCAGGCCCATAGGGCTGTGCCAGCTGGTCGCTCAGAAGCGCGAGGAGGTCTCTGCATGCCTATGGGAGAGGAACACTGTAGTTGTCCTGTCTCCCTCCACCACACTGCACTGGAACTGGTGTTTTCTGGCACTGTTACAAGATAAAAGCAACATTTGCTCCATTGTTCCTGTTTCATGTATGTGAGTAGGTGATGCCCTGTCCATCACAGATGCTTGTAGAAATACTGCTGGAAATGATGTTAAAGAACAATTTGCCTTAGGACAAGTCCCAGGTCTCCACCTTGTTCTGGACAGGACACCAGGCCAGCAAGGGGCTGGATCGCACCTCTTTCTGTAAGCGTTGCGTTACGCTCAGTGGAAGGCACAATGGGAGCCAGGGCTCTGAAATCAGTGGTGATGTACTTTCAGTTTCCGCCGTTTTTTGAAATCTTGGCATGCTGATGGAAGGGCTAGAAGATGATTTAGAAGGAAAGGACCCTTCTTCTCCCAGGTCAGTATGAGGTAGTGCTGTGTCCTGAACTTCCCTTGCTGGTTACCCGCGTTTGCCCAGACCCTCCTGGGTACCTGACTGGGGCCTGCTGGAGGATGTGAAAATTACCTGGTTTGGCTGTGTATTGAAACAATGACAACAACAAAACCTGACTGATTTGTTTTCCTCCAGTTAGAGGGCAACTCTCCTTTTATTTCCATAGCAGCTGGGGAGCGGCTATTGTGCTGCTTTAAGTGATTAGTAACTTGCCAAAACAAGTTCAAATGGCGAGCACTTGGAATAAGGCCTACAGAGTAAGAAAAGCTGCCTCTGGACGGATTTCCCCATTTGGCCATCCAAGCTGATAGCACATTGGCTGTAAAAGTCAGACAGTGACATGGGACATGACTGCATGTCTGTGAAGGTGGCTGCCAAAAATGTTGTTATGAGTGCATGGAGAAGGCTGTAGTAATTATGGCAACGTGATAAGTGCTGGAGCAGGATCGACATCTGTCCATAGATGAGATTGAATAAAATGTCTCGTTTCTACATTTTTATTTTGTTTATTTGAGTTGAAGTGAAGTACATGCTTGGAAAGATTGATTGTCTGTTTTAAACCAGATTTGACTGGAAAGGAAAGCTTCGTTGTCTGTTTTACTGGAAAGGTAGGTTTCAAGAGCTGTTATGTTTAGTGCCTTATTTTTGAGATAGCATCATCCTCAAACCAGTGGGAAGGAGTACGGTTAAGTATATAGAATGCTGTAACTGTAAACGGATTTATCTGGACATAATGTTAAGCCTTTTCAAAGACAGCAGTGCATTAAAATGTTAAGTTTGATTATACTTTTAATCATGCTGCTATCTCACTTTTTCTATCTTTTTCTAGAAGCCTGATGGTTTTTGTTTTCTTGCTTTGAATTTTACAGCCACAAATGTGCTTGTCATTGCCTAACAAATAATCACTTTTAGATTGTAAGCCTTCAGGGGCAAGGGTTGTCTGCCCGCTCCCTGCTGGAGAGCCTCAATGCAGAGGTTACAATTCCAGCTGGAGCATTTGGGTCAAATCATAATATAAATTTAGCAATAGTAAATATTTAAATTGGAGGCTGTATGGATCTGTTGGTGCTGGTGAATGGCAGCAAGCAACACAACTGAGCCTTGCTGAATCTTCTTGCAGAGCTTGCTTGTTAGAACAGGAATGCTGCAGTCGTAAAGAAGACAGCAAGTCTTTCTATTCTTAAGGCAACATTTTGAATGGGATTTTGAGAAAATATGGCATAAAAAGGAAGGAGGTGATCTGAACTCATCAGCAAAACTTCAAAACAGCCGCCTCCAACATACGGGTTGTAGCGTAATTCCTTTTTATGCTTAAGTACTGAGATTGAAGTACACACCCTGAACCAAACAATTATGGGACTAGATGGACTGAGTAAAGAGCTTACCTCTTACAGAAAGCAGCTTAAGTTTAGAAGAGGAAGAAGAAATATAGTAAACTTAAATAAATCCCTTTGAGGATAAATGCTTCAGCTGCAGGCATTTTTCCTGGCATGAAACCACTGGAGATTCGGCTATTGAAAGCTTGGCAGGAATGTGGTAACATTAATAAGTCATCCTTCATCTGTTGATCAGAGTTTTATGTGAGAAATCATCGTTGTTACCCATCTGGCAGGACATCTGAAGCACAGAAGATCTCTTTGCTTGATAAAGAGCAGGTAGGGTTGGGAGCAGGTTATCTGTTGTCCGGTGTCTACTCAGGGTGGGGGGAGACAGGATGGTGGGAGGGGTGTCGGAGGCTGCTTAGCAGTTATCTCGAGTAGTTTCTGTGACATGGATTTACAGCTTGAGTGAGGAAGTCTCCCATTCTCCCCTGGGGAGAGAAGAAGCTGTGTGACATTTAAGTAGGAATGTAGTTTGACTATTGTCCCATAAAGAGTTGGAGAAACTATGTATTTGAAAACTGAGGGTGCAGCCTATTTAATGAGCTGTAAACTTGCCTTCTTTTTTTTTTTTTTTTTTTCAAATCAAGGCAGCTCTATGTTGGCATAGTGGGTAAAAGGAAAGGTGGACTTAGTGTGCTTTTTCATATCCTGATTCTCAGCTGTACTTGATGCGCCTTCCTAGTGCTCTTGCCATGGAAAAGATCTTGGCAGAAATAGTGGAACTCTGATGTGTGGAGTAGGAGGCTGGTGTTTACATGTAGCTTCTTGTGTCACTGGGTGCTTTTTTGTGGGTTTTTTCATGCGTGTGCACATGTTTTATTTTTCAGTTTAAGTGTGACCTTTTCTAGATCGCTTTTAGCTAACAGATGCAATGGAAGTGTCAATGCAGGTACTTGAAATACAGTAGTACGTGTGTGTGCAAATCTTATATGAAACTTCTGTTTAATGTGTAACCAAGTGAGAATCACTGTGTTTGCTGTTCTGTCTGAAGAGATGAACCAGCTCAGGTAGGGAACAATGGAGCCTGTTCTTTAACTAAAGGAACTTTTTGTCTGCTCTTGGCTCTAGATCTCCATGTGGATGCTGTAAATGTTCCAGTGCAAGGTTGTTGGCATGTCCATTAAAAATAAAAAGAAGGAAAGTATTCATTGAAAATAACTTACTTTAGTTACTCAGTAAACCTGTTTCCATTCTGATGGGAATACAGTTTAGAAATTAAGTAAACCTAGACTCTAGTACCATGATTTAAGGTGGAGGGGTCATTTTGCCCTTAAAGAGGGGCTATGAAAACCTACAGCAACGTGAACTCCAGCAACACATTTCTTTTTCTTTGGTAGGCACTCCTTTCTATTCTTTAGGTATGTTTAGGGTGTGTAGTTAAAGGTACTAATATATCCTGTAATAAGATTTGTATCTTTACAGTCTGTGGCTTAAAATCTCCAAACTAGCAGCTCTATGCCAAGTTCAATTTCTTACCGCTTTTGAAGTTGCCCCAGTTCCAGGTGAATCCAGAACAAGATGAGACAGAGACTGGCAGCGTGTGTGGCTGTGGATCAGAAAGGAGTATTTTTCGGAGGAATTGCATGAGTTGCTGAGTGCCATCTCTACCTGAGATCAAGCTATTTCATGTAACAAACTTTGTGGCCATGTGGACTTATTTATGTAAAAGCAAATTTAAATAACATCTCGGGGTCTAAACCATTTTTAACTGTTCTGGTTTTCAGATTTCTAAATCAAAAAGGAAATATAATTTTATTATAATTTTTTTCCTTTTTCCCTTCCAATCCTTTTAGTTACTTTAAAAAAAAAAATGTATCGCTGGGGCATTTTTAGTGATAAAAAGCAGCCTCTAGGGACTAGAATTACCAGATGTGCTTTTATTTTGGTGCAGCTTGCTTTTGCATCTTGGTAAATTCCCAAAGTGCTCTGGTTAGTAGAAGCGCCAGATGTTTGCTGTGTGTTCCTGTCTTCTGATAGCAGTTGTGAAAACACTGCAGAAACATCACTGGCTAAAAGATAAGGGAACAGCAGATTTTGAAATGGCAAAGGCATTAAATGTTTAACACTTGACCACAAGCAGCTGTTAGTTTGATGGTGTAACTTTTAAACGCATTGTACCTCCATGTCAGCACAGGTTTAATCAACTGCAGTAACTTTCAGTTGGGTCTGTACTTGAGTAAATAGTGCTTAGTGTTCAACTGGGGGTCTTGCACACACAAGTTAGACTATCTTTTCAAGATTACTCATTTGGGTATGTTTTAGGAATTCTGTGAAATGAAATACAAAGTGTCCGCTCACTGTTTTTGCTCTAGTCTGGCTAGGTAAAACAGAAAATACTGTGGGAAATCTGATCACTTAGTCTTACTGTCGCTACTTCGATCACTGGTGATGTGCTGCCTCAGATAAAAGAAGGGTGAATCAGTATTGCATAAATAACAGCGGTTGTGACAGCAATGTAAGGTTTGGAGTGCGTGCACTGGGGTACACCGAGGCCTGTTCTTTGCCTTTATCTGCAAGGTCCTTGTTACTCTGCTGTAGGATTTCTGTTCAGGTACTTGCGCTATGCAAGATTCATGTTCTTTCCAAGAGAAATTGCCTATCACAATGCCTGTGCATTCATGGACTGTTACGTACAGATATGAAAAGCTAAGTTCAGTTTACCCCTGCTGGGGTCTAGCCTCATTAGTCGTCTCTCTTGGTTTCTTGCCTTGCTAGGTGGCTTGTTTTATAACTGTAAAATCACATAAGGTTAACTGACTTGAACTGTAACACATATAGCTGAGCTCATAATACTGAGCTTTTTACCAGCTACAGAGACCCATGTAGAGGGATGCTTAAGGACCACTCTCCACTCTCGTTTCCTTATCCCATTTCTTCTCTCACGCCCTTTATGGTCTCCGATGCTACTAACCTGCGCGAAGTGAGGATGGAGCAGTGTTGCTGACCATTCAGCTTCGGATCTCTCTGAGCGTTTCAAGGTGAAAAACTGACAAGTCATATTCTGAAAGATACTGAGCACCTGCACTGCACTCTGAAGCCTGGGGATAAATGTGAATAAAAGCTGAAGCTTGTACTTCTGGTCAAAGCAGCCCCCTTGTAAGAGCACGGAACAGGAGTACTGCAGTAGGCAAAGTGAGAAGTTGCTCATTTTCCATGCTCTGTGGACACAGAACTCACATGTGGCGAACACAGAGTTGTGTTAATAATCTTTGGGTGCTTTGGGAGCTAGTCAGAAGGACAACATTGGGCTCCTGTTTTGAAAGTCATCCTTAAACAGAGTTCTCTGGTCATTTGCAGCGAGGCAAGAATGAGGTATGATTCGAGAGTTTATTGTTAGGGAAATGATGGCCGCTAATACTGCTTTTTAAATATCACATTGATTACAAAACCATCTGTGTAGGAGTGGTGTATAGCACTAGACCTTCAAAGAGCTGGTAAACAAGGAAGATTCAGTGTAAACACTTAAATAGCAGGATCCAAAAGTAGGTTAGAGTGTTATACAACCTGAAAAAGCCCAGCTTTGAAGGGCAGAATTTTTGAAGATTTAAAAGAAGAAAAAAGGTTTTTATAGATTTAATTTTTGTAAATGGGTACTAATTTGACATTGATTATATAAAGCAAGACTCTTATTTTTGTCTCCAACTTACTGAAGCCTAATATTTCTATATGCAGTCTGAGGGAAATTAGATTTTTGATAATTTTTCATTTACCAAATTACTGTCAGTCTGGTTAATGTTGTTCATAGAGATGATGATTCCTTAGTTGGGGAATTTATTTACAGTCTATATCAGAGATTGTATATTGTCGTGGTTTGACCCCAGCTGGTAACTGAATACCATGCAGCTGCTCGCTCACTCCCCCCTCCCCAGTGGGGTGGGGAGAAGGATTGGAGAGAAAGGAAAACTTGCAGGTTGAGATAAAAACAGTTCACCAGGACTGCAAAGGAAAAATATAAAAATATATTAATGATGATAATAATAATATATATAAGGATAATAGAATATATAAAATGAACGATGCACAATTTCTCACCACCCGACAACCAATACAGCCCGTCCTGAGCAGCAGGCAGGGAGCAGGGGTATTCCCCCCCACAGCTATCCCAGAACAGCAAGTTCCAGAGAGAGCAGGCGAGGGAACAAACAACCAAACGAACAAATGAAAAGGCACGAATGAATGAAAAAAGGGGAAAAAAAGGGAACAAAAAGCAACCAGAAGGGAACATTAAGGGAAGTGGCCCACCGGCCAACCCTCACTTATACTGGGCATGACGCCTATAGTATGGAGTATTCTCTCTGGCCAGTTTGGATCAACTATACTGGCTATACCCCTCCCAAGTTTTTGCACCTGCACATTAGCAAAACCTGGGAAACTGCAAAATGTCCTTGGTCGTTCAGCAGCAACCAACAACATCAGTGCGCTATCACCATTCTTCTCACACTAAATCCAAAACACAGGAGCTGCTGGAGACAAAACTAGCTCTGTCCCGGCCTAAATCAGGACATATATTCCCTTTAAGGGAAAGTCCAAAATCATAGCTGTGCAATTTGGGCAGTGGAGTGGGGGAACTGGGGAGATGAGTTAGTTGTGGGGGGTTAGTTTGGTAGGTTTTTTTATTTCTCAAATAATGAGTGTATGAGTGGTGCTAATTAATCCTCCCTACATGTATTTGATAACATACATGTAAGTATGTTATCAAATAACAGCATCATATTTTTCCATATATATTTATATAATGAGATTTAGTTATAATTAAAAGCTACTGTGGAACTCTTGTTCCTTAGTTGGAATGTTTTTCTCTGTAGGAAATCTCCTTTCAGCTTTGTGTTTGTTGCTTTCTCCTTATTCAGTTGTGATCCATTATGCCCACAGAGCATCTTGTGGTACACCATCTCTAAAATATTACCTTCTGAGTGACATGCAATTAATTTTAAGAAAGTCAAATCATACAGATAAATATCCCATCCTATCCCATAGAAATTTGCTTAGCCTTGAATATCAAATAGGCCAAACCAATAACAATTTGCTCAGTCAAGGGGTAGACAAACAAAAATAAACCAACCCAGATCTTGCAGATTGATCTAATACTGGTAGATTTGGTCACTGTCAGATGTTTAGGGAAGAAATAGTGAGTAGAAATTCTTGTCATTCTAATTTGGTGGAAAAAAAAATAATGGAAATCTTTTTCCATGCAAGTTCTTCTGTTAAATCTGTTTCTGATCTTCCGGATGCAAAAGCACTAATTGGGAAGTATCTGATACTGCAAGCTGCACTGTAGTCCTTGCATTCTGGTATTAGTTAATGTTCTACAATACCTTCTGTCGCTGAAGAAGTAGCAAAACATTTCATATAGTAGAGAAACACTATATACTATAAAAATACTTATTTAAAGATACCTATGTTGTATTTTATTGTGGAATGTTTCCTGGGCTTTTCAGGCAATAGAGGCACTCAACATGCAAATCCATTTTTTAGCTGAATTTGGGGATTTGATTTGCAAGATGCTCAAGAAGAGAAGCTGTAGTCGCAATTGTACCTAAAACTGGTTTTGTACTTGAGTCGGGTCAGGTAGAGCAAAGCACAATAATCCCCTGTGGAATAAAGCAGCAGAGTGGTAACTCTCTTTCAAATGGGCTGCTGCTTCTCTACAGCTCTCCAGAGGCAGTGCCTTAGCCAACATACTAGGAGCTGCAAACTGGGTGAGGAATAGCTGTAATATTCCCAGCTACAGTAGCAGGGACAATTTCCCTCTATTACTGGATCCCAAAGTTTTGGTTAAACCTCCTTCAGTTTGTTTTAAACTTGTCTTAATCTCAGAAACTGAATAACCAATGCAGTGATGGATGTGTCTGTATGCTCAGAATGCATAAATTCATTTATAGGCTCTTTTCTGAATGTCTTTATGCATTATTTTACAAGGGATCTGGGGCTCCTTACACATGGTTCTGTGGGGAAGAAAAAAAAAAAAAAAGGATGGTGCCATCTTCTTGATCTTTTTGATCTTTGCAGATTGTCTGTGGAACAATTGATATTCGCAGCATCCTGGCTAAGAGGAATCTCATAATCCATTCTTATCACATTAAGGTCCAATTGCCTGCCTTAATAGGATATTGCAGAAGTAGAAAAACAAAGGAAGTAGAAATGGTTGGTGGAAAGAGAGAGTAAAATACACAGCAGAAATAAATGTAAACCTATGGTCACTTGATCAAAAGCAAGCTGGTAAAGCCTTTTAGTTATGGGAAAACTTTTCTTCTCCTTAATTTCCTGTGGGAAGGGAGAAAACAATTTTGTTCATGGTAGCACTTTTCAACTAGAAACGGGTTTGGTTTTGGTTTTTCTTGTTTTGTGTGGTGTTTGTGTTTTTTGGGTTTTTTTTAGGAAATTCTTGACCAGTTGCAGTGACAAGGCTAATTCAAGAATCTTTTTGTTTCCTGAAACAAAGTGGGCTTGTTCAGAGTCTTGGGAACCTGAAAGTAAAATGAGGTTCATGTGCTACAATTCTGTTTTTATTTGTTTGTTCTAACTTTGAATTTGCTTTAACTTTAAATATGCTTTTAAAACGGAGGGCCAGTGAATTACAGGGGCAGACAGATGAAGTTTTTATCAGTAAGTACAGGAAGAAGTAGGATGTAAGTAAACATTAGTGACATACCAATCTGCTGCTTCCTTTTCCTCTAACTTCTGTATTTAAGCTAGAACAGTTTCTTAAGAAATAACCCCAATATGTCCACTTTGTATTTCAGCATTTATAGTCTGACATATGTCAGAAAAATTCACTAGGTTAATCACATTCTAAGCTCTTTCTATTATAGCCTTTCTTTAAGACTAATGAAAGGATTATAATGGGGTAAGAAAGTGTGATTTATGAAATTAGTTGTTACCCTTGCTGATTTAATGTTGGCCTGTAACTTAGAACAATTGTATTGTAATTGTCGTTTTTTTCCTTTTTATGTTGTTTTCACTGTAACTTATGTAACTGCAAAATAAACAAAATGGTTTCAGTTCTAGAGCTCCATATCACATTAGCAATGAAAAGGGAGGTAGTACTACACTGCTTTCAGAACTTTAAGTTTTTCCACTTAAAATCTTAGAATGTAGCAAGAAACAGTTGTGCTTAGAACAGTTGCATTTGTTTAGGTTAAAGAATTTTTTTCTTTCCCAGGAGGGAGAATGCACCCAGTAGATAGCTGGAGGTAATGGATGGAGCTGGGAGAGGTTAATGTTATCCTAGAGTGTCTTCCAAGTTACAGAACCGGAGACGAAGGGGTTGGGAGGAAAAAGGATTATTTGCTAAAATAAAAGGTCTTCCTTATTTTGTGTGGCTGTGCAGCCCTAAAAATCATGCTGCAATAGGCTTGAATTAAAATCCGTGCTTACTAAAACTAAACTAAAATATGCTATTTTAAAAAGGAGACTGTGTCCTGAACTTCCATATTTGGAATTAAAAATTATTTCTCTTCAAGAACCACAGTTTTCTAGTTTGTGTCTAGATCTCGGTGTGTCAAAACCCCATGTTCTTCTGAGCCTCAAGGTCCATTCGGTGCCTTGCAAGCCCTGAAAAGGGCTGAAAGAAATGCATGTTTTCACCATGAGAAATCAGACATTTTGGCTTTGCAACTGCATACGACTTTGTTCTTCAGTTTGAGGTACCTGCTTACTGACTTTTTTTTACAAAAAAGTTGGGAATAGAGCATGCACTGGTCTTGAGGAGAGACCACCTGTGTCAGGGAGTTGCAGGCTCTGCCTGCCAGACACAGACTGGCATTCATGTCTCTCTCTTTCTTTTTTTCTCTTTCTTTTTTTTTCTCTTTTTCTTTCCTGTCCCTTACTACCACGTCATCACTGCAGTTATCATGAAACCCCAATCCCAATCTGGCACCCTTAAAAGTAGGTAAAAATTAGCGATGAAAATACTATCTACCTACTCCAAGGAATATTCTGGACATTAGGTTTTAAAAGCTTTAAATAGTTTAAATGTAACTGTGGAATAAAGAAAACCCAAACCCGTTACAATACAGTAGAGACCTGTTGTTCTGAGTACGTCTTAATAGTTCGATTTCTAAGCATCTGCAAAAATAAAAGTTAACTTCTATGGTTATTAGTTTAGTAAAATCAAACACCAATACATGTAATGAAGGATTTAAGAGAGAAAATACCAAATTTATTTGCAACCTGTCAGACAGAATGTGTATTACACTGTGTGTAGGTTTATAGTTCTTCATTTTGGTTTTTAAGACTTGGAGCATTTAAATATTTGAGACATGTGAGGACAGAAACCTGTTTTCAGCTCCTGGAACTGATTTTTGCTAGCTAGAAAAAATCTGCCTCTCTTTTATGAGACACAGTGCTAGACAGTAATGCCACAGAGGGGTTTTTTGTGTTTTATAACTGCTAATCTCTGCCAAAACAGCAGCTCTTCTGTGAGTATCAGTAACTTGAAAGAAAAGACACGTTCAGAGCATTGAATGTGGTACTTCTCAGTGTAAAGCTCCTGTTACACCACGCTGTCTACAGCCTCACAAAGAGGATTACACGGGCTCTGTTGTGTCTCCTAACCTTTTTTGAAATCATTTTGTGTGTGTGCAAGACAGAGGTCTGGTAGAGGTGATTTTTAGCTTTAGCTTTTTTATTGTTCTTTCTAAGTCTCTAGCTGGAACCACTTTGCGATCTCATTTCTTTTCCATTATTTCAGTTGCTTAGAGCAGCCACGTCTGCAGCGCTTGGGTTTCGGTGCTTTATCCACGTGTTCTCATGGCAGAAGCAAAAGAATCACCTTCATTCTGTGAAAGGAATCCTGCAGGTTGTGCCCCAAACCGCAATGAAGTAACTTCCCACGTAATTAGCTAGTGCAAAGTTGAGGGAAAGGCTAGCCCCAGAGGAACAAGCAGTAGCAGCTACCCATGTTTGTTACAGCAGTCATCTCATTCCTCCTTCCCATCCTACTTGCCTCCTTCTCCCTGCACATTGCAAAGCTCTGTGCGCAGAGGCATGGCTGTAGTAAGCATACATGACTTGTCCTTACTAAGTATTTGGCTCCGTGCTCTCCTATTGAACTATTGCACTAGTGACCTAGTGGAGGAGAAGCTCTTGTGGCTGCCAAGGTGGGTGAGACCACAGTGAAAACAGCCTGGAGATCTGTCAGAGCATCCCTTCCAAACAGCTTCCAAGAAAGAAAAAAATCCATGCAGGAAAAAAACCCCACCTCTGCTGCTGTTTTGTGGTTCTCCGGTCCTGGGCAGGTGGCAGTTATGCCTTAGGGGTAAGCAGGGTCCTTTTGTACCTATCTGTTCGCAGTAGTACAAATGACTAATGCTATTCTTTTGCAACGGGGTTGTTACTTAAATGTCAAAGGTAGCAATTCTGGGGCAAGCAGTCATGCTGTGACTCAGTCTAGGTAAGCACCGGGAGCCATTAAAGAAAAAGGGAGTTTGTAGCTAACTTCGAGTAAAGCACTGTGAGGCTTCGACAGCTGTGGACTGTGTTACTGGTCTGTGTCCTTCAGCACTTCCTACAGCAACTACACCCTGGGGAGGTGCGTGGGGAAAGGCTCAGGAACCGTGCTGCCAGGAGGAGGCTTTGGTGGAGCTGGGAGAGCTCTAAGACCCTGATAGCTTGTGTTACTGATGAGGGAGGAGTATTTGACATTCATTTGCCCACTGGAAAATAAAGAAAGAGCGAGCTGGAAGTTCCTTCTGCCCATTCCTGAGGAACTGAGCCTTAACTTTTACATTTTGGCCGCTGAGCCAAGAGCAGCAACTGAGATGGGTGCTGCAGTGGGATAAAACCCTCTTCTCTCTGGCTGCCTTCACCAAATCCCAGGCTAGGTATGCAAAACTGGTAAAAACTCCTGGGAGGAGAGTGTGGGAGGCCAGGGGCTGGATCCCTCCCTGTGGTGGAGGAGATGCTTTCATCGTGAGCTCCATGCCGGGCTCTGTAACGGTGACCGCTGGCCTTTCCCGCAGACTGAGATCATGGGAGCTGCTGGTGCGGGAAAGCAGAGGGGCTAATGCATGCCTTTGACCATATAGGCAGTAACTGATATTTGAGTTCTGCATGTAGAAATGTCTGTTATCTTCTTCAGAGAAATGTAGGCTAGAAATAATCAAACGATCGTGTTGTATATTAATTGCCTGTGACGCTGTCCTTTAGGGTTTTTAAGGTGCAGGTCTGTACGAATTAGTATGCTACAAGTTAAAAACAATAAATCTGATGCATCTTTATACTGCCTGCTTTGATCTCCTTGTGCTCTGCTAAGCTGTTCTTCTCCCAACCAAAGGGAGCCAGACTCTGTGTGATAATGTACATCCTGTCTCCTTCCCCACTCCATGTGTGCACACAAGCTGCATATTTTACTTTAGAAATGGCAAATTTGGGTCACAAGTTCAGCAGTTGAAATGATGATTTTACCACATCCTGCTTGCACAGGAAGCTTATTTTGTAAAAAGCTGATAAGTTGGGTCCTCTAGATTTTGTCAAAACAAAAAGCAAAGCAAGCTATTTAAAGCTGCAAAGAGGTTTGGATTCTCACATGATCGGTTTGCCACTGTGTCTCACAGTGCACATGTTTAATTTAAAGGGAAAGCCTTGCAGCCTGCTCCTGTGCTACCTGGACTGACCAGCTTCCTATAATCACCAGGCTGTGATGATAATCTGGAAAGAGTTTTGGTTTTTTTTCTTGGTTAGCTGGGTTGGATTTTTCTGAGGAAGGATTATTTCTTCATTAATTGGGAAAAAAAAATTATACAGTATCATTTGGTCCAATGAATAGGTGATAACTTTCTCACTGTAAAACATCCAAACAAACGAAAAAAATTGTGCCAAACATTCACGTAGTAAGTGCAAGACTTTCACTTGTGCAGCGGTACTTAAGGGAAAGGAGCCAATCAGTCTGGTAAGCAATGTGGATGCTCAGTAGCAAGGAGTGGGAGACATTGACTGTTACTGTGTTAGATGAAAAGAAATGAGAGACCTTGCTCATAATGTAACAAGAGACCTAAAATGTGCTGTGCAAGTCATGAGCACGGTGCAAAGCATTTAATAAATGCTATTTTGTTTAAATGCAGGGTACTACAAAATAATGTTAGTGCTGGATTTCATGTGTTCAGTCTGAAGCAGTCATTTTTACAGAATCAGATTTTGTGCAGTGTAATCAATTGTTGCTATTCGTGTTGTTAACACATATCAGCTACAGCGCTTTACCTTTCAGATATTTCAGTTGCACAGAGCAGACCTTGGTGCTTGTACTGTGAAGTGGCAAAGATATGTAAATATCATCTGGCTGGAAGTGAGAAGACTTCTGTTTTGATGCTGAAGTGATGCATCATTTCAGTACATATCCTTTGAGAAAACCATGTTGAGTGGAATGATGGACAATGTGTGACAGGCAACAAAACATAATGAAAACCGGAACCTTCTGAGGATCTGTATGTCATGGTGTGATTGTTATTAAATGGTAAAATAATCTGCTCACCAGTCAACAATACTGATTTTGTCTTTGTTCTCTTGTAGGAATGTTTACCCTTGCAGAAGTTGCATCGCTCAATGACATCCAGCCAACTTACCGTATCTTGAAACCATGGTGGGATGTATTTATGGATTATCTAGCTGTTGTTATGTTAATGGTTGCCATTTTTGCTGGAACCATGCAGCTGACCAAAGACCAGGTGGTCTGCTTGCCAGTTTTGCAGTCTACTGTAAATTCAAAAGCACAACCCGGCACATCAGGGAAGGCTGACTTTACCACTGTTGAAACAACCACTGGTCAAGGAGAAGCAGCATCAATGAGAACGGTTTCCTTTGGAAGTGCCCCTACTGTAACACCTGACGTACCTCTGAGCAGAGCTACCTCTTCTCAGTATCAACCCACTGAATCAGGCCAGGAGCTGAAGAAGGAGCAGAAAGATTCTTTAGGCCGTAAAACAAATTTGGATTTTCAGCAATACGTATTTATTAACCAGATGTGCTATCATTTGGCTCTTCCTTGGTATTCAAAGTATTTTCCCTATCTTGTTCTCATCCACACTATCATTTTAATAGTCAGTAGCAATTTTTGGTTCAAGTATCCCAAGACTTGCTCAAAAATTGAGCACTTTGTGTCTATATTAGGGAAGTGCTTTGAGTCCCCTTGGACTACAAAAGCATTGTCTGAAACGGCATGCGAGGACTCTGAGGAGAACAAACAGAGGTTAACTGGTGCCCAGTCCCTGCCCAAGTATGTTTCCACTAGCAGTGATGAAGGAAGCCCAAGTGCCAGCACTCCCATGATAACAAAGTCTGGCTTCAAATTTTCAGCTGACAAGCCGATGATTGAGGTTCCCAGCGTCACTATTTTAGATAAGAAAGATGGCGAACAAGCCAAAGCGCTGTTTGAGAAAGTCCGTAAATTCCGGGCTCACGTGGAGGACAGTGATCTGATTTACAAGCTATACGTTGGCCAGACTGTCATCAAGACTGTCAAGTTCATATTTATTCTCTGCTATACCGCAAACTTTGTCAACACCATTAGTTTTGAACACATCTGCAACCCGAAAGTGGAACACCTGATTGGCTACACACAATTTGAATGTACACACAACATGGCTTACATGTTGAAGAAGCTGCTTATCAGCTATATTTCCCTTATTTGTGTCTATGGTTTTATCTGCCTCTACACGCTTTTCTGGCTGTTCCGAATACCTTTAAAAGAATATTCCTTTGAGAAGGTCAGAGAAGAGAGTAGCTTCAGTGATATCCCTGATGTCAAAAATGATTTTGCATTTCTCTTGCATATGGTAGATCAGTATGATCAGCTGTATTCTAAGCGATTTGGTGTCTTTTTGTCAGAGGTAAGTGAGAACAAACTACGGGAAATTAGTTTAAACCATGAGTGGACTTTTGAAAAGTTGCGGCAACATGTTTCCCGCAATGCCCAGGACAAGCAAGAGTTGCATCTCTTCATGCTGTCGGGGGTCCCTGATGCAGTGTTTGATCTGACGGATCTGGAGGTGTTGAAACTGGAGCTGATTCCTGAAGCGAAAATCCCAGCAAAAATTTCCCAGATGACAAATCTTCAGGAGCTTCATCTGTGCCACTGCCCTGCGAAGGTCGAGCAGACTGCCTTCAGCTTCCTCCGGGACCACTTGAGATGCCTTCATGTGAAATTCACAGATGTTGCAGAAATTCCTGCGTGGGTGTATTTGCTCAAAAACCTCCGTGAGTTGTACTTGGTAGGCAACTTGAACTCTGAAAACAATAAAATGATAGGGCTTGAATCTCTCAGAGAGTTGAGACACCTTAAAATTCTCCACGTGAAGAGCAATTTGACCAAAATTCCCCCCAATATCACAGATGTGGCACCACATCTGACAAAACTAGTCATTCATAATGACGGCACTAAGCTTGTGGTACTCAATAGCCTTAAGAAAATGACTAATGTTGCGGAGTTGGAACTGCAGAACTGTGAACTGGAGAGAATTCCCCACGCCATCTTCAGCCTCTCTAACTTACAGGAACTGGATTTAAAGTCAAATAGCATACGCACAATTGAAGAAATCATCAGTTTCCAGCACTTAAAAAGATTGACTTGTTTAAAGCTGTGGCACAATAAAATAGTCAACATTCCTTCCTCCATTACCCACATAAAGAATTTGGAGTCTCTTTATCTCTCCAATAACAAACTCGAATCCTTACCAGCCGCAGTGTTCAGTTTACAGAAACTTAGGTGTTTAGATGTAAGCTACAACTCAATCGCATTGATTCCAGTGGAAATAGGTTTGCTTCAAAATCTGCAGCATTTTCATATCACGGGAAACAAAGTCGACGTTTTGCCAAAACAGTTGTTTAAATGTGTTAAATTGAGGACTTTGAGTCTGGGACAAAACTGTATTACCTCAATCCCAGATAAAGTTAGTCAACTGTTGCAGCTGACTACTCTGGAACTGAAGGGAAACTGCTTGGACCGTCTGCCAGCCACGCTGGGGCAGTGTCAGCTTCTCAGGAAAAGCGGGCTCGTGGTGGAAGATCACCTCTTTGACGCTTTGCCCTCAGAAGTTAAAGAGGTGTTGAATCAAGACACAAGCATTCCCTTTGCTAACGGGATTTAGGCTGAGGTGAAATGCTCCAGTAGCTGACTTCCAAATGGCAAATGCTAAAAAGTATGGCAATTGTGAGACCATGCGTTTTAGAAAGCAGAATTCCTTGGAAGGCAGGACTACTAGCAGGATTAGAAGAGGTGTAACCGAGCGTTCAATGTTTGCAGTGTTTCAAGAGATTATTCCAAAATTTTTGAGAGGATAAAGAACCTTAATAATCTCAATTCTTTTTTCCTTAAATTGTTTGTAACTTGGATGCTGCCGCTTTTGAATGTTTACAAATTTGCTTGCCTGCTTAAAGTAAATGATTAAATTGATGACCTTTTCTTACTATGCAAGTTATTCTTTAAGGTCTGGATTTACTTTAGTGCATTATGGGGGGAAAAGCAAGGATAAATGTTGTATATGGTATGGTTCTAACAGCACTTGAAACACATGATGATGTGTGGTGTTAGTGTTTAGCCATCCTCAGCAAATGAAACCAGTTTGGCTGTGCTTTGAACTGCACCAGAACCACCGTTATTCCTGCATTAAGGTATGTGGTTTGCATCAGGCCAAGTGTGTTTGCCTTCATTCCTCATCCTCGAGGCCTCATGTTGTTGGGTGAGATTTCTTCTGTGATCCAGTGTGCTACTCCTTCACACCGGCAAAGACTGGTCACATTCCCGCAGCTGGTTTCCCCCCCCAGCTTCCTCTGTCCCACGCAGCAGTGGGTGGTAAAAGAGAGAATACTGCCACTTGGCTTTCAAGTTGGGGATAGTTTTGATATTTGAACTGTTTTGCAAGGTGACTTCGAAAGCCATTAAACACCAAGTGACTTTACTGCTCATGTTTTGCTGCTCTTCGAGTTTTCATCTGGGAAACTCAAGGCATTTTATGAGTTGGTGATTGTTTTGTTTCACAGCCCTTGCTTAGGAACTGGGGCATCTGCTCCATTTTCTAGACTAATGACAGACATAAGAATTACGATTTACCCAAATGTGATTTAGCTTTATCACCTATTGTGGTGTGTCCCCCACACTGGGACTTTAACCATAGGACCACCCTTCTCCCTCACCCCAGCCCAAGTAATCTGATGTTTTTGAACACTTATGCGCTGTTAGAAAACCCTAACTGCGTGCCAGTTAATAATCAAATAAAGGAAAAAGCAGACAGCGGTAAGTGTGGGATTTTTTTGGGGGTGGGGGGAGGTGGGTGTTGGTTTTTTTTTTTTTTTAACTGAGTTTGCATTGCCAGAACCATTAAAGACATATAATCCATTAAATCTGCAAAATCATCAGTTGTAAATCTTGGCCATTTACATTCCATGTGCGCAGAAAAGAAGTACTATGCTGGGAGATGATTACATGATTACTCATGGTTTAAACACAATTCCCTATTGTAGTGCGGTCAGGACTGAACTAGTCTGTAGTTCAAGGGACTGTTCTTCTCACACAGAAATCCTCATGCACAGCGATTTCTACTGTAACTTCACCAGAGCTGCCCTGACTTACACCACTATTAACGAGGGGATAGTTTCGGCCTAGGGGCATTGAGCAGTCAGGAACATTTCAAATACTGCTCTTATGAATCTTGCACATTTTATTGTTAATCATTTACTGTTAGTCATGCTGGGAGGACTGTTCTCAGCTGTAGGTAGCAGTCTCTGAATACATACCTGCACTGTATGTTTATGTGTATCAGAAGATCAGTTTATGAATAGTGGTTTTCCCACTCCTTTTGGGGATACAGTCTGTTTTCCAGTTGCCAGCAGGTAGTAAACTCGGGATGTTGACAGTTCTGCAACACCAAGTCACAGGATTGGCAGAATACTTGCAGTTACTGATCTGTCCTCCACTGGGAAATTTAGTGCTAATCCTCAGATTTTTTTTTTTTTTTTTTTTTAAGTAGAAGTTAAGGCTGCAGTGTTTTGTTTTGGTTTTTTTTTAAGAAAAACTCATGTGTTTATTTTTTGCACATAGATCACTTTAAAATTGCTGGACTATTGACTCTTTAGAAAAACTGTGGAATTTACTATTGGTGTATGCTTTGTATTTGCTGTTGAGTGTCATTTCAGCTTCCAAGAAATGGTGTGTAGGGGGGAGGAAGAGTTGGAGGATGACAAAGTAATGACGATATTTAGAAAAATAGTTCTATTTTTCATCTCTTTTTCTTATTTTAATAGCATAGTCGCACAGAATGTGACCGTGGATTGATCCAGCTTTTAAAAGCTTTTTTTGGTGTTTCCGATTCTCCTACTGTCCCTACTGATGTTCAAAAAATAAACCCATGTCCACTTCATATGAGTATGGTATACATAATTTAGATCACTGTTTTGACTAGTTATTAGCCAATTGTACGTCTTTAGACAACTTCCTCCAAAATAAGTACACGTTAAAGTTAATTTCAGGCTTGTGAGGCTTGCTCAGCATAAACTCCAGTCTTGTTTTAGGAGAGCTTTCTCAGAGTGGGGAGGAACTGCCCATCATGCCCATGTCACTCCCCCCAGTCCTTCCTCCTCTTTGTGACTGTTTATAATGTTCCTATTTCCTGCGTGTCAACTGACACAGTCTTGCTTTAAAGTCTTGGAAGTTCATCTCTTTTCCATGTAAGGCATGTGAAATATATTTTGCATTTCTATTTGATTTAATAAATAAGATGTTTATATCTTCCTCTAATCTATTTTTTTATGGGGAAAAGTGTGTTTGCATAGTAAAATCTCCGATTTCAAGTATATCTTATGCTGAACTTGTTCTGTGGTGCCTATACATCTAAGAAGGAAGGGGTATGAGCAACTGTTCCTAGTAAATCCTGTAGGTACGGTTTCTAACTAGAATACAGTACTTCAGGATGGGTTTTTCCTTTTTTTCATATACATAATCTAAATGACCTAACACTGTTTTTATTTGGCTAATGGAGTTTTGCAGAATATATGTATAGTCCCAGAAGAAAAATTACTGTGTTCATTTAAATGAGAGGAAGTAGGAAATTGCCCATTCTGTTTGCTCCTGCCACTGTAATGCATTTCTGTGAAGATCCTTTAGTTTTCCAGTAAGTTGTCCATTTGGAACATGCTTCCTGTGATGCAAACAGAGCTATGGCTGTCCTAAGCAGGCACCAGGCCTCTTGCTGTAAGGGAGGATGCTGACACTTGTGAAAGGCTCTCTGCTGCTAAATAAATCGCTTTGCAGTCCTGAGCTGCCCTCTCTGGTAGCAAAGGGGGAAGCCCAGACACTGTAAGTCATGTCTGGTTATGGGGGATCTGCTTTGTGGACTGTTTTTTTAATAAAAATCTTACAGAAATAGCTGGTCTGTATATTGTGTTTCCATGGATGTGCACAGAAATTAGTGGCGTACAGTTATGTGAAGACAATGGGGTAGACTGTGATCCTTTACTTAGTCAAGTCAAACAAATGAGGTGTTCCTACAGCTGTGGTGTTGACCATCATCCTGATTTCTTGCAGGAGCAGATTTTGGCTTTCAGACTTCTCGGTTCTCAAGACAGGGAGCTGTGCAGAAACCTGGCAGTCCCAAGTGTAACTCTTCTGCAGCTCATTGTGAACATGTGAAAAATGAGGCTTCTGTTGGGTCTGTGGGATGTGAACCCGTGAGGGTGCTAAAGATGAGAACAAAAGCCTCGAATTTGCTGAGGCATCCCAGTGTTGATGGCAGAGCCATAGGGCACAGTGGCAGCGGGCTGAGGGTACCTTATTGGGCTGCTGCCGCCCAGTGTGATGGGATTATTGTCTGTGCAACAACTGGCCTTGGAGATAACATGGAGTGTGGCGCTGCTCTTCAGTCCAAAGCGAGGAGACAGGCTAAACCCAAAAGAGCACCAGACCTGTGACTTGGGACCTACTTTTGGTTTTGGCACAACCTTCTCTCCTCCCCTGGGGAAAAGGAGGTAAAAAAAAGATTTAAATTTCCTATCTATAAGCTGAGGATTCTTTACTGAAGGTAAAATACATGAATGATTGTGAAAAACACAAATCCTGTAGAAATGAGATCATTTAGAAAGATTCAGGAGGCACAGACAGGCTCATCATTAGCTGCATGGCAGAGCCCTATCAATGCGGTTTTAATGTGCGATCCCAGAACCATTTGATTTAGCAAACTATCCTAGGCAGGACTAGAAGGTATCTCAAGATGTCTTTAGGCCTGCCACCCTGGCTCATGCAGAAATAAGATTCCCTACCTCATTCCTGCCAGATGTTTGGGAAGATGTAGGAATGGGTTAGACAGTGATGGAGATTCCAGCCTCTCTAGGCAAGCTGTTCCCTTAGTCATCTTGCCCGTTGAAGAAACACAGCTAGAACCTCAGCCAAACAGCAATGGCTGATGCTCCATTTAGGCCAAACCAAATGATTAGAAATGTGTTAATGTGTTTGCTTGTAGACGTAGACTTCTGCATGGACGTGTTGCGTCCTGAGCAGCTTGGGAGGACTGAAGTTTGGGATTCCTTTGAAAAGAGCTCTGAGGGACGGCTAGCATCAGTTTGGTTACAGATGTAGCGCATTCTCCAATGACGGCAAGGCCATCCGCAGCCACGGTGCCGTGCATTTATGGCTGATCTGCCTCATCTTAGGCTGGTGGTTGACATCCTTGCCCTTGCAAAGCTGAGCAAAGCCTGGGTGGTCTGTTTGTTCAGAAAGACATTTTGTGAAAGCATTTAAATAAAATGTTTCTCAAGCAAGTTTGCTGTAGGAACATGCAAGGTGATCCTTAAGATGACCAGAATTGAAAGAACTGAGACAAATTCTGTAGTGTTTTTAGCCTTGGCATTAACCCCTTGCCTCCCACTGTGAACTGATAAAATTGCTGCATGAACTACTGATTAGTTTACAGGGTTCCCCGAATGATTGGCAGTTTTAGCACTACAGTAGAGTTCCCAGTTCAGGCTGTCCGCTTGTGCTTGTACAGTGTGTTCAGCACTTAAACCGAAGGCATCAAACATTGATGTTGCAAAATCCTGTGGGCTTATGCTGTGACCAGTTTCTCAGGACAGCAAATCATTCCCCATGCTGCTAAAGGGAGGGAAAGCTGTGTTACTGAGTACAGTTGTTTCTGTAGCAAAGACGAGGCTTTAGAATTAAGCTCAGAAACAGATTTTCCAAGCTGATTACAAACACGCACCCATTCCACGATAAAAGTCATGAGAGATGTCGTTTCTGGCAGAGTTGCTGAAAATAGTTCCTGTAACTCAGCCAGGCATGGATGCAGAAGCGGCAGCTCTTTAACCCTGCACATCAACACAATACAACTCAAGTGAGGATCTTTAAAACCACACGCACTGGAGTTTGGCCAGGCTGCATCTCTCTCCCTTCCCTGAAGAGAACAGCCCCTGAGCCCTTTTGCAATTACTACAGCCAAGACCTTTGTTCTGTCTTGCCTCCAACAGCATGTTGCCCCTTGATGCTGGAGGTAATGTAGGGTTATTGGTTTAATAATGACTATTTGGGAAGAATGCCATCTTCTAAATTAACACCACAGTTGCTTGCAGGAAGTCTTCCAGCACAGAGCAGGTCTGTTCCTATAAAGTGAACGTGTTGTGCCCATAAACAACAAAATCTTGAGTTGGGATTGGGTTGTGGAGACCATTAGGAATAAATGCATGAACATGTTGCTGTTTTGCTAACCAGTTCTGGGTAGTTTTGCTGCTTCAGGTGGTTTGTATAAGTGGATTTTAAGACCTTTTCCCTAACACAGTCCTGCAGTGTCTCTGGAGCAAACATTGCTGGCCTGGGGCAGGCTGGCTTGTCCCAGAGGGTGCTGCTGGAGCTGCCCTGGCAGAGCTGGGGTGGGAGAAGGCCGGGGTGCCGTAGCTGCTGCCAGCACCCCATGGAGGCTCCCCTCTGCTGGAGCGGCCGGACTTACCTCGCTCCTCCTGAGGCATCATCTATGGGAGATGCCGCACAAGATTGTGTCCTTAGCTACAAAATAAAGGGAATGCTGTTGAATGTAACCTGTTGCCAAGCGACGTGTCTGAAAGATGGGGATCGTGATAATAGGAGGAAATGCAGAATAAGGAAAAAAGAAAAAGGGAATAAATAGTCCTGAGAGGAGGTAGACCCACCTTCTCCAGCTTGAAATTTCAGAAGTTTCAGAAAGACGGTGTACAATCTGGAGTGCAAGTTACAGTTGCTCCTGCCTGAAGCCAAGCTCAAGCCCTCAGGGCACCCTAGGACTCTTCCTTTTTTTTTTTTCCCCCCTCCCTTCTGTCCCCCCTGCCTCTCAGACAGGGCCTTAGGGTGCTTGTGCGGCTGCTGCTTGCGTGCTTTGCTTCCCCCTCCTGCTGCTCTGCAAGTATCCACGACAAGCCTGTCCCTGCAGAACCGTTAACGCTTATCCCAGCCCAGCCATACCCGGGGCTGCCCCCCTGCCCTGGCTGCCTGTTCGGCAGCGCTCTGCAGGGAAACCCCGGGTGCTATCGAGGGCCAGAGCGTAATCTTGGAGCTGCAGCTTCCCCTTGTGAAGGATTCTCCCTCCTCCAGCTGGCAGGCGACACCCAAGTGGGGCTGAGCCCTGCCAGCACAGGGAGGCTGAAGCTCCCGCCCGGCTCCCAGCCTCCCGCTCCAGGGCCGCTGCATGGAAGTGCTGCCGAGCGGGTGACGCTGGGGCTGGTGGGGGCCCCGTGGGGTCCTGTCCGCCTCCAGCTCTCACACAGCCTGAGGGAGCCGTGCTCTTCCTGCAGCCCTCTGCGGAAAGGGTTTCCATAACATCTTTAAGTTGCGATTTCCATAGGCATCTCCGCAGCTCCTGCTGTTGTGTGTCCTAACAGCCTCCCCTCTCTTTGTTGGAAATTGGGTTGCGTGTTTCTTGCCCTGTTTGTAAAGGACGCAGAGAGCACCTGAGGATTGCCACAGCCCCCTCTGCAGTGAGTGCTTCTCCATCACCCCTTCATTTTTTTCTCTACCCTAGGTTAACCCCTTCCTTCAGCCTCTCTTCATGTGTTGTTTGGGTGTGTTTGGTTTTTAACACTCACCGTTCCTGTTGCTTGCCTCAATCCTCTCAGTTTATCAAGTTTAGCAAAATTAGCGGAGCTTGTAGTGGGATGTGGGACCTGGGGACAAGCAGTGTAGAGCCGCTGACCCCTGGGGACACGCAGCCAGAACGATACTCCCCAGGAGCAACGTCTTCACGCTGCGTGCCTGGGTTGCCCAACCTGCTTACCCCGAGCGGGCGGCCCTGCAGAAAGCCTGGCCACACCGACTTCCCGGTGTCCTCCGGGGGAAGGGAATTCAGATGCAGTTTTGCAAGGTGACTTTGGTCTGATGGCTGAGCAGGGGAGAGTGGCAGGGTGTCGCACGGCCTCAGTGCCTCTGCTCAGGGGCAGGTCACTGCTGCTCTCGTTTGCTGTTTGGCTCCTCCAAGGTCCAGGGGATGTATCTGAAGATGGTGGTTGGTCTCCAAGCCCTCCAGGCTCTTACCTATCATGAGAGTTTTATTGTGGACTTCTTCCCACACTGTAGCTACAGTGTGGCTGCAAGGACGTCCTATGGCTGTAAAATGCTGGTCGAGCAGAGACTCCGGGTGTATGCCCAGGTCTGTAGGGCTGTAATGTGCAACAGAGCTGGAAACCAGGTGCCTCTCAGGACATCAAGTTTTAACCTATTAAATTGGGAAACATGCTTAATGAAAGGCAAAGGCCAGCTGGGTTGTAAATTGATCCCTGTCAGTATCAATGTTTATGTGTGTTTGAGGCCTAAGAAAATGCCAGCGTGATCTGACCCAGGAGAATGCGATACATTTCTAGGCTGTTTTTGTACTAAAATTTAGCTAAGTAAATTGACTTTAAAGTTGAGTGTGATAAACGGGTATGAGGCGGCACTGTCCCTGCGAGCCAGCACTAGTGTGGATGAATAATTCACACACTTAGTACATGGGAAAGTTCCTCAAACCTTCAAAGCTATTTTTGCTTGTGTGATGGCTGAGTCTGCGTGTCCCTCTCACCGCAGATTTCATCCTTCGCACAGAGCATGTGTGTTTTCCCCAGATGCTGGGGGTCTGAAACCACAGTGACCCAGTGCCATCGCTGCTAGACAGAGGTCAGCTCCAGGAGGCCACACAGGCATCGCGTAAGGAACCTTAGTGCGTCCTCTCTCAGGGACCGCTCCTCTTTCAGTTTAGGACGAGTAAAGATGACAGGCTGCAGTTTTGAACTAGAACTGTATGGAAGAGGCCTTAATTAAATCATTTTTCTGAATTAATTAAAAGACTGCAAAATGATCATGTAGACAGTAGTGCTGCATCATGGTTTGAAACCTGCCTTTCTCCTCCCCGCCAGGCAGTCAAGCTAAGCTTGGCCACCTCTTCCCCGGCAGAGCAGGTACGCTGCCAGCTGGGGTGTCTCTGCAGGAGTTACCCCACAGAAGAAGTACGCCCACAGTGAAAGGTAAGTGCATCTTCAGAGGAAGGCATTCCAGGTTACTCTCCCATGTAGACAAGGTCCTTGTGCCTGTGGAGCTTTGTTTATCTTTGCGCTTGTGTGGATCAGCCTTAGCAACATGTTTAACTCTGAATGTATTCGTTTAATTAAATGTTTTTAACATTCATTACGGAGCTGCTAATTGCTGACTCCCCCAGAGGAGCTCGGCAGCAGACGGTGTGGGGTGTGAAACACCGGTGAACAGCCTGAGTGGGACCACTCAGAGGGTCCCAAAATGAGCGTTTTAGTCTTACAATCTGCTGCTCTCGCCTCACCAGACTGAGGAAGGGCTGGCTCAGAGGAGATCCAGCATTGCTGCAGTTTTGTTAGGCTGCAATCAGTGCTCCTGAAAGCCTGAAGGGCTGCTGCTATTATTAGCAAAATGTTGGCAGTGTGATTAGCTCTGTGCAAGACTTAAGTTCAAAGAAGCTTAAAGGAGGAACAGACACACACAGACTGGACTTAGGCGCTGCGTATTATAAAACTATGGCAGTGTTATGTGATGTGGAAAAAAGTGTGTACACGCTGGTTCTCCACTTGTTACCCTGCTGGCCACAGCACTTCCCATGCTTAGCAGCTAACGGGCCTCGGTGCGAGCTACGACTCCTTGGTGTATGAGAGTGGAGCGGGCCGGGGCAGCCAGGAGGGATTCCCCATGCTGGGATGTGCAGCGGGACTGGTCAGGTTTATGAGGACTTAGGATAAAAATGCCCTGAGCACCAAGGCTGTGGGCCCTCAGCCGCCCCACTGCCTGTAGGGCTGGCTCTGTTCCTGTCAGTAGCTCTGAATTATGCATCTTGGGAAAGAAAAACAACCCTAAACACTCAGTTTAGTACAAAAGTATTTTGGAGGTTTGCAGCTGTGAAACTCCTCGCTACAGGCTATTGGGGATGCTATGAGTTTTTGTAGTCTCAAGAGGATGCAAAGGAAGTTCATGGGAGAACACTCCAGGGAGGATTAGTGAATACATGGAAACCACCTCTGCCGTGGCATGGCCCTGGCTTTTGCCCTGATTTTCTTATTATCTGCAGCACCTCCTTTGGCTGCTGTCAGAACCGGGAGGCTCTCCAACAAGATGCCCTGGTGGAGAGCAAACAGCTGCTGTGTGCTGCGCAAGCCTCCTTCCTCCCGTCAGGATGCACCGCAACTACGGCATCTGCTCACGCCCCAGAGCGCGGCAGCGTGGCTGCTAGCCATGGGCATGGCTTCCATTCCTCCATCATGACAGCTTTATTACAGGCTGCTTTCTGCGATAGAAAAACTAATTTCTCTGTCCTTCTTTGCCTTGCTTTTGTGCATCCTCCACAGCACATACCCCTTTTGCTTTCTCCAGACCGGCCTGCGGTGTTGTCTGGGCACAGAGGCACCATCTGCTTGAAGGGAAGAGGCATTACTCCTTGGTGTAACCTACAGCCTTTGATAGATAATTCTTTGGTTGTGTCGTGCAAACAGGCCCAGACGGCGGTACGTGCCCAGCTGCTCGCCTTTGCCCTGTTCGGGGGGCTCCTCGCTGGCAGCAGCCCCTCTTATTCCTGCCCTGTGCAAGATGCCCCGTCGTTTGCTAGTTCCCGAGTGGTCTGAGCTTGTACAGCCTTCAGAGGCTGGCCACAGCGCGGGCTCCTGTACAGGAGACAGGGAAGGAGCTTCAGGCACTGCTGGCAGAGGATACTTTAGCCCCACACATGCTTGCACAGGGGGATGAGGGACTGCCAGATACCCTCGGCCTCCCTGCTTTGTGCCGAAGACAGGCGTATTCCTCTGGTCTGACACCCGGAGGAAAGGAAAGGACGAATGGTTGGTGCTTGGCTTTTGCTGATTTTCCATCTCTCCAGAGCACTGTGCACAAAAGGACCTAGATGGGGCTCCTCCACCTCGCTCGCATGCTGGGGTTTGCTGGGGGCTGTGCCGCACTTTGGGGCAGACCGAGCCGAGCATTTTGGAGTTCTTTGCAGCTGACTTTTAAATGCAAAGGTGTTTCCAGCCTGAGCAGAGCAGGGTGGCTCTCGCTCTCTCCTGGAGCAGTCGCCACGTTTGGAGACACAGCTCTTGTTTCCTTCTATGAGTTCTCACGCAAAGGCAGTGCCTAAATGGCTGTCAAAGGCCGGGCTGGTGGAAATCTCCTGTTTCTAATGTTGCAGAGTTGAAGTCAGGTACATCTTGTGAGATTAATGCAACAATTACGAGGAGTTTGGAACTGGTCCTAACACATCACAAAAAGCAAAGAAATCCTGCAGTTCAACGTGCTGACCGTTTGCAGGGCTGTTCTGCCTCTCCACTGCTCAGCATCCAAAGCTCTGTCACATAAAGGGTTAAATGAGCCCCAGTGAAACCATCCTCCAAAAAACCTGGGATGTTTCTCAGAGCTTCATCACTAGCTGGGGTAGAGGTGAACTTTTTCTGCTCTGACCCTTCTTAAAGGACTTTTTTATGTTCCCAAAATGTTTATTCTCAATTCATTTGGCTTCACATCCAAAATGATTTGAAGCTTGTTTTTTCCAGATGCCTCTTTTGAAAACTGCACACTCAAGCCATTGTGCACGGCAGCTCCGATTTCAACCTGAGAAAAGTCTGACAACAGTCTCTGCAGTCTTTATTTTCTCTTCCCTGTGGCTTGGGTTTTGTTTGGGTTTTGAGGGTTTTTTTCCTGGCAGAAATTTCTTTGTCACAGTCAGGCTGACAGTGGCCTACAACATCATTGTTGGATTAAAAGACATATGGCATTTGGAGTGGTCTTTTATATGTTTCTGAATCCCAATTATTACCCTGTAAGAAACTACAGGCTGTCCTGGAGCTGCTGAAATGAATCACTTGGGTGAACGCTTTTTCTTCTTTTTTGCTGCCAATTTGAAACAGTAAAAAGTCTGGCTAAATCCTTCCTTCCTAATAAAATCTGGTGCAAAACTTCCACTCATTTGGAGGAATCGTTGTACCACAGCACCCTATCAGTACGTGGGGACCGTCTTCTTCCTGAAAGGACTTTGCTGTACCTTTATGCCAACTTTATCAGAAAAAGGCACCTTCTAAAATTCGGGGTTGAGACCTCAGCCGTTTTGGAGATGCTGCTGTCCTTCATTAACTAATTTACTGGTTTATTGAAACCACAGACTTGTGGGGAACATTTCTGTGCCAGACCTTCTCAATGGGCTGGTTGTGCAGGTAAGTACTCAGTGCTGCAAGGGTTGCACAATCCAGCCCTTCAGCTGCTGTAAGAATATCCTTTTACAAGCTCTAAGATCAGGAGAAGTACCCACGATATTTTTACTTTGGTGCAGTTCTCTTTAGCAATGAGGGACTGTGTGTATGGGATGTTTACTGGGCAAACACCATGGCTTCAAACTCCTGCAAGTGAAACTGCCTTTATTGATTTTCAGTGTCTGAGGCATGCCAAGAGCAAATACAAATACAGTATAAAATGTGGATCTTCAAATGCCATTTGGGGATAAATGCTTACAAGGACGTGAGTAACAGGCAAAGAAACGTGCTCGTGGCTGAAAAATTTCCAAACTTTATGTTGTCCCTGTCTTTGCCGATCTGGTTCAGCCAGGGAGATGGCAGCGAGCGCCTGGACGGTCAGCCCTGCCCTGGTGCCCGGATCCAGAACTAGGCAGGGAGCAGGCATAAGGCTGAGAAGGCAGGTTGCTCCTTGTATCCGCTCTGTGTGTTTTGCTGAAGCCTCAAGAGCAGAGCCAGCTGGTGATACTGGTTCTGGTGGCATTGAGAAGCGGACACTAGCCTGCTGGGAAAAGATCCAAGACCATCAATTCATTTTCATTTCCTATGCATCAGTTAGACGGTGAGAGTATTGATTTAATCTGAGAGCTAGAATTGACAAAGCCGTATCGACGGTTGCTGATATATAGCTGTGCTTTTCTTGTGTCTTAGAGCATCTGGGAAGTGGCTTTAAATGGACAGCTTGTGTGTCTTCTTTGAGGGGGGAAATGGTGAAGGTGTGTGTAGAGACAGTTGCTCTGGCACAGCCCTCGCTAGGCTGGCTGGATCCTGGGCAGGTGGGACATTACCTTGGTTGCTGTGGTCAGTTCACAAATTTCTTTAATTTGCTGAAGGAATCGGGCCTGACAGGGCTATAGGACTTCATAAACAACTTTAGTTTTCTTTTTCCCTGTCCTTATTCAGATCCTCAGGTGTACATAATCTGAGAAGACGTGAAGGTCTGATTCAAAACCCCACATCCTACAGCTGATGTCCTAGACGACCCTGTCTCACATTTAGCAGCAGTCTGGTTTCTGAGTTTTAAATAAATATGTGGGGATCTCTGACCTTTTCACTTGAGGTAAATGTATATGCCAAGGGAGGGTATGATCACAGGGCAGGGTGATGTTCCAGTGCTGCCTTTAATTTGGCTGGTCTGACTAGCAGTGGAACGGATGTCAGCAAGCGGTGTTGAGACTCTCTGCTTCAAGTGTCTGTAAAAATACCTTTCCTAATGTTGCTGGCACGGCCCTTACTGAGCACACAGGAACCCCACCTTCACTTGCTGGTAGGTGGCTCTGATTACCCATGATTCTGGTGCCAAGGAATTTTGCAATTTTTTTGTGTAACTTGGATGGAAAGTGGTATTTCGGGTTTTTTTTTCTGTGATTGCTGCTTTCAGTCTCCTTTCCATGGTATATATCTTGGAGAGTTTATACATCTTAATGAAATTATGCAAAGGGGAGGCGTTGCCCAGCGGAAAGGAGAAAGTGGAAAAAAATGAGATAAGCTTCCAGAAATAACATGGAAACCATTTTTTTTTTCTGTAGTACTGAAAGCCTGTTCTAGATGAGTAAATTAAAATTGTTTGCAGTCATACACTGAGAAGACAATATAAGTGTATGAGTGTCTGCTAGGAAGGCCCACCCGAGTGGGACCCCCACCTGTACAAGCACTGCCACCAGAGAGTTTCGCTGGCGTAGCCAGGGGTTTTCCAGGGGACAGGCACTGGGATGGCCCCTTGCAAATGCCATCTGATGAATCACACTATTCTGAGGCGGTTGTGGAGCAATCTTTGGCTCCACATCTGAATTCCACTGAACAAGCACAACACAGGAAAAATTCCTTGTACATAATACGAGGAGAAAGCTAGAGCCGGTCTAGCTCGCATCAGTTCCTGGGGCAGCTGTCTCACACGTGGCCTCTGGACCACATGGAGCTGGAGCTGGCCTTTGTACATGGATGTGAGCTGGGCAACCAGAGCACTTGGGGCCAGTTTCAGGCTTTACCCATGGTGTATCTATTTCCAAACCCTGGTATTTTGCGTGCAGGAATGTGGCAGGAGGCAAGGCAGACTGATTGCTTTGTGGAGCGCTAATCCTGGTACTCTGAAGCTGGCCCTGGGTATCTGGGCCTAACGTTACGCTAGATGTATATGTTTGCATTTGATTTTTGCATCTCACGGAAAAATACATAAGCACATGTTGAATTGGTTGGATGGTCGCATCCAGAGGGTAGTGGTCAATGGCCCAATGTCCAGTTGGAGATCAGTGATAAGTTGTGTCCCTCAGGGGTCCGTATTGGGACCAGTACTCTTTAATATCTTCATCAATGACATTGACAGTGGGATCAAGTGCACCCTCAGCAAGTTTGCAGATGACACCAAGCTGAGTGGTGCGGTGGACACGCCTGAGGGACGGGATGCCATCCAGAGGAACCTGAACAAGCTCAAGAAGTGGGCCTGGGTGAACCTCATGAGGTTCAACAAGGACAAATGTAAGGTCCTGCATCTGGGTTGGAGCAATCCCTGGTATCACTACAGGCTGGGGGATGAAGGGATTGAGAGCAGTCCTGCCGAGAAGGACTTGGGGGTACTGATGGATGAAAAGCTGGACATGAGCCAGCAATGTGCGCTTGCAGCCCAGAAGGCCAACCGTATCCTGGGCTGCATCAAAAGCAGCGTGGCCAGCAGGTCGAGGGAGGGGATTCTGCCCCTCTACTCCGCTCTCGTGAGAGCCCACCTGGAGTCCTGCGTCCAGCTCTGGGGCCCTCAGCACAGGAAAGACATGGATCTGTGGGAGTGAGACCAAAGGAGGGCCACAAACATGATCAGAGGGCTGGAGCACCTCTCCTATGAAGACAGGCTGAGAGAGTTGGGCTTGTTCAGCCTGGAGAAGAGAAGGCCCCGGGGAGACCTTATTGCAGCCTTTCAGTACTTAAAGGGGGCTTATAGGAAAGAGGGGGAAAAACTTTTTAGCCGGGCCTGTTGCGATAGGACAAGGGGTAATGGTTTTAAACTAAAAGAGGGGAAATTTAGACTAGATATAAGGAAGGAGTTTTTTACAATGAGGGTGGTGAAACACTGGCACAGGTTGCCCAGAGAGGTGGTAGATGCCCCATCCCTGGAAATATTCAAGGTCAGGGTGGACGGGGCTCTGGGCAACCTGATCTAGTTGAGAATGTCCCTGCTCATTGCAGGGGGGTTGGACTAGATGACCTTTAAAGGTCCCTTCCAATCCAAACTATTCTATGATTCTAAGATATCCCTCACACTGTAGCTCTCTGCTAGCTTGCCTGTAGTTGCTGGAGCCATAACTGGGAAAGGAGAGAGAAGAAGGGAGAGAGATGTATCTCAGCCACAGGGAAGATCTGGGTCACAGCCCATAACAAAGCCAGTTCACCGGTGCCCATGGCTGGAGGTGACTGGGCTGGGTGATAAATGTCGACAGGAAGGGGGAATATATGCATTTCTTTTTTTTTTAATCCTGATTTGATATTTCTGTCCCAGAATGCTTAACATATGCCACTTAGAAGGGAAAAATACAAATCTTCACAGCTCCCTCCCATAGCTACCTAAGATAGTTCTGGGCTTTGTGTGGGGGAGTCTCAGTGGTGAAGGGGGTGAATCCATTAACCTGGCGAGAGCTGAGGTTATATGTCCCTTGGTAGCAAGAATAGGTGAGAAAAACTGCCTTTGAAGCCCCTGTTACTCCCCAATACTCACTTCTGCCCTTCCTCAGAAGGTCCTTTCAGGAGAGCTGATTAAGGTATTTGTGTGGCTGCACACAAACTGGATGAAAGGACAAGATTTTAAAAAGCCCTCAAAAAGGGGAGGGTTGTGCACCTGTGTAGAAAACCCATGTTGTGCATCTGTATTAAGATCTATAATCACAGTTAATGAGGTTATCTGCATTTAAAGTGGTCCTGGATTGGGACCACAGATGATGAGGCTGGCTGGAACCACGTGCCCAGGAGGTATATGACCCTGGAGCATGGAGCTGAGTGAAATCCACATTTGACTGGGATTTTTGAGAGGCAGCCAGTACTAGTTTCAAAGTGCTCTCAAGTATCACGGAAGAAATGTTGACAGACTGCGATCCTCACACTGATGAATGTGCTCAGGCTGTGGAGAGCATCTCTACATTCGTGCCAGGACTTGAGACCCAGAGTAACAAGTGCAATGGAAGAGAAGGAGGAGGAGGAGGAGAAGGAAGCAAAAGCTGATACCGAGCAGATGCTTTCTATCATTTTCTGGACGAGCTGCTTTGGGCTCAGCAAAGGGAGCTGTCTCCTGGCGAGTCAGAGCCGCGCTGCAGAGCGGAGCAGGCAGAGTTACCACGGCAGAAGGCATTTTTCAGACCTTGCAGTGAAGCTTCCCAGGGCAGAGCTGGGGGGATGCGAGACCTCCATCAGTGCCAAGCCGCCCGTCTCCCTGACACCCTGGGAGCTGCTGCCCTGGCTGCTGACACGTGTGAGAGGGTGGTAGGGGGTGGCACAGTACCCACCTTTTGCAGCAAATAAACCTACCCCGTCTCCAGACCAAGGCTCCAAAGTGGGTTTAACAGCACAATTATTAAGCTAATAGAGTGTGTATCATCAATGTTTCACAGACACCAGAATGTTTGGATGTGAGGCTCCTCAGTGCAGATTAATTCAAAGTACAACAAATGGAAAGCACAGAGAACCATTATTTTCAGCATTAAATTTTCAGATTGTACTTTAAACACACACTACATGCACCGATCTGATCCAGAAATGTGCAGCATATGCAGGTTTTGTAAGCCTTGAATGGTAAAGCGTTTGTTGAAATTTCTGTCGTCCTTGAAGTGCATGGGAAGTAGCCTGCATGCAGTGTGAGAAAGAGGCTGTAGCTATTTTCTTTTCTTATACATTTTAAAGGAATCTGCATATGTTCCTTGTTTTCACAAAACTATGCAGCGATTCCCCTATAAAATGTCGGTAACCTGGAAATAAACTGTTACATGACTGTGTGCCATGGTGTACACACTATATCTTAAATCCAGCAAAATCAGATGGCAGTTTTCCCTTCCCGCACTATGGGAAAATACCTTCTGCAGACTAGCTCCTTCAGTAATACCCACCAGCGTAACACAATTTAAGGAAAAAAATGCTGAGCACTCTCATGGCAGGATGTACTGGGCCACGTGGAAATTGTTCCTGGAGTGAACTACTTTGGAAACACAGGAAAAAAATATCTGAAATGTTATGTCAAACTGTATGTTGACATTCTGGTGATTCTATCACAAATCTTCTAACAGTTAGTGTTTGCTGTACACCTCTGCAGTCTGACTCAAGAGAACATGGAAACCTGAGCTTTAAATAACAATAAAAAGGATAAATTAAAAATGAGAAGAATTGTTGCTCAGAGTCACACTGAAAAGTTCAACAATAAAGCCCAAGAGCAAAGGCTCAGAAAGTGGCCTGGAAGTGCAAATAAATATACACCCCCCCCCCCTTTTTTTTTTAACTTATTTTTAAACTCTGCGTGAGTTCACGGCAGTTTTGAGGATGGAGGCACAGGAGCATGGGCAGCCTCTTACCTCTGTGAACAGTTCCTGTAGGAAGCCCACATCCTAAACTCTTCTAAGCTTACTGCAGCGTGGAAGAAAAGGAGACATGCTCTCTTCTACCCATCTCCCTACAAAAGCAGTAACAAAGACGCTACCATGTCCCACTAACTGTACAGAGAGAGGCGGCCAGACGTCAGAGTGGAACGGCAGCCTGCGGGGTGTCTTCTTCTGCTTCTATGGCAAGGATGAGTCTTCCGTTTCTGAAGAGCCCCCTTTGTGGGGATTGCCTGGAGTAGGTCCCTTCCCATCTGGGGCTCTCCTCTTCAGGCTTCTCTTTTTCTTTCTGTAGCAAGCCCATGGATTTGTCTATACAAACCACAGTCACAAGGAGGACTAGAGACCAAGATCTTTGGCCTTAGAAGTCCTCAGCCACTTGAGCTGTGTGAGAAGAAACAGCCAGTTATTTACTTTTTCCCTAGAAGATGACATGCTTTTTCACATCTCTCTTGTTTGGCATTCTTGTCTTCAGTCACAGTAACAGTATGCTAGTTAATGGTGACTTTTAGTTTAAAGGAGCACATATATAAACATGCTTTTATAGGCTGAGACAAGTTGTCTGACTGCTGCTGTGTGCTGCAAGTGTTCTTGTATCTTCACGTTTTTTACCTTGGAACCTCACAGTTTCTCATACCTGCTGCTTCTATCTAAAAAGTGTTTCAAATGTACATGCACTGGCCGAACTTTCTAGGAAAACAGTGTGAATAAACCCTTGCTGTGAATGGCACGTTGCTATTTCACCTACTCTGTCTGTGTGAGAGAGGGCACGTGCATAAAATCTACTTAAATGCCAAGTTTCTTGTGAGGGAACTGAGTTTGTGCCCTTTCTGATATGCAAGTACCTATACAAAAGGGTTGAAAAATATTGGCAATGAATATGTATGTTTTTGTGTTAGTTATACATCTTGTCTGGCTTTTTTTTTTGAAGGACAGGGAAGGTTAGGCAGGGGGTATGGCACAGGCATCTCTAACATGGGAGCAAACGGGCACGTAATAGGCAACTGAAAGAAGTGCTCCAGGATATCGGTGGGCTGACTGACAGTGAAGGGGCAATGAGTAATGACAAGTCCAGTTCTGTCTTTGTTTAGGGCACCTACGCAGCTCTGACTCGCCCAGTGTGGAGGCTATAGGGCAAACAGCCCAGCCAGAGTCCCTCATATCTCCAGCGGCACTTTCCTGCAAGATTAGATAATAACTAGAGCTGGCCTCCAAGGAGTGTAAAGTGAAAGTAAGTTGTAAATCTAAAAAGCAATAAGCATAATTGCTCGTAAGTATTTGCATGCAAGAAGAGTCAGGCACTTCACTGATAATTTGCCAATTACTAATAAGTTGCTCTGCAAAGATCCTTTTTCCTCTAGGGCTGTGTGATAATGAAGTCGATATCCTCTCTCTATTCCCAACCAACCAGCAGTTGGGAGTCATGCCAAAAGCCAAACCAAAGCCTGAAATGGGTTCTGCTACCCTCACTTCTGTGTTCCACTTTGACACAAAAGTTACAGCAATTACTCTTTCTGGCGAGTGCCCGCTGCTGCTTGTGGGACGCTGATGGGGCTCCAGCGGGATGCAGCATGCGAGCTCCAGCAGGTCTGTGACGTGGCACATTTGAAAGCTTCTAGTCTTTCCTGTAAAGGAGCTATATGAAGAAGTTTGTTAAGTTTGGTTGACTTTTAATCTATATTCTAAGTGTTTTTTTTCCTGTAGGAAAGGATAACATGATTAATATGTTTCTGCATTAGGATGTTTCCACTCCTTCCTGCTGAATTTTAGGGCATTTTTTATGCTTGTGTGGTACAATATATATATATACAGAGGCCATAATATTTCAGCTTTGGAAATACCATATTATGGCTCTGATTTATGCTATGATGACAGACACAAGAGCCCACTGAAATCAGCATGGCTCTGGATGGTTACCATGGTTCTTCTGCAAGGCTCAGATGGAAGGATCTGCTTCTATGTTAATATCTAAGAAGAAACAAAGGGAATTAGATTTCATGTTCTAGAAAGAATCAATGCAATTTTCATGTTCCTGCCCCACACCCCATTGTCCTAAAATGCAAAGAAAGCCACCTCCTGAAAATGTCAAGTGTCAGGGGAGATGTATGTTAAAAATTAAAAATATATATATATATTCCACTGCTGTGAATGCTGTTTTAATGGCACTGGAGAGATGTGTGTTGGAGAGATTTAAACATTATGTCCATCACACCTGCTCCAAACAGAGTTAAGAGACAGAGAGCTTTCATCAAAGGCCAGAAGAAACATCCCCCTTATTGTCAATGAGATTTAGATCAACACCACTGCAATGAAATACAGGGGATTTGTTAGCATTAGGCCTCCACAATTGCCAGTACCTGGTTGCTAGCCACTGCTAACAGCAATTGGCAGTCATTTTAAAGAATTTCTTCAGGTTTTAGACAATGCTTTAAATGAAAAGGTAGAAGAAAACACAGCACTAGGAAAGAGGAGGAGAGGGTGTGGGTAGTCACAGTACCGAGCTGCAGAAGAGCTGTATTTCACAATAACTGTGCTGCTGTGTATGCTTGGAGAAATCACTGATTGTTCTCTTATCCCTGTACCGCTCTGAAGAATATACAAAAAACCCAAGAAAACAAACTCAAGGAAGCAGCAGAACATGAATTCAAGAGCAGAACGGGATTGCACAGGGACATTCTACACTGAACTGAAACAGTCATGCTTCGGATCATCGAGAACGAATGAAGTACAATACTGGTCTGTTCCCTTTCTCTTCTTACGTCTCTGTTTTGCTTTGCTTTGCTTAGCTTAGATTTTTTCCTTTTTGGAGTCCTGCAGGGAGGAAAGAAGGAGCCTTTGTTTTAAAAAGCCTGAAACCAACAGTGGCCCATTGATCATAATTAAGTCTAAAATAATACGCTTTTGCTGACCTGTTTGTATTGAATCCAAATGTTATACCTGCTGTAGCCTTGGTCTGCCCCCAGATCCAGTTTCTTCTCCCTCAGCTTCTGGTTCTGGGACAATAACCTTAAAAGCCCAAATATACCTGTGCATTTGCAGGGCTGCATGTGAAAGCACCTCCTTTTCTGTCTGGTGCCTGAGGTGCTTGTTGGTATGAGAACAAATTTTTCATAATCAGATGTTCTCTTTGTCACATACCCTCTTTTCTTTGACAGACTGCTGTCCCCATAACAACCACCTCTGTTGTCAATAACTTCCTCAGATGTGAAATGACACACAGGAACAGGATAGCAGTAATTCTCATAATAACGCTGGGGGGCTTGTGTACAAATTATAAGTAACCTTGCCATGATGTGCATGGGCCCAATTCAGAGCTTCCTAAAGTCTATATGAATCTCTGCTGATTTCAACGATCATTGGTTTCTTCAGGGGCTGCTTCTAACCTTTTGAAGTCAGATTTTTAATATGACAAAATATAGAGGCTTAACCTTGTGACTCTTGGTAGTCTAGTATGCTCTGATGAGTAAATATGCTGATGGATTAGTCACAGAAGAAATGTGCTTTAGAAGAATGGTGGAGAGATTCACAAAAAAAGATGCCTTTTGGCATCAAGACCTTTATCCTACAAATGGGGAGTGTTGGGTGCCTTGGTCCTGCTTCTGCCCATTCTCAGCCTGGGTCTTTACAGAGACCCACACCACACACGCAGGCAGTGTGCATAGCCCAATTCTGGTTCTAAGGATGAGTGCTCAGGGAAAACCCCCTTCAAGGGTCTCCCAGTACCCATCTCCCAGACTGCTCATTCAACTCACCCACTAGTCTGGCTTGGAGTTCATGAGCAGATCACATGCACAGACAGAACAGAGAACACAATCACATGGAAAATAGTTAAAAACAGCATTTAAAAAGAAGATAGGACAGCCAGTGGCAATCAGTCACAGAGCTCAGCCACACAAACATACTGACCAGCAGCCTGCTTACGTGCAAACACTCCTTTTTATTCCTCTTCTCCAATCCACCTCCATCTTTTTTGTTCTTCCCTGATCTGCCTTTGTTCCTCCCTTCCTTGTCTTTGGCCTTTTCCCTAAACATCTCATAATAATCCTGTATCGTTTTAACAGTCTCCTGTTCAATCCCAGTGTTTCCATCTCAGGCACCTCATGATAAATCCTGTTCTCCTTTATGCAACAGTCCCCTTAGGTTGCGTAGCCTACCAGAGAGTTTCATTTGTTGAATCCCTCAGTAGGTTTTGCACCAGGGCAACAGTTAAATCATTCATCTTTGATAGTCTTAGGAGCTGCTGATTCAGATGTTTTGCACCAGGGCAACAGCTAAAACATTCACCTTTGATAGTCCTAGGGGCAGCTGATTCAGATGAATCAGGTTTTCTGGATCTTTGTGTTTATTTTGAATAACCATTAGCCAGATATTGTTACAGTGATCACAAATCTATCTATTCTGCATGATTTCCTCCCTTCAGAGCTGCTTATTCAACAGCATTTTCATTAGCCATCTCATTTGGCCCAGCCAGATGCATTGGAAAGGGGTGAGAATCCACTTAGTGCATTCCTCAGCAACTCATCCTGCAGCATGCATTGAGTCCTCAAGCAGAGGTGATACTTTACAATTTGACTGCTGTGTGTTTCAGACCACCTGAAAAAATCAGTTTATTCCCACCACATTTGTATTGAATTGTTACCTAGGATAGCCTTTGGATTCTGTGCACGTATATGCTATTTTTTAATGCCTCACATTTTTACTTTTGCATACAGCAAAATGCATAGAACTGTGCCCATGCTTTTTTTTTGCACGGGAAAAATCTTCAAATATGTTCTTTGCTTGAGAAGAGATGACATCTGTGCCAGGTTATGGTGAAGTGGTGGGCAGGCCCTCGGCAGGCTTGCCGGGGCGGATGCCCAGTGGCGCTGGCAGCGGGCGCCTTCTAGCAGGAGCCCCTCTGACCGTACAGCCCACACTCCGGTCTGCTCCCATCTGCAGGGCAGCGTGATGCTGCTCCTTGTTCCTGTTCACAAGCACAAGACTACAGATCAGGTCGAGCAGCGCTGCACCCAGCAGTGCACAAAAGGCTGCAGAAAAGAGGCTGCTATGTTGCAAACATGAGGCATACAGCCCTGAACGTGTAGGAAAATGCCTATTGTATAAATCTCATGTTCAATGCAAGAAAATTGTCTGGTCTGCACAAGGGTGCATGTGTAAAGGGATGGGTGCACAAACAAGTCTGTATGAGGGCTACTTGGACCTTGAAATCACCGCTCTGCCCAAGCATAATGTATCTTTGGCTGAGAAGTCAGTGGTGAAGCGGAAGGAAAGATTCCCTTTGGCGGGGAATAACCATTTTCTCTGCATGTATTTCTCCTGCGATGCTGGGGAGAGAAGAGAGCTGCCGGCGGAGAGCCGAGCAGGGAGAACTGCGGGCTGCGGTGCGCTTCCCTGGCTGGAGCTGAAGTCTGCGGTTCCAGTACACTCGCGTCTGCTGCCATCCAGAGCTCGGGGAGCGAAACTGTCTGACTGCTCTGCCAGACTCGGGTTTTAGTTTAATACAAAACTTGGACTCTGGACCTGGGTGAGTCAAATCTTCCTTCCTGCAATGGGGCTTTTATTACTTTTCAGATGGGGAGAAATTGGAAGTTTTTGATGCCATCCTGTCAGCCACCCAAGACCGAAAGAAGCCCCTTTTCCCTGACAAAATCAAACCCCAGGAGATAGTGACTTTGCCCGCCCTTACAACCTGAAAGTTCACCCACAGCTTGTCCTCAGAGACACATTCCCAGGTTTTCTGTACCAGATCTGCTCATCGCTGTCTCCCTCACGTGCCTTTTTTTTTTTTTCTGTTTGCTTCTTTCTTTCTCTTTTTCTTTCTCTCTCTTTCTTTCTCTTTCTTTCTTTCTCATCTTTCTTTCTCTCTCTTTCTTTCTCTTTCTTTCTTTCTCTCTTTCTCCCTCTTTCTCTCTTTCTTTCTCCCTTTCTCCCTTCCTTTCTTCCTTTCTGGGTTGTATAAAACATTAAGAAACTGTAAGGAACGAAATACTTCTTCGCATGTGATCTTCACACAGGAGTTCAGGGGTTTTTTTGCACGATGATGTGTCTGGGGCGAAGTCTATTTCTTCCTCAAATCTTTGGCTGCATAGAGGAACATGGTGTTATCTTACAACTAACTTAAAATGGAAGTCTGTTTTAGCGTTAGACTGTTTCAGTGTTTCAATGTAGCCTGTTACAGACGCTAAAATACTTTGTTTTGGGATTGACAGATGAACCGGTGTTAACACATTAGGTTCATTGAAGGGGGGCATTGCAGGGGTGGCATTGCTTAAGTAAGCGTTTTATTTTGCAAAACCATTTGGTTTGCACAACACAGCAGTGGCCCGTGTTGGGAGCTGGCAAGGCCACGGGACAGGGCTCCTCACGCCCAGCGCTGTGGAGCTGCAGCGAAGCCACCCAGGGCTTGCTCCCGCCAGGCACTGCCCAACTTCTAGCTCTGCGTAAGGGTAGATTTTGGTACTTGTGCACCGAGGGGAGTGTTTTCTGCAGTGGCCCCTTCACCGGGGCCCAAGGGGGGGGGTGCGTGTGTGTGAGAGTAAAGGTGTGGATGTTTCGCCGCTGCTAATCCCTGAGCAGCTTCAAGCATGAGAGGGCCCGACGCCAGAACGCAAAATGGCGGCTGCCAGAGCCCAACATGGCTGCCGCGCAGCCTCCCTCGTGACACAGCCAATCCGGGCACCCTGCGCCAGCGCTTCACGCGGCGTCGCCGCCGCCGGTCCCGGGCCCCTTCTCCTCGCAGGCCGGTCTGCTCACGTGACGCGGCGCCCGGGCCAATCGCCGCGCGCCGTGGCCGCGCTGCCGCGCACGGGTCCCGCCTCGCCTCGTTGTGGTGGAAGGCGCCATTGAGAGAAGCCGGAGCTGCTGCTGCGTCGCTGCGGCCGTCAGCCGTCTGGGGGAGCAGGGCCCGCCGCCGCCGCCATGGACTACGGGGAAGGTGAGGGCGCACCCCCAGAGCAAGGGTAGGGCCCGGCCGCCGCCACTGCTGCCGCCGCGGGGCCCAGCCGCGTCTCAAAATGGCAGCGGCTGCTTTGTTCCGCGCAGGACGGAGTCCCCCTCATCCACATCCTCGTTCTCCTCCTCGCCGCTCCTCCCGGGTCGGGGGGAGCTGCGGCGGCGGCCGGCGGCGGGAGGGCTGCGCGGGAGGAGGGCCCTCCCGGGGGGCGGTGCGGGCGGGCGGGCGGCGCGGGCGGGGGCGGCCCTCCGTGGGGCGAGGCGCCCTGGGGCGCGGGGCGAGCGGGGGGCGAGGGGGAGGCGGCGGGCGGGGGCGGCGCGGGCAGAGACGGGGGAGCTCGGGGCGAGCTCCGTGAGGGGGTCGTGTCAGGAGACTGGAGATCCGACAGGAGAGAGAGCCGCCTCTTGTTGCGGCTCCCTGTCTCTCCCCTCCAGCTCTTGCTAAGCACTAAGTCATTCTCACTGACCCATCCTCTCCAGCTGAAGACAGAGATTGGAGATTCCCAGATACCCCCATGCATTGTGGTGTGAACATGCCCAGTGGGTCAGTCTCAGGTATGAGCTATAAATACGTCTAACCTGTAAAAAGCGTTGGGGCTGAACAGTCAGTGTTGACAAAAACAAAAAACAAACGGGTTATTAAAAGTACGTAACATGGTTTGACTGCACATGTTGTTTTCTGGAGGAGTTATAACTGGCTGGGAGCGAGACTTGATTTTCATCTTGGGCATGTCAACATGAACTCCTGCACGTTCCAAATCAAAATTGTGAGATCAAGGAGCGGGGATGGGGGGGGAATACAGACTTTTCTTATGATGATGCTTTTTGCATAAATCAGTGTTTTATTTTCTTACGGACTACTGTATTTGATTCTTACTACTTCTATTGAAAAGAAAGAGGATGTTTTCCCCTTTTATACAGACATAGGAAAACCAGAACCTGGAACTGCTTGATTTTTATTTTAGTTTTGTTTTTTTTTTTTTAAAGTTTACTTTTGCTAAGAGTTTGGGAAGGAATATAGAAAACATATAAAGTAAATGTGATACAGCAAAAGCTAGCTCTTGTTTTTAGACTATCAAAAATACCACATAGATACAACAAAAAGGAATGCACATATTTTTGTAAGATGATTAAAGTTATGAGTTTAGTAAGACTCAAGAAATGATTTGACATCTCTTACCAGCATGCAAGCAAGTACTAAAAGGATGTTAATATAAAAACTTTACCATAAACTGTACCCAAGCTTCATTTACAGATGTCATCAAATAAGTGTTTGCTGTTGGATCTCTTGATACTGTTGCTGGCTGTTATACGGAAATAACACGTTGGATTACCGACGCATCTTTGATTGCAGTATGATTGTTTCTGTGATGCATTCCTTGAGTCTTAGCTTTTTTGCCAATGATATTATTTTGCATTTATCTTTCTTCATAGTAAAATAAATAAATTAAAGCTATGGCCCTGTTTTTTAATTTTCTGTATTGATTCCTAATTAAATGTCCTTTAGATTTTTAGTAGAAAAGGTTCTTCTTAAGTGGCAGTTTAATTTTATTGGAATATTCACTGTAGCCATTAACCAGAACCTGTTTTTCTGAGATCTGATGACAGTAGTATTAAAGTGAATCCAGGCTTATCCTATGGGAAGTAGCTAATCAAATGTATGTTGTACAATTAGATTGTTCCTTTCATGTGCCTCTGTAATAATAGTTTTCATTGTGATAATTAAGCTTTCTATTATTCATAATTATTAAACCAGTTTAATTATGATGTATGCAGCTTGAAACATTTAACATTAATGTTTATGCATTGTATGTACATTAGTAAGGCATGCATAAGGCTTTGTCTTACCCCGATTCTATACAGTGGGCTAAAGGATATTTTGTAGGGGTCCAGTAGATGGCAATAGAGGATGGATGTTGAGAGTTTTCATCTTTGCCCAGTTTTCATTTGAGTTCTTGGCAAGGTTCTTCCTGTTGGAAACTTTTAGCCAGTGTGAAGCACTTTTCATTGGATGGCTGATGACCGCTGTAATTCCACCGTTGTCCATTGCTGATGATTTGGTTTGAGACAGAGGTGACATGGCCATGTCATATTCTGTTAATATTATTAACTATTCATGTTAATATTTTGATTACTGTAACTATTGTCCTTTTAATCTGGAAGGTGAAATGGCTTTTGATGCTATTCCTAAAATTCATCTACATTGTTGGATTGGTTCCTTGTTTTGCATGGGACTCGATGTGTTAAAACTTCTGTATCTGATGACAAGGTTGTGATCTTAAAGCAGGCATGGTGTTACGAAAAATGTAATGAGCCTGGAAAAAATGTTACTTACTGTTACACAATGGATCCTTAAGCTTGTTGTAGTCATTGTGGATTATGAACTTAAAATATAGGGAAATTTGTCTTGTTTCAAGCTGGTACTTCTGTTTTTTATTGTTTAAAGGTTATTTTATTTTACTGAGGTTTAATTTTTTCATTTATTATTTATAACTGCAAGATCTTTCTCCTTTCTCATCTTCCTAGCCTTTTCATATGCTCCACATGGAGAACACTATTGAAAATGATTCTGTTTCTTTGTGCTGTGAATATGATTTCAATGTTCTCTGATCTTAAGCTTTTTCTGTTAAATGCAGTTGTTTGTACTAAGGGATTCTGAGTCTTATCTACTGCATGTTTAACTTCCTGATTCTTTTCCTAAGGAAAATTTGATTTTTCTTTGCTGGCTATTGAGATTTATTTTGCAGCTATTTTAAATGATCTCTTCACCAGATATGGCTGGCTTTTTTTTTTTTTTAATCTGAAGGAATACATATACATTAACATTTTAATTTGTAAATTGAACTTGTTTTTTAGTGTCCCATTCTTTTTTAATTTAGAGGTAATATATTTTTTTCCCTTTGACATAACTCTTTGTCCCTCTCCCCTAGCCCAGTAGACTTTAAGTATGATCTAGAAATGAAAAGTGAGATCGTTCTTTGCAATTCTATTTCTGTACTTTAGTTCAACAGCTCATTCATCCACACTGTATTTATGCAAGAGGCTGCAGTTACCAAAACCTGATTTATTCCTTCAACAAACTTTTTGTTTCAGATACTTTGTCAGTGCCTTCATCAGTTCAGAGATTTACTCTTTCATTTTTAAACTTTAGGAGCAAATATGAACCAGTTCTTTTTTTTTTCTTCCCTTTTTCACTCTGTAGTATTCATAGATAGAATATTTCTTCAAAGATTTCTTTGATAAACAGTTACTATTTAAATGAAGTACTACAGTTTTGAATTTTCAGTTTGAGACACTGCAATACAATTCTTAGTGGTTCTTCTCTAGTGCTTAAGCACATGTTCTCTTAGCATGTGAAACAATTTCACATTTAGTCTGAATAGTTTACACAGGCAACTTCTGCGTAGCTCTGGCTGTCACCACTGGTGGAGATAACGTAACAGTGAGTGGGGAGCAGGCTACAGGCAGAGGAAATTGTTCTGTGCAGATACAGCTTTTTTAACGCTCGGTGTCCATCTGTCTTGCTTTAGTTAGTAGAAGAAGAATCAAAGGTGTGAAAGAGGCCAGTGCGAATGGATTTTGATGTCTATGGCTGTGAGGTTTGTCAACTAATAAGCTACCTTGAGATTGTAATAATTAAAACTATGCAAGTGATTATTATTCAGCTACTACATTCAAAAATTGAAATCCTTTTATTTTGGTTCACCTAAGTGAATATTTACTGTCCTCTTGTACATTTTCCCTCTTTTTAGGATAAAGCTGGAGAACAGACTTTCAGAGTAAAGAGAAGCTTAATGGCTGAAGAAATACTGCACTTCTTAATTTGAATGCAGTATCTTTGTCAAGCTCTGGACATGAAGTGTAAAATCTATAAATCTTTTATAGAGTTTGCAGCTGACAAAATGACTGAACCTGGAGGCCAGTGTTTGGAATGATAGGTTAACTGCTCAGCAGTCTGGAACAGATAATGAAAGAGTCAGAAGGAGATCATAAGATCACCTTCATTAGGTCAGGTCAAAGATGTGTCTGTCCCACCTCACCAGTATCCTGTATGTCACTGTCCGTGTGGAGATGTGGAAGGAATAGTACAAGTATTCCTTTGCTGTATTTATATGCCTTCACTGGTTTGCAGCTTGGGGACTTCTGAACCGGAGACATAGTCTTTGTGTTCGACATCCATTGAATTTCTTGTCAGTGGATTTATCCAATTTCTTTCTTAAATCCATGTAAGTTTTTAGTAACTTCTTGTCACAGAGCAGTTCCAGGTCTTAAGCACCTGCTCATCCAGTTCATTTTTTAGCTTGTTATTTTTAAGTTTCATTTGGTACCTCCAGTTTATTGTAGTAGAAAATCACGTGAGTGATCATCCCTCTTCATTTCTTTGTACCTTTTGTATCCCCTGTTGAACCTTTTCAAACGTGAGTGTATTACAACGTAGGTAAATGCAGTGCAGTGAGTCTGGAAAGGACGAGTAAGTTGTTCACTGTTAGGGAGGAGGTGGTGATGTCCTAAAGGCAGTGATTTGAGGATTTAGGGACTGCCATAGCTCTACAGCAAGACTGCTGGTGTTAGGTAACATAAACTGTGGATGAGGAAGGAGAGTGTTGAGAAAAGCAGATGTCAGAAGTTATTCTGTGATTGTAAAACATATTTTAGTATTTGCTTTCATGCTAAAAATTTTAGACTAAAAATTTATTTCAAAACTATGTATCAAACCATTTTTTAGAAGAGTTCTTTTGCATGTGAATGTTTTAGTGTTTTTCCCATTAGCAAACTTCTGACATATGGACAACGCTGGTCCCTACTTACTACACTGTAAAAGAACTGGATTGCAGTGGCAGGGATCTTGACAGTATGTTATGTTCTTCTTCGTTGAATGATTTGATTCACCTCTTCAACTCTTAACCTAATTACTTTTGTGCCATCTCAGGGTCTGTAGGTAATAGGGAGCAGGTGAAACTAAGGTAAACTATTGGGTGCTTTCAGGTGAGATATTTCAGTTTTCAGAATGTCAGTGTCTTCTGATTAGATATATTGTATTTAAAAAAAAAAAACCACAAATAAACAAAACCAAAACCAACACAAACAAACAAAAAAAACCCCCAAACCTTGGATCTGAGATTGACCATGGGATCATCTAACCTTAATTTCTGTGAAACTGAATTTATTTTATTGACTACCTTACTCTTTTTACTAGCCTTGAGGCAGTCTTGAGGGTATTCCACTGGATTAGGTGGTAGATCGTGCAGTCACACCAGAGAAGAATATTCGATGCTTCTATTACAAGGCTCAGCCATTTCTTTTAAAGAGTAACTTTTTGCAGTTTAAGTTGATGCTGTGTGGTGCTACATGATTAGTATTTTGAAAAGCCTTTTTTGTGCTTTGCTGCAGAGTCTTTATTGTATGTTCGGAACACGGAAAGGTGCAGTGTGACTTCCATGTTCAAAGGTTTTTTGTTTCAGAAGTATCATCTTCAATTTTTTAGAAAGTACCTGTTATCATTAGAAGAAAAGAAATCAGCAGGAGATCTGCATTTGTTGGAGTCTCTATTCAAGCATGCTAAGAACACCTGTGTAAAATTGATACAGTCAGCTCAATACCATTTGCAGAATTCTTGTTGTTGACAGATGTAAGAAAGTAAATTACAATGGCTGCCTGGTGCTAACAAGAAGCAGGTACAAACAGGAAATAGTATGTATACTTATTTTCATCACAACAGTTATTTTCGTGAAATTATACGCACAGTGAATTACTATGTTTCTTTAAATAGGAAAATTTCTTATGACTTCAAGTGAGTTTATTGTCCTTTTATCTTCTGGAAAAGTCAATGGTTTAAACTTGGAGATTTTGAAATATATAAAATACTCTCTCTTGTTAGAGTGAACAAGTTTTTGTGTGGTTATATTTTTATCCTTCCTGTGTTCACTGTGTTTTCCTTCTCTGCGTTACCTCTTCTGTGAGGCTTGACTTGCCAGGCTTTCTTTGTATTATCTAAGAGTTAGTGTTGGTTGGTACCGGGAAGCAGTTTTGGTCACTAGAATGCCAATGAAGTGCAAATTGTGTATGCTGCAGGAAGACAGTCGATCATACTCATTATGCAGATCTACGACACCATTTTAGTGCTTTGAATTTGAGTGGTTATTTAACTGGAACTTTTACATAGGACTTGCAATGTTGAGGAAGAAGTTGGTTCTTTTGCCAGACTTCATTACAAGATATAAAGGTGTCATGAAGTGACATCTGTTCAGCTATGAAATACCAACATCTTAGTGCAATTAGTGAACTGCAATTCTGTGCTGATTTGTGTGGATTTTTGTTTGTGCTAGATGGGAGAAAATTCTTTTGTTTGACTGTAGCCTATATACAGAGTCTGCACTGCAGCATGACAGCTTGTGACCTTAACCAAGGTTCTCTGTCAATGTGAGTGAAGGTTTCTTGTGGCGTTGGATAGGGAAAGCAGATGCCTGTGAGCTGTGTGTGTTATTAAAGGGTGGGAAGTGGTCTTAATTCTCCACTAACTTCTGACATATTCTACATTAGGCTTCTCCATTTGATTCTCTTAATTTAACTTGCGTCCGAATTCTAGCTGATGGAACAATAATCCTGAGTTATCCACTACTGGGAAAAAATACGAACTTGATTTCAGTTAAGAGGTGCTCAGATGATGACAAAGACATACGGCTTCCCTAAGCACAGTGTCAAAATTGGTTTGCAACTCACAGTTTTGTGTTTTGTTTATAAGCACTGTGGCAAAGAGTAAACTTTTTACTTAGGAATTTAAGCTAGATGACTTAATAAGACTTCTTGCTTGCTTTCTTTATAAACATTTTTCTGCTCTTTTTTTAGACATGGACCGTGATTATGGGCATGGAGGCTATGGTGGCCCACGATCCATGGACTCTTACCTTAACCAATCCTATGGGATGGAGAGTCATGGAGGTGGAGGCGGAGGAGGTGGTGGTGGTGGTAACAGGTAAAATAATCCTTCAGTTGTCCCAAGAATTGATCAAATCCAATTTAAGTTTAAATCATTCTGTCTTCTAACTTAAGTGTTCCTGAGGCATGTTGTTATGATTTTGTATGAACACTTTCGTTCTGAGTCTTCATGTTCGACAAATACTGGCAAATACTAAACTGTAAGAGCTAGATCCTTGTAATAATCAGCATTTTGTGAAAAAGTTTGACAGTGAAACAATGCGTCTTTGAATGAAAATGGAAAAAAGTTTTATTTTCGGTAATGGCTAGCAATTTGTAGCTGATTGGCTTGACATACCATTTCTGACGTAGCAGACTAGACCTAACTGGTTTAGTGCCTTAGACCGAATCTATCAACATTCCGTTTTCAAGGAACATTTAGGGTATGTGTTATTTGGTTTGAATGTGCAGTGCTCAAATGATTTTGGTATTGAATCTGAAAGTCATGTCCAGATTATTTCATTGGCAGGTACTGATTACACTCAAAACTGCGTGCATGTTCTGGGCTGCTTTGCAAGATGGATTGGTCTAAAAATAAAAATTCTGATGCAGTGGTCTTAAAGTTGTGTATTTAATGCTAGGATACTATTACTGTTGCTCTTTCAGATAAAAACAGTAGGGAGTAGCTGATTTGATTTAGCTCTTAATACTGTATTCAAAGAAGCGTGCTTTTCAGAGTAGTGATTCTATCTTGGAGGAAATAAAATGTGAAGAAAACTTAGATAATCTGATGGTTTTCTTGTGTGCGCCCTTGAATTCTTGTCTGGCTGTTGCCAGACTACTGTATGATTCTCGTCTGTAGTCACTGCGGTGCCACTGGGCAAGGACAGTACTAAGTAGGGAGACTAGAGAAGTGTTGTGTTTTGCTGCACGGTTCTGTTAAACATTTTAGTTAAGTATAATTTGTTTAATGATGAACATTAAGATTGGCTTAAAAGTTTTAGCAGAGATTCAGGAATGAGCTGTACCTACCATATAGTAATCTGCATATGATTAAGGTTGAATGACTACTTGAACACCGAAATGTCTCTTGCCATGTAACGTTAATGTTGTGCATGGACTCTTTCTGGAGATAGTGTCATTCTCTGTGTAGCTTTGGGTCTTCTGAGACTAACATATTTTAAAATGAAGGCATTCAGTTTACTATAGATACAGCTAGTAATTTGAGTCTGTTCTAGCTTATATTTTATCAGTCAAGGGGTTGTCTTTCCCAACTCCTGCTGAATCACCCTATTATAACCCTGCAGGGACACTAATGTGTTTCCCTTCCAAGTGGTTACAAATATTGATGATTTCTAGCCTGACACCCCCCCCTCCCCAAGGCAAAGCAAATTCTTGGGAAATAACTAAAGATTTCGGCTCCTTGTTACTCTACTCTGAAATTCCGAGGACTGTTTTTGTGTCCACTGTGCATGCATTGGGATAGACTTTCAAAATCCTGAGTTGCTAGACTTAATGGTCTGCAAGTGAAAGATGGGTACACTGAAGATCTTGAGCTCTGATTGGGAGACTGAATTTTACAGGGAAGAAAATTTTCAAAAAGTACAAATATGAATGGAAGAGCACGTCTATTTTTCCTTTAAAATTAGAACTGTGGGGTGTTTAAGACTCACAACTGTACCACTAAAAAAAAAAAAGAGATTTTTTTTTTCTCAGTTCAGAACTAAGCTGCGTTTTAACTGCTGTTTAACTGTTAGAATATGAGGGCATGATTTTGAAGAAAGGAGAGTTTGACTAGCCTATGAATGTCTGCAGGTGATTATTTTTGTGAGACTAGGGCTGGGCTCTAATAATGTTTTAGTAAACAAATGTTGCTGAAAATTTTAAGTAAACGAAGTTCAGACATACTGAACTTTAGAATTGTTTGTAGCAAAAATGGCTCAGATAGCTTTCTATCTGGTCATAGTGTGATTTGCCCAGCCCTAATCAAAATTAAACAATAACACAACTGTACGGACCAGTATAGTAATAAATTGATTTTAGTTGATAAATGTCAACTGATAACTTGTATTTTGAAATGTATAACATTAGTAAGCTTACTTTTTTTTCTCCTCACTGTGCAACTTTTCCAGGTTTGGACCTTATGAGTCTTACGACTCCGGGTCTTCTCTGGGTGGGCGAGATCTGTACAGATCTGGCTATGGTTATAATGAACCCGAACAAAGCCGCTTCGGAGGTAGTTATGGTGGTCGATTTGACAACTCCTACCGGAATAGCCTTGACTCTTTCGGAGGTAGAAACCAGGGCGGGTCTAGCTGGGAAGCACCTTACTCCCGTTCAAAATTGAGGCCTGGGTTTATGGAGGACAGAGGAAGAGAGAGTTACTCTTCCTACAGCAGTTTTTCTTCACCCCATATGAAGCCTGCACCTGTAGGCTCTCGGGGGAGAGGAACGCCTGCTTATCCTGAAAGTGGATTTGGAAGCAGAAACTATGATGCTTTTGGAGGACCATCAACAGGCAGAGGCCGAGGCCGAGGAGTAAGTACAGAATCTTTTCAGATTCTTTTCACTAGACACTCTTTTAAACCCTTTCAAGACCACTGCTTTAAAATGAATGCACTGTTCAGTGCAGTGTGGGTTTTTTGTCCAAGCAAACTATCACGGTTGCCAATGTTGTTTACCCCCTTGAAGCTGTCTTCAAGTAGAACCCAGTCCCTCTTTCTGTTGAAAGTAATGAGTAATAGAAGACTAGTTGATAAGGTTTGTTAAATCTCTCCTTTTGTTTGAAAGGTGAAGATAAAAGCAATAGGTTTGGTCTAAAAGGGATTAAAAGGACTTGCATTTTTCCTTGTAAACACTAGCATCTTTGCTGCTGGTGGGGAAATTCTTGAATATTGTAAAAGTTTAATTCAAAGCCTTTTGAAGTTTTGAGTAGGTTAAAGGTGCAATGTATAAGCAAAAAATAAAACCCAGGTTGTGAATGCTAGTGTGGTTTTTGTTTCCTGTAAAGGTAAAAGTTTAGCTAATTCTTTAATATGTTGAACACATGCTTTATCAAACATCAAGTCTTCTTTTAAACTTAATTCTTATTCTGACTTGTGTATTGGAAGGGTGATGGGGAGGAAATGGCAAAGGTGGGTGGTTAGCAGCGACAGTGATTCTTTTTCAAAATTAAAGCATGGTTAAAGGGGCATCATCAACTTGAAATCAGGTCCTTTTACAGAATTGAGATTAATTTCCAGATAGTGTGCCTAGTCCTATTATTTGTATTCATTTTGTTTTGAAGACTTATATTCTAACTCCTTTTCAGTGGATTCCTTTCCAGTGTAGGATGTAAAAACTGTATGTCCAAGAAACAGTAAGATTAACTGTACACAAAATAGTGGATCACTGTTTGGAGAAGTAATGCTTGATGTTAAATGAGCTAGGGGAAAAAAAAAAATACAACAGAAGAGAATAAAAAACCCCCAACTTGTCAGAAGTGCTAACTTTAAGTTGATGGTGTCCCTTTATCTTTGTTTTAAAATCCCAATTCTGATTATGTTTTTTTAAAGCACGGAGAGTTCAGTGAACATTTTTCTGCCTGTGCCTCTAGGTGTAACTTATCTTTTAAAATTCTTAAGTGTGCCATATTTCTTTGGGAAGCAATTCTTTAATATTAAACCATACAACTTGTTTGTAGCTTGAAGTGTAGAGGAAGATTATTTTTTACTGGGTCTTTTAAATGCCTAGTGGTGTGATGGTTTTGTTTCAGAAAGTCTACTTTGCAGCATTCTTGAGTACTATAGTTGCTATATTCAAATTTTATCTCAGATTTGCACATGGCTGCTAGCTAGCATGTAGCATGGTATGAGAAATAGATTCTAATCTTTTATATTTCTCTGCTTGTGAAGCTGAAAGTGTTAGGTTATTAAGCTTGGATGCCATCCTTTCAGAACTCATTTAGATCTGAAAGTTTTGTGCAGAGTTACAACCAAGTAGCCTTATTTCTTTTTTGTTTTGCTTTTGAAATTTATCTTTTTCGTCTTTTATGTGATAAAGGAGAATGTAAAGGCTAAACTACTTACCATATGTAAAATGCATTGCACCTTTAATAGATAGACTGTCTGTTTAAAAAAAAAAAAGTACTTGAAATTATCCAAGTGCATACTTCATGTCAAATTTATATGTGTACAGTGTAAATGTACATGCTAGGTAGTGTTCTGTAACTACCTCAACTAAATAAATTATTGTGGAGATCTTGTGCATGGACTTCTGATTAAGAAAAATGCCTGTTTTGGTACATTCTGTCTGTCATTTAAAATTTGCTTAAAAACGAAGTCATACTTTTCACAAAGTATGTTGAAGTTATTTTTATGTTCTTTTAACTTCGGTAGTGTAATACTAATTCTCTTCTCATGGCAATACAGATATTTCTGCTTATCCAAGTCACCCATCCAGTCAGTGGGCCCTCTTCTGCCCTTTCACTAATCAAATAATTGAGTTAATATTAAGAAGTATGTTAGCGCTTTTGAAAATACTGTAGCTACCTAAATCCTCCCTCTTCAGATTACTCATTTATTCCATGCCTTCAGAGAGGTAGCTTTCATAAACAAGTATCCACAAATGACTGTACAGCATTTTAGAAAGAATAGAAAGGTTTAGTCTTTCAACTGAGTTTTCATTCCTAATGCTGCCATGTTTTTGTATTGCTTCCTCCAGGCCCAACTTTTAAATTCCAAATTTATTGAATTCAGTGAAAAGATAAGAAAGAATAAGCTTCCTTCAATTAATCACTGTTCCACACTGGACAACCTTCTTTACTCAGTTTTCAAATCACTACTAATCATTTGGCATAAAGAATCCTTTTTTTTTTTTTTTTTTTTTTAAAAAAAAAAATGACTGCTGACTAAAGTGTTGAAAACTGGGTTGGTTAGCTCTGGTTTTTCCCAGAGGGAGAAGGAAGTCATCATCTAGAGAATCTGAAGAGAGGAGCCAAGATGTTAGGCTGAGATTTGAACTCCAATAGACGTGTTCATTGTCTGGACAATGGTTCTGAATAAGCAGAAACACGATTTATACATACGTATTCGTTGTACTGGACAAACACCCACAAAGCCATTGCACAACACAACATCAAACCAGGAGCTTAAATTTCCCCTGCATTTTGCTCTAGAAAGCATATTTTACTTAGTTCACAGTTTTATTGTACCAAGTAATTGTTTTATTTCTATTGATTTCATATACGAATACCTTTCTCTTGATTTCACAAATTTTCAGCATATGGGAGACTTTGGAGGAATGCACAGACCTGGAATTGTTGTTGACTATCATAACAAACCCAGTCCTGCAGCAGTTGCTGCAAGAGGAATAAAAAGAAAAATGATGCCACAGCCATATAACAAACCTGGTGGGACGTTTATCAAGAAACCTAAAATGACAAAACCTATTTTGAAGCTGAGCCAGAAAAAATCGCCTAGTAAGTAACAAGTGCCAAAGTTCTTAAGTTAAAATTTACTATTTTTTTTAATTCATTAGGAATTATTTACTTTTAATATTTAGAAAGAAGGCTGTATGTGCTATTTTGTAACACTTCGTTTTCTACCTTTGAAGTACTCTACAACAGATTTTATGAATTTCTACTGCAAAGATAATTTGCTGAATGAAATTGAATATTTTGATGTGTTTAAATATGTACTGCTGAAGACTATTTCATTTAGACTTTATCATGATACTTCCTGGAGGCAAATTTTCACCATTGAAAATAATTTCACATCTCGGGTTGCCTTAAGTGACAATGCCTGACAAATATTAAAATGTGCCCTTGCATGAGCCTTGGCGCTGCTGCCCAAACCTTAAAATGTGCCCTTGCACAAGCCTGAGCGCTGCTGTCCAAGTACTTTGATGGATATAAAAAGTAGTGCATCAACTGCAATGCAGCTAAAATAAAGGCATAAGATGTGGGTGAAGAGGAGAGGGAAAGGGAGGCAAACTGAGAAAACAGTGAAAATTGTTACAGAATAATTTATGAAAAGCAGAGAGAGATTGCTCCTTCTAGTAAATGAAATTCCATAATGAAGAGAAGAACTGGAAATATGATAACCTGGAAATATAAATTGCAAAGTGTTAGTAGCACTTAGTTTGTTTAGCTTCCCTAAACATGTTCTGCAACTCTGATAATTTTGATGTTGCAGGCAAAGCTAGAGAAAAAAAGTCACTAATGAGGTTTGAATAAATTACTTGCTCTGAGGGAATGTAAACTTGAGTATTAAATATTATGAATGGCATGTACAGCAGTCAAATTTTATTTTTTTGTGCTTGTAATTTCCTCAGTAATTTGGATCTGCAGTGTTTTATATAGTTCGGTTTCCAATCACACCTGAAAAATGTTTAAAATTACTTTAGCTCAAAGCTTGCAAGGTAGATGCACAGACTTGGCAAAAACTTCCACATGAAAATTTTATTTTTGATATTGTAATTCTAGTTACACTACTGTGTATTACAAAACTCTTTAACTTCAAGAGTACTGTAAAAATTTCAGGCACTGGGTGTATAGAACACATTCCTCTGCCTTTTGTATAAGGAACATTACTGCTGGACTTGCCAGCTTTGTTGTGATGAAATGGGTCTGTAAAATACATGTCTAGGTATATCAAAGATTTGCATCTCAAAGGTCTCCCTCTTAGCTCTTCTTTCAGTACTTTTTTAGGTTCTCCTTTTCTAAACTACCTTCAGACAGAGCACTTCTAGTTTATTATCTGTTCCCCCTCACTGATTTCTGCAATCCAAGGACCAATGTACTACCTAATATTGAAGTTACTTTAAGAAGTGGAATAGATAGCACCTGCTAGAATGCCCTTTTAATCAACCTGTCCTGTGGCTCTGACATTGGGGGGGGGGAAGAAACTATTGAGTGGCTTAATACAATTTCCTGAAACTTGAACTGAAAGATGCTCTAAGCAATATCATGTAGTTGAAAACTAAAAAGTGGATAACAACTAACAGAAAATTGGATGCAATTTGTATACAATATATGTATGAAAATATGTCTCAAAACTATATTGTCTTTTCAGTCTTGACTTTCTTGTTTTGTGGAATTAGATATAGGTGATTGCTTCTAGAAGAGTGTTTAGTTTATATTCCTAAGGATAACTGATTTTACATTTAGTATTATTCTCAAAGTACGATAAATGTTATGCAGCTAGGACAGTTTACAACGTGAATTATTTTCCTAAATACCTTATTGCCTTAAAATGAATTTACAGTGATAGTACTTTTGCATTATTTATTTCTTCCTCGTTTTATGTTTATAGACATGAAGACATCTTTCCAGGATTCTACTATAGAGGTAAAGATTTCCAGAACTGGAAAATGTTTGTGATTCTTTCAGAAGTTTGCACAGTATACCTTAAGACGAATAATTATTAAGTTAGAGTTATATAGTTAAGTGCTTAATTTTTATAAGTTTTTCTAAACTTAATTTTTTTTCTTCACTTTATCTAAAAGTGTCTTGTTTTGGTGGCAGTCTGAAATCCTTACTGATTCAAAATGAAAGGTATAGCTTGTGAAAATAGCCTGGAAAATGCATTTTAAAGTGTATTTGTAGAGCCTACCTATTGTAATGCACAGAGAGCTGTCATATGAACACTTCTCATGTTGTCATAGGTAGTCAGCTTGAATTCATACACCTACGACCTGCTTGGATGGGTTGAGGAATTAAGTACAAAATGACAGGGAGATTACTAAACAGCAGTGAGGAAGAATAGATAAGACATAAAACACATCAAGGAGAGAGGGTAAATAAGAAAAGAACCAGTGTTAACGGATGTTCTCTGGTAGGGTACAAAGATTAGTTCCCACCCACAGAAAGATCAGTTGCAACAATATATAAGAATGTGATTAGTAAAGTGAGCATGTATATTATCTCCTGGTCCCATGTTGAAAGACTGGAATGTTATTTTCCTTCTTTTTGAGTGGAGGTATTAACATATTCTCAACTAAGTATTTAAAAGTCTGAATTGGCAGTCAGAATATTGCTGTAAAAGACAGTGAGAATTTTGATTGTGAAACTGATTCACAAAGGCTTCACGTCATTAAGGAGAAATGGATAGCTGGAAGTGTTTGTACACTGAGTCTAACTAGATACTCAATTCGCTTTCTTCCATTGTCATACTTGATAAAAATAGCAAGTAACAGATTATTGGAAATAAAGTAATTTGCACTGTCTTTTTCTGGATTTAGAATGACATTGTTTTGTTGGGGTTTTTTCTTACAAAATTTATGGATTTGACTTTATTAGGAAATTGAAGTGGACACAAGTGGTGCAGTTGTTATATATGAAGACTTTACAAGAGATGCTTACGATCTTGGATATCAGACTTTTGGAGGTAAGGCACTTTTCTTTGTCAGGTAAGGTATTGTAGGTATTGTATTTGTGTGACTTTGAGTGAATAAATTTAGTAAGCCTGTACGTATGACCTCTAATAGTTGTTGTTGAGTAGCATATTGTGGGTTTTTTTTGTAAGGAGTTTATAAATTTAGGCCAAAGAGAAGATGACTGTAACATCTATCCCTCGCTTGTTTTGTTCTTTACATGCTTATTGTCTGTCTGCTTTCTGATCATCTCTGTATGTTGTTGTTGTTTGACTTGTTTTAATTTTTGTGAAATTAATGTAAATGGTCTTCTATGCTTACTGCCATTCCATTGCTTAAATGTTGTTTATCCCACCAGTTCCTCACCCATATCCTATTATTTATCCCACTAGCTGATCAACCTCACCCTTAAATCCTAGGTGAGTCAATTTATAAAAGTGGATTTAGTTAACTCGGAGAGCTGCTCTCAAGAACACGGGGTCTATTTCATGTGCAGTCTTAATGAAACAGGTTAATTTTTAGTTTACATAAAATCAATTAAAGTGTATATTAGCTGTAGTGATTTCAAACTCATACACAAAGAAATCCAGTGTTAAGGCTGAAACTATTTTTAGTCCCCTTTCCCTCATGTGCTGCCCTGTTGCGTATGTAGTCTAATCTGCTGGTAAGGAGTACTGGAAATTTGCAGTCAAATGATTATAGAGCTGCTTCTTTTCTTGAAGTAGTAGTAATTTTTTTTTTTAATTGTGTGGGTTTTTTCGTTTTTAAAAGTTTGCGTAAGTGCATTGAAGGAAAATGGGAGGCAAGTGCATTGAAGGAAAATGGGAGGCCCACTGGGGAGTCCCAGTTTATATGCAGATTCAGGCTTCCATTCCCCAGCGTGAAACAGAACGGGCACTTGAATTTGTGAGCTTGAGGCATATGATATAGGGCATTTCACTCCACAGAATGTCATACTAGATGATTTTTTTACAGCAGTAAAACAAGTGATCCTTTGCACCTTTCTGGGGTTGGTGGTAAGGTGCTAAGTGAAATTTAAATCCCGAGATCAGTAATGGAAATTGCCTCTGTGGGTAGGTGGTTGGTTTTTTGTTTTCAAATTGAATTAACAAAAAAATAATCTTTTGGACAGGAGGTTTTTTCCTCTCCAGATCAGAGTAATTTTTGAAACTCTCTGCTACAAAATGAAAAACCTTGGGGTAATCAGGAATGAAGTGTAAGCTCTTAGTCGGTGGAAATGTTTTCAGCACTCAGTGACACTTCTAGAGCCACGGAGCTTTTTGCAAGTCTTTATTTTTTTTGCATTATGCTGCTGTATGTTCCTTTCTGTTGCTGTTTGGGTGGAGGCAGATTTCATGAAGGCTGACCTCTGTCCTAAGGTTGAACTGCAGAGAACTAAGTGATCTTTTTTTTTTTCCTGCTCTAAAACTACTCACTGAATAATATTCTAATTGTTTCACTTTGTCCACAGACTTTTAAAACAGATATAGGAAAGGCAAACATAAGTACACTTATACAAAAAGTCAATGTTCCTAGAAGTCTTTAATGTTGCAAAACTAATTTCTAGTCATTTATTTGTTTGCACTCTTACTTACATGCCAGGTGATAATTTAATGAAGTTCTTTGAAGGTTTGGTTGGGTTTTTGTTGTGTGTGTGTTTTGTTTTTTGTGTTTTTCCCCCCTCAAATGGCTTTTCCTTCACTGGTTTATTTCTTCAGCTGAAAATCTTTGGAACATTTTTCTGTGAAATCAAGCAAAATCTAGTGGGGAAAAATAATAAAGTTGTTGAAGTTCAAGTTGGGTACCATACCTTAATGAAACACTGTCTTGTCTCCTTTATGAGAACCTTTGCTTTTGGTTTTGGAAACTGCCTTCTCAGCAGAAGAGAATGGCTTTAGATAGTTTGTTTTTGTGTAAGGGGATTGTAGGAACGGTGCTCTAAAACCATGGAGAGTTTTAAATAATGTGTTTCTCCCCATGCACCCCCCGTATGCTTTCCTGGTCACTTACTTGAAGAGGCCTTTAATAACTAGGCACAACAGGGTGGGATTTGCTTTAACTCTGAATTTCCTTGCTTTTATGAGTGTAATCTAGCATGTAACGCCCCCCCCCCCCCCCCCCCTACTAAGTTTGCATTGTTGGAAGCAAATGTTTAAATTAGTTGTCTTTAGAGGAGGAAAACAAAGCAAAACTTCTATGGCATTTAAATAAGCCATTGAACCACTTTGGTGTAGGGTCTTTCTCTGCATTTTGAGGTGTTTGTGGAGGAGACAGGGAAGATACACTTTTACTGGGTTTTGGTGTGGTGGGTTTTTTTTGTTGTTGTTGGTTTGTTTGGGGTGGTTTTTTGGGGGGGAACATAACATTTTAAAATCCTTCTACTGTATATTAAGATGGCAAAGGAGAAGTTAAAAGTGAGGAAGAAGAAAAGCGGCGAATTGAGGCCAGAAGAGAGAAGCAAAGGCGTAGAAGGGAAAAGAACAGTGAAAAATATGGTGATGGATACAGGTTTGTGCTATAACCTCTGCTTTGTGTGTGGTGGTTTTCCTCCCCTTTATCCTTCTGTAAGAATATGTCGTCTTTCCTGAAAGCCCCTTCGGACTGATTTTAGGAAAATAAAATGCAAAGAAGAAACGAGAAAAAAAGCCACCCCCCAAACCAAAACCCTAACCCAGACAAACAGAAAAACTCAACCCAAAACTCAGCACCCCAATCCTGTGGCTTAGACAACTGGATGTTTCACTGGACCTCTTCTGTATTGAAAAATACACAATTTCCTAACCCCTTCTCCCCCACAAGTAAATCGGTGCACACTTGAGAAGGAGCTTAGAATTGTACTGCCTTTGAAGTATATATTTCAGTTAATATTCATGCTGACTTAATAAGCTGTTATATAAAACCAGAATAAAGTCAATTTCTGTATGGTGAGCTATTTTGTGTCAAAAAGAAGTAGATAGTTCTGTAACTTTTCTTAGTCTTGCTACAGCCCGGCGGGCTAATGGACGGCACAGTACAAAACTGTTCTATGTCAGTGCAGTATATGATCATAGCATTAGTGCCTTTTTCTCATTGTACTGAGGAGGCCACATTTCCTTGTAAAGATTATGTAGTTTTTGTATGGAAAACAAGATTTAAATTAATTCTTTTGACTATTAGTAGTTAGGAAATCATGGACTGGATTGACTATGAGAAGTAATACAAAAGGTGACACAAACTAGAGAGCTGTGGTAGATATACTCGCAGAATAATGTGGCTTTTAAATGACTAGCTTCTGATTTCGGCAGTTTTTGTCTTTTGCATAGATAATTCATTACTCTGAGACTGGCCTGGTTTATATTTGATTCTTGTAGCAGTTACCCTTCATAATGGTAAAATACTGGCATTTTTTTTTTTTACTTACCCTTCTTTAAAGAATGCTTTTCCCATTCCTTTTCTGATTAGGTTTGTCAAGTCCTTGAATTTTTGAGGAGATAGGGAGAAGAATGTTTCTTTAATAGTAATATTTAATGTATTTCTCTTCATAGAATGGCATTTACTTGCTCATTTTGCAAATTTCGAACATTTGAAGAAAAAGAAATTGAGTCACATCTGGAGAGTGCAGCTCACCAGGAAACGTTGGATCATATCCAGAAGCAAACCAAATTTGACAAAGTGGTGATGGAATTTCTTCATGTAAGACAACTGGTTTTTGATCTATAGAATACTTCTATATTAGAATGTAGTTACAGTTTACCATTTATCTTCAAAATATGCTTAATTTATCATTGTTATTCCTTTTGCAGACAACTTTTGGCACAGCAGATATTACTAAAAGTTGAAGAAATTCTGATTCTGTAAAATAGTGTTAATTTTACAATTAAAAGTAGTGTCTTGAGAAGTAACAGCAATTAATTGCTATTTATTACAGAGCTATTATGAGTAATACTTTAAGTATAGGTTCCTATTGGAATATAAACAATTGTACATCAAATGTGTTACAATTTTTTTTTCTGATTCTCTGTAGGAGTGTATGGTGAATAAATTCAAGAAGACAGCTATGCGTAAGCAACAGACAAGTAACCAAACGGAAAATGCTCAAGCCGCTGAAAAAGATATAATGGAAGGCGAGTAATGGTTTTTATGTGAAAGTGCTTACTGTGGAGCTCTGCTTGTCCTTTTCTCCTTTCATTCTTCTTCAAATTTGATAAAATGTTTGGATTAGAATTAGTTTTCACACCTGTTCTGTACCTGGTTGGGATTCCTTGCTTTATTTCTGATCTAATGTGGAATGTAAGCACAGTGGGAGATAGCAAACCTTATTTATGTTTGCTATCCAGGTAGCCTTGTCAGAAAGTAAGGTAACATTGTGCTAGGTATTTGACAAACAGAATTATGTGGGTTTTGCTGCAGTCTTATTCAGTGTAATGCATGAGGAGTGGCAACTGGTGAATGCAGATAGATTGAAAGAGAGCGTGTAATAAAGCAATAAGGTGATAATGGTCAAATATGATGGCAAGGATCTGGATAATGTAAGTGGGATAGTTGCTGTGGTTTTGAGACACTGAGAAGAGGAGGAGTTTGAGCACTTTCTTGGCTGCCCTACAGGCAGTTTTCTAGAGCATTTTGTGTGTCCGTGCCTTGCTGTGCCATATCCTTCCATTTTATCCTTTGCTTGAGGGCTTTCAAAACATGTGCTAGAGCCAGAGGGGACAGCTTTTGAGTACCTTTACTTTAGACAATAACTATATTTGAATATTACCTTAATTCGTATTTAAGTGCTAAAAGCTACTTAAAAACTTAGCCAACATCTTAACAATCTCTCAAATTCTTTTTATGTACTTTCCTTAAGTACTGGGGAGCCTGTTTGCCTTTATGATCAGAATGTTCTGTTGGCAAGCTAATATTTAAAATTGCAAGAGCAATTGGATTCATGTGCCTCTTCCTGATGGTGAGGGGAGGGAAGGAAATAAATTAATTGTTCTTATGGGGGTAAATTAAATCCAATTGCTTTGGTGAAGCTTTGTTTCTTGTATCAAAATGTGTATTATTAAGGATATTATTATTGTTGATTTTAAATAGATGGCATTTTTGTACTTAGTTCAATTTGATTGTTGTGTCATTTTTATTTCCCTCTATTTGGGCAGGTAGGTGTTCATATATCATAACCTCAGACAGCAAACATAATTGCCTGGGTCTCATATATAGTCTGTGGAGAGGAGTTGGAGCATCCAAGTGAAAAACTTCCTCCTTCAGCATTGCCTTCAGAGAGCCTAATTTTGATGCCTGAATTTGGGTGAATGTTAGCCTGTGGTTCATTTTCACGTGTTTAATAACTGAGAGCTCTAATTTTTTGATGTAAAACAACCAATCCTCTCTTCCACTTCCCTAGAATAACACATTTTGTGTTAATCATTTGTTGCATCTTCTTTGGCAGGGGTTACTGCTGATGACCATATGATGAAAGTTGAGACTGTTCACTGCAGTGCTTGCAGCGTGTATGTTCCTGCATTACACAGTTCTGTTCAGCAGCACTTAAAATCTCCTGATCACACAAAAGGAAAACAAGTAAGATATGTCATATTATTTAAAAAAAAAAAAAAGGGCAAGCATAACTTAATAGTAGGTGAGAAGTGTTACGGTACTTGCTACAAGTAATTTCTAAGGTCTTGTTGGTATTACTTGTTCTAGGAAGCTAGAATGTCCTTGTTACACTTTGTAGACATAATGTCTCATGAAGTAGTCAGTGCTTAAGGACTCCCACTTAATGAAATGTTGATGTGCTTAATAGCTGACAGTAATAAGTCCTGAGAAGGTTACTAGGAATGACTCTTTTATTTTATGGGAATATTTTTTTACTGCCATTAAGTGTTAGAAAGATTTTGTTATTGAAATTGTAAAACATAATACATATGTTTCCAGCAAGATAACAAACCTAGTGTCTTTTTTTGTTTGGCTATTATCCTTTTTAATTTGAAGAAAAGTGAGAGCAGACTAGAATTAGCAGTAGTATGGAATTGGTCCGTGTTACAATTTATAATGATACACTTTAAAGGTTGATAGAAGGGTTGGAAGAGTAGCGTGAGTGGAAAAAAATCACGGTTGTCATAGTAAGCAAGATTGCCAAAGTAATGTTTTGTTTATGTGTGAGCTTCTGTGATGATGGAATATCATAGAATAGTTTGGGTTGGAAGGAACCTTTAAAGGTCATCTAGTCCAACCCCCGTGCAGCGAGCAGGGACATCTTCAACAATATGTTAGGCTGTGATGGAAAAGCATGCATGAGAAGAGGTAACTGTGGTTGTAGGCAGGCACGTGGTTGTAGTTCATTATATAAGCAAGACGTGAATATATCTTTTGATCAAACTAAAGCAACGATCTATAAATGCTACCAAACTTAATTGAGCTTATTATGTGGTTTGGACTTAAATGCTAAGAATAAGCATTTCACGCTGCAATATATTGTTTATTTTCTTTACAGAAACTGACCATGAATTCAAATTTGTGTGACAATAGTAATAGGTATATGATAATTATTCACTGTAAAATTTGTTTCCTAGGCCTACAGAGAACAAATAAAAAGGGAGAGTGTTCTTACTGCCACTAGTATCTTGAATAATCCTATAGTCAAGGCACGGTATGAGCTGTATGTGAAGGTAAGATGCAAATGGAAAAAAAGTCACCTGCAATGTTTACTATACCACTATTTCCTCCATGCTGATGGAGTTTAACCTCAGTGCTCTGTCTTCTGTTTCTGCCTTCTAGGTAGCTCACAGATTGAATATACTTTTAGTGTATTTTGCCAGTCTCGGATCGTTATCTCAGATAATTTCATTTGCAGAAAAAATTACCACCTTCAGATTTACCAGGTTTTGGGTTTGGTTTGCCATTTATATGTATATCTGGTCATTTTTTAGTTAGATGCTCTTATTAAAAAAGCAAGCTTTATGAAAGCATCAGCAGTGTCTTTACACTTACTATTACGTATAGAGTTAGAGCACAAAACACTTCACAAATGAGTCAGTCTTTATGCTTAGAAGCAAAGGCATGTGGCTTTGTACTAAAGTACAGTGCATACGCTACTCAGCTATTTTTTATTCCATAGAATTTCTAGGATTTGTGGCAGCATACAAAAAATGAAAGCTTACAACAGTAGCTGTTGTGATTAGAGAATTTAAAAGGCATGGCAGCCTATGTTGCAGGTACGTAGCCTGAGAAACATACGTGAATTCATTTTTGCAAAATGTGGGATTTTTTTTCCTTCTGGGCCAGCGAAGTGACTTATTCTGTAGTACCATTGTTAGCTATTTCTGGTAGTTACTTTTAATTGGTTTATAATTTTGCCTGTGCCCAAACAATAGACTCTTTCAGACGAAGCAATGTTGTGTTGCAGAAATATGACAAGGTATGAACCAATGCAGAAGTTAGTTGTGATTTAAAATGTCACATTAGTCGTGTACTGCAAAGTTATGTATGGTTGGGTGTCTGAATTGGCTTCAGGCACCTGTTCTATATCTTAAGAAAAAGTAGCAAATGACCAGATACCACAGTCTGGAGTACCTGCGTATATTTCCAGCCATCTCTTCTGGTGTTCCTTGTGGCCTGGTATGCGGCTGCGTTGTCCCGTACAGCCCCCTAGCGGGGAACTGGTAAAAGGGAGAATGGAAGTTTGTCATTCAGCAGTTGGAAAACCGAGGAAGATAAAATTTGCAAGATTGTCTTCCCAAGGAGACAACTGACGTTTTCAGAATGCCTAGCGCTGGTGTTTCCTGGGGTGGATTGAACTTAATGCACTTACATTTCACTGAGCAGGTGCTGCTGAATCTGGCTTCTGGTTATGCAAATCCCTCTCATCCTTATGCAAATGTATAATCGACTGCAGACTGAAGGAGTCCAGTTTTACTCTACAGCATGTGGTGAATCAGAGCATATGATGTGTGCATATGATGCCTGCAGTCTTCCAGAAGAGTAGGAAATCCTTGTTGCAGCCAAAAATAGCTTGCTTTGAGATGAAGGGCAGACTGGCTTGGGGAAGCACCCCTCCCTAAGGAAAAAACCCCAAAACCCCAAACAAAAACCAACCAAACAAAAAACCCCCAAAAAACCAAAACCAGTGTTGTGTTGGAAAGTGTTGTCTATTCCGCATATGCAGCATGGAAGGAGGAAATTCAGAGCAGGGAAGACCTGGGAGGCTGTTGCATAGATTTGTACCAAGTCGCGAAGGCAGGACATCAACATCATAAATGCCTTTGACAAAAGGAGAACAAAATTGCAGGTCAGCAACTCCTGATTTTTATGATATAGTTTGACATAAGCAAAAAAGAGAAAAGATTTTTTTTTTCTTACACTACTGGATTTCTCTGTGCATATTAGGAAGTTTGTTCTTTTAATATGTGGCCTAGAAGAGGTGCATATCCCAAATAAAGTTGAATTAGGGAAAGCTGCTCTTTTGTTGAGGCCAGTACTGCCTTCTAGAACGAGAAGAATGGTAGTCATCCACCTCTTTACCACAACTGATACTTGGGACCCACCTTCCCCTATTGTGGTTTTGTGTGAAAAATTCTGCTTATGCAATTTCAATTGCCCCATGGAGCTACTGAGCAACTGTTTGGAGGATGACAATTCAGTGTAATTTGGGTTGATTGGCTGGCTCACACCTGCCCGCAGGTGATCAATTTTGAGGATATTTGCTGCGTGTTGCATTGTATAAGACTTTTCAAGGGTGAAGGCTCTGGCTAATGTTTGGCTGAAAATGAGGGAGTGGATTGTGACTTCAGGTCTGGAGTAAGCTAATTGACAAGCAATAACAACTGCTGTCTTACTTGGGACACCTTGGCCACTTAAATTTTGAATAACATGCCATTCTGTCTGTGACTTTTTCCGTTAAGTGTTGGGTAGAGGAATATATCTTTTGCCCTTTGATTTAATCTTCTCTCCAACTAGAGACTGCTCCACAGGTTGTTTGCTGTATGTGCAAACGAAAAGAAAGCAAATAGACGCATTCATTTTAAACAAACTTATAGCTTCAAATGTGTCGTTCTACAAACACTTCCATTTTTCTTTAAATACATGTTTCTAGTTTGCACTGTGAAAAGGAAAGCAGAAAGAAAACTTTTTTGGCTGTAAACATTTTCAAATATTATTGTATTTAGCCATTTAATTATGAAATCAGTTTCAGATTTTCAGATTTCACCGCAAAATCTTCTTTTTATGAAATAAATGCAAACTTGTACATGCTAAATAAGTATGCATTCTTCAACTTGAATCTTTCAGCTGGTTCTGTAAGCTTGGACACATCAGCTGTAGCAAAGGTTAAATCGCCCCTGGTAATTTTCACTGAGTTAAGATATCTTTTAGTTTTTTTTTTTTTTTAACATGGTAAAGGAAGGTGCGTGTGGTGTCCACTGAAAATGGAAGGATCTATATGGAGTTGGCCTAAGATAATCCCTCGTGTTGTGTGGGGTTTTTTTGTTTGTTTCAAGCCATTTGCAATTAACGTCCCAGCTCCACAAAAGACAGCTTCAGTAAATTAGATGATGTGGCTTTAGAAGAGCTCCTGGTGTTTTATAAAGGGTCTGATCTTTGTTACGCTTGTGGTCAGTGACTAGAGTTATGAACAGAAAGGAAAAACACAAAGGTCCAGATAGGGCTTGACAGCAGCTGTTAGTGCCACAGCCAATGATGAGAGCAACAAGAATCATAGTGGTGGAGAATTGCGTTTCTTTAAAGGTGGCCTTCTTAATTTACTAATGCAGCTTCCTTGGGTCTATTAGTATTGGAATAACTGTCATGTGTACTGTTCTTCCAGTCTTCTGCTAGACCCCACTGTTAGGACTGTCATTTTCTGTATCATCTGTCACGAAATGCTGCTTCTGTTCGTTGTGCTGCTGCTGCTGCATTGGAGCTGGTGTCTGCATTGTTGGAAATTTCTCCATTCAGTTTCCAGAAAACTACTGTACCAGAACTGAGGTTTCCAGTTGTCAAAACTTGCATGTGATCTTCATGATCCTAATGGTGCTGGTGACCATCTTTTACACTATTGTATTCCCTGATTTTTTTTCAATTCCTATATTTGAAAATCCAATTCAGTGCTGAAATTAACAGCTTTTTCTTTGCATCCTGTCCTTTGCACGTAAGGAACCTTTCCTCTTAATCTTGTTTGATGTCTTCATCGTACATATTAATCAAAGAACCATGAAAGGACTGTTTCTTACCTTGGCCATTCTTTTAAAGAGCCCTCTTTCCCTAGTGTTGGTCTTGTGTGGTACGCTTTTATGCTTCCAATGTACTCTTTGTATGCTTTTTAAATAGTTCTTCATTTCTTCTTACTCTCCTACATCCATATTGTAAGGGGCGGGGGGGGGGAAATCCACCACAACCCACCTGCTGGCCACTCTGAAACAGTCATCTTGTAAGTTTTATGAACCTGTAGCAAGTCCCTTTATAATGAGGAAGAAAAAAAGACCATCTTGTTTCTCAGGCAAAAAGTTATCACTTGATGAAGTCATGACTATCTCTACTTTCGGACCATTTAGAACTTCCTAGATAGAATGATGTCTGTGATTAAAAGCTGCTTGGATGTTGCTCAACAGAAGCATCATAGAGGTTGACGTTTCCTATCCCTATATCCCAGGACTGTTTGATCATGTGTATTAGTGAAGGCATTCTAATGTTTACCATTAGGTAGGCAGACTTTGGTATCTCTTTGAGTCAGGTTTGTGAGACCTGTTATAAATAGATATAGAGAGTGGTTTCCGGGGAGACTTGAATCCCAAAACTTTGGTTGTAAATACCAGTTTACAGTCTTAAGCTTTCTCTGCAGTTTAAGTATTCTAGAGACAAGGAACCAAAAGAACGCATCTCTTGGGAATAAACTACTTATCCGCTTGTATTTTTATGCTTTGTAGGCACCATAAAGTCTTTTTGCAGCAGTTCAATGGTGTGCCTATGTTCATTTTCTGGGTGGGTTTTTTTGTTTTGTTGTTTTTTTGTTTTTGTTGTTTGGGGTTTTTTTGTTTGTTTTGGGTTTTTTTTAAGCCATCTGGGAAGATGGAACCTGTGTGGCTGTCAAAATCAACTAGCATCAAAATTGGCTCTGCATGCTTTGCTGGATGCCTCTGATGCTACATCGCTGGAAAAGAGTGCAGTCGTTAGGATCTTCCCCTTGAGGACAGTAACTTTTTTTTCTTAGTTTGAGAACTCGAAAAGTGCATTTTTTTTCTCTGAAAAAACAGTTGGGGAAAACAGCTTAATTTTTTGTTGTTGTTGTTATAGTATAGAGATCTGTTCAGCCAGTAGTAGTGTGCTGAATCCAGTTCTGCTAGGTTAGCCAGAAGCGACATACTTGCTCCACAGGAATGAAGTGTAACAGTTTTCTGTAGCTTGTCCCCAAGAGTCAGGGACAGTCAGAAGTTGTCTGCAGGAGTGTGGAAGTAGTCCTTTTAGAAGTGCATTCTTTACCTACAATTCATCATTATGCCTAGCCTAGACATGAGAGGATTTTAATCTTTCCTTTTGTATCAGATATATAAAAGGGCTTCTGATATCCTTGTGAATCATTTACAGAGAAAGGCCACCTTTTGTTTTCTTTTGCTAGGAGATAATGCTCTCTATCGGGCCGTATGAAACTCTTAATATACCTGTCTTCCCTCTGTAGTGTCTACTGATGGGCGTGTATTTGAAGCTAGCCAGGTGGAGTATTCTTAACTCAGTAATTAGCTTATTTCTGTCTGTCTTTGGAAATCCTTGGTCCTGTACACAAATATGATTGAAAATATTTGGCTGAACCCAAGGAAAATGGCACTAGAAGCTTTGCAGTCCGGAGGTCTTTTGCATTTCTGTCCAAAAAGGAAAGTAGATGAGTACAATTTTGGGGAGTTGCACTAATCCTTATTTAATTAAGGTTTGGATGCTCAGTCTTTTTATTTCACAATGCTTTCCATTGATGTTGGAATTGAATTGGTTTGGGTGCTTGCTTTTCTGTATGTTTTTTTCATGAAATGATTTACTGAGCAAATAAATATTTTTAGTATTTCAATGTTGGACACTGTTACCTATTCAGTGAAATACTCCTTGGTATTCTGTAGCCCCATGGTGCTTGACAGTAATAGTGGATCATCTAAAAGTGGTAGGAGTTTTAAGAGATGTGCAGTTTTCTTGTTTTCATAGGGCTCAGATTGTGATACCAGCTTTCTGTGTACTTGACCCTTACCTATGAGAATCTACTTCTAAAAATGCCAAACCTTAGTGTCTTGAAGAAGTTTAAATATTACTTTATTCATGGTGTTTATATGTGGCAGCTATGTCTTTGATTAGGCTATGAGTTGATTGGGCTCAACAGACACTATCATCTAAGTGCTGTAGGCTGGTCGTTACAAAGTGCATGCATAAAATTATCCCGGGACTTGGAATAACATGGTCTCAAAGAATTCTGCTTTCTTGGGGTTACTCTTTAAATGTGAATTTATGATTTTTCCTGGTTTTGGAATAACAACGAAGCCAAGTTTTTGTTTAGTGGCATTTGCTAAATGTTTTTACAGCTTTCTAATTTTTCAGTGATTTGTAGGCCACCTGGAAGATGCTACCTGAAAAAATGTAACTGAAGTAGAAATACTGATGTTTCTTTTTATAAGTAAGCAAAAAAAGGACAAGGGGGCCTAGTACTTAATTTTTGGGGGTTTTTTTGGATCATCTTTTAAGTAATATTCTTGAAATCCCAGTCCTAGTGTAGTTAGTGATTAGTGTTGTATGTTTGGATCAGGCTTGCTCTGTCAGGTGTTTGAACATCAAAGGAGCTTTAGCGAAGAAACTCCTAATACTTCATGTTGTTCTTTATTGTTTATTGATTATTCATAGTTCTTAAATATCTGAAACAAGTGAAAGCTGAGGTATGTCTTATACTGAATTATTGTATGAAATAGAGAAAATGTGAAACTAGAATGCCAATGTATTTGAAATACTGTCTGAGAAATAGGTTTATTTTTCTAGATCAGCAATGGAATGAATTTCAGGCTAGTCAATGTAATTAATTCTAGATTTCCTTTTCGTTTACTGAAGAGTTTGTCTTTTTGATAGAATTATTCAGAATGAATAAAGACTGTAAATAAGGTAAAAGTAGAAGAAAACTTCTATTCAGATTTGATTTTAATTGGGGAGAAAAAGGAAGCAGCTGTAGTTCTTAATAAAAACATGTTGAAACTTAATCATGTAATTTTAATTTACTGAATGTTGAAGTTAAACTGAAGTTTGTGTGTAGCATACTTCAGCTTTTTCTCCGTGTCATTTCTACTTTCATTAAAACAGTTTATTGGGATGCCAGTTTCCAGTGTGCATAAAAATGAAGTGTTGCTCATTTTAAATCAAATCTGTTCTGATTTTCTTGCAAAAAACCCCCCAAACCCTATTAAAAAGCTGTATAAAATACCATAGCGTTTCTTAGTGTCTGCCCTTTTCATTCACTGAAATGAAGAATATTTTTTTTTTTTTATGTGGGAAATAAATATCAAGGTGTGTGTTTCCAATCTTCTGCTTCAGGGTGAAAATCCTTTTGAAATTAATGATCAGACTCAGGAGCAGCAGACGGAAGAAGAGGACAAAGCTGATGAGCCAGTTGAGGGTGAGGAAGAGGAAGAGGAAGAAGAGGAAGAAGAGACTGAAGAACAAACTGACTTCACTCTAGACCACACTGAAGATAACTAAGTGCAAGAAAATGAAAAAATATTAAGGGGGGCAAAACAGCTTTTTATTTCTGCGCTAAAGTGGCTAAGACTTTTTAATAGTCTCCGATGAAGTTGTTGAAGATTCCCCACCGTATGCATGCATTCCATTCCGTGGAGAACTTGTTTGTATAATTCCTCCGTGTTTCTGATTTTGTTTAAAATGAAATTAAGACTATTTTAGTTGAGCTTTTTATAGTAAACTGACTGTTAAAGCTGATTAAAACATTGTGTTGTATATTTTTTTAAGCATCCTATTTTTTTGATGTGTGTATTGAAAGTTGGATATAATAATAACTTTTGGTCTAATCAGTTGAAAAGAAAGGCGGGTCTGTGGGGTAAATATATTAAGTGCTGTATGGCATAAGCTTATCATATTTACCTCTTAGTACAGAATGAGTAATTTCAAAAACTGTGCTGTTGAGTGTGGCTGTTTTGGGGACTGCATTGCACTCTGTATAATAGAGTATGTGTTATAATACGCCTTGTAGCTTTTTGTGATAAGATGTACCAGTTTGTAGCAATAAAACACTTAAGAAATGTTACTGTTTAAAGTGTCTGTAGTTAAGTATTTCAAGTATTTCCCCATGCTGACTGCCATATTGGTTTCACATCAAATCTTGATTGATATTATGATTGAAATTATTTAAAATTTGTAGTTGCATCTTAGTGACTCATGTTAGTTATTGCTGATTTTTGATGTATTCAGACTCCACCTACCAGGACAGATAAGCACTTCAGCCTTCATAGTGTGCTTAGGGGAAGCATGCTTTCAGTATTTTTACATGCTGTGCACTGTTGTCTATCTTAGAAATTATATATAAGTACACTCGTCATTTTCCACAGTTCCTTCTAATCTAGCTTTTGACTAATAAGAACTGGAAATGTCTGATTTAACTATTTCTAAGTACAGCTAGGTCACTTACATCATTTTTCCCTAGGTGTGGTAACTTAACAGAAATAACTGTACGATCTCTTGTGGTCATTCTGGGGAATTTTTTTCAAAATCTCATCATATCTGTAATTTGTGCACCTTTCTGTTGGAGAACCTTTGTGTTAATTTGTAGCCATCGCTGTATACAGGTGGTATAAGCAGAGAGTGGACAGAGGTTAGATAGAATTAAAATACTTGTAACCTCAAATGCGAACCAATTTGCTTTTTCAGTGGTCTATTGTAGAATTGGAGAAAGTGTGCAAGTATTATGGGGGAATACTTGGTTTAGATATTAGGGCACCAGAAAGTCTAGTAGCAATCAACTCCAAAGAATGCTGTGTATCATAGTCATTTAGCTTGTTGCCTTTTAGCATAGCTTGGAGACTAGAAAATACAACATTGTGAGGAAAGAGAGAGGAAACTGAGTTTGGTGCCTTGAGCACTTGTTTTCTATATGGCTTATATTTTTCCAGTAAAAAAAAAATCAGCATGATGTAGACTTGATTGTTGTACCTGTAAGTGGGTTAGCTTGGAACTGAAAGTTAATATGGGTTGGTTGAAAGATGTGTTAAGCCTGCAGCTGGTTGAACAGTATCTCTTTTGGATATGTAAACTTAAAACAACAAAGTACTCCTTAGATCTCTAAACACTCATTCTCCTGTTCTCCATTTTAAGACTAGGATTAAGGTTCATATTTGCATTACTGTTAAGGTGTAATCTCCCCTTCTGCCTTACAAGCTGATCACTCAACTATTTGTGTGTTCTGTTTGTAGATCTCTTGCCCTACAAGAGGAAGATGCTGATCTCTTCCCAGACAGCTTAACAGGAACTGTATCAGTGTTCTAGAAACTGGCGAGAGCTTTAGCATGAGAACTTGTTTGCAGTAGTTAAGAGAACTGAGATGCTGCCCAAATTTCTACAAGTGGTGGGTTTTTTGTCTTTGTCAATGGCTACTTTACTACTTGGAGATAATTAAGTTGCTTCTAAGCAGCTAAGATAAGCCCTTCTACCTAAGATCTCAGTACTTGATTTCCATTGCTGTAGTCATTGTATCCACTGTGACCTCAGGATCTTTGAACTTTGAGCATTCTTGACTTCACTGGTAATCTAAAATACATGATTGATTTCTTCTGTATAACTGACAGTTCTCACCTATAAAGTGTGTTAAGTGATAGCTTAAACTTAGATGACAGATTTTTGGAGGGGGGTGTGCAATTGCTGATTATAATGGACAAAATTACCCTTTTCTGTAGGCTTAGAAGGAACTTTTAGTGGACTTCTTGGGTCCCTTTTGTAGCTAATGTTTCATCAAATTAAATTAATTTCCTACATCAGTAACAAAGTATGGAAATAATTTCAGAAGGAGTGATGGCTGCCCATTCCAGATGACACAGGTTCCTGGTAAACTCTGAATCTCAGAAATAAAGTCCACAGTTCTAGGCAGTTCTGGATGAAGGTGCCTGCTGGAATATACAGGTATATTTATTTACACATCCCTGCTGAGACCTTTCCAGTTTCCTTTGCATTCACCAAAGACCAGCTATGTGCTGTTAACTTCCTGGCTGTTTATAAGTGTTGGTTGCAGTAACATGGCTTTCCCTGATCTTTTTCCAAAGAACCTTCTTGGAATGCTGACTACCCCAAGTGATACAGTTTATAAAACCACAAACAATTTGGGAGCATAGTTGTATCCCCCATCCTTAAAGACCGGGTTAACTAAATGAAAGATCAGTGGAAAACTGGACTTGAAATGTAGTTGTTGATGGTTCACACTTCAGATGATGACAGGTTACTAATGGTGTTTCTTGGAGCAATTGGATGGAGTTTAGGCTGCTAGTGGGTATAAGTCCTATCCTGGAACCAATATTGAGAGGTTTGATAAGGAATTTTGCAGTTGGTAAAAAGTGGCATCAGATGATGTTAAATATTTCGGGATGTTTAAAAACATCTGCTGGGGAATAAAAAAGGCTGTCCTAGATTACAGGCAAGATCTTTGTCTAATCCTGTTCCAGTGCATGAGCTGTAGAACTCTTCAGTGTCTTGAGTGGAATCAACAGAGAAGGTGTAGTACCTCTGATCTGAGTAGCCAAAACCACATGGAATGTTTCAGGTGAGGATTTACTTTGCCCAAGAATTGCAAGGATTTGACTTGCACAGTGATACTAATGCTGTTTTATTTCTTTTGAAACACCTTGCTGCATTTTTAATCTTTTCCAGGACACTGCTTAATGGTGTGTTGGTTCATAGTTGTTACGCTCAAGAAATATATGCGAGTCATCGCGGGTTCTAACTACCTCTTTCTGGAGCTAGAACTTAAATCTTTTTGCTCTGAGAAATGTTGGAAAAATATTCTGTGGTTTTTTGTTTGTGTGTTTTGTTTTGTTTGGTTAGGGTTCAACTTGCAAGGTAGTGAGTACCGTACAGTAGGAAGTAATGTGGGCACTAATCCTTGCAACTTACACATACTGAATAACTACCATATGTGTGTGTTCTTATGTGGATTGCAGCCCAAAGGCACTAGGCTTTTGTATACAATTATTTTTTGCTACACTTTATAACTGTAGAATGATTAGCATGACACCCATGTAATATTTGGCTTGTTTTCGTGTTATGCAAAGGATTGAAATCTTGAAATGAGCCTGTAAATTCTCTTGCTTTGGCTTTTCCTGTATTGCTTACAGTTAAGAATAAATCAGTTTTCAGCTTGCTGAAATATTAACTATACATTTTCTTGCTGTCTTCTGCCAACAGACTTCTATAAAAAAACCCACCAAGCTTTTCTTTAAATGCCAATCTAATCTTCCAATATTTTTCAGATGCTGGAATGCCTTCTCGTCTTTTTTTAAGCAGCACTAAAGTAGAGGATCCAGAGCTTTTCTTCAATTGGTTATCCTTCCACTAAATGAAGTCCTCACCCACTCAGCTTTTAGGATTGTAGGGAGAAACTTTATTGTAAGGAATGCCCATAACCATCAGAGTTGGGTCTCTCCTAGATGCTTCCTTCCAACTTAAAGCAAGGAAAGGCTTGGTAAGTCCCACATACTCTTGGGTCTAAAGCCTGCAAAGAAATCCCTCAAATCATGTGAGAGATTGAAATTTTACATCAGGTTTGTTAGCAATGAAGGTTTGTTCTGAGTTAAGTGTAAAAATGAATAACATATCATCTGTTTAATTTGTTTTTAAGTTAATTTCTAAAATTGCCCTAAGTTTTTAGGCTTACAATATTGTACTTGCTTTTAAAATAACTGTAACTGTACTAAGTCCTGCAGCTCAATTCAGCTGTCTTTAAACAGATTTGACTGGTTTTAAATATAGCTAGCCAATGAATAAGCCTTTCTGAATAAGTAAAAATGTGTGTAAACTGAAGTCCAACATCTAAAACAAAAGAGCTTCTGATCTTACTCTACAAATCTAAGCCTTCCTCATCCCATTCTTTGGTACTTCAAAGCTGATGCCCACAGGAAAAGGTATAAATACCTGGAGGGTGAACTGGAGCATCAAAATCTGCTGAGGCAAAAACATAAAAGAGAAGACTTCTTAACAAGACCCCCTGCAATCCTGTGATTCTGATTTAAATCAAAGTTCTGCCTGTATGCGGAAGTGTGGTGGGTTTTCTGGTTTGTTTTTGTTTTTTGTTTTTTTGTTTTTTTCCCCAGGATTGACGAATACCAAGTGTTATAGGAGAACAAGGAATAAATAACCTGCTTGCCTTTGTGGTCCCCTGCAGGTCAAACACTTGAGTCTTCATACCAAATTTGCCTGTTCTTTTATGGAGACTGGCCGTCTTCACTCCTCTTTACCCCATACGTCTTCCTCGTGGACTCTAGAACGTGTATTCCAAACTGTTTCTGTGTTTGTAGGGTTCTCTTATATACCCAAAGCTATGAAGGTAAGTCAAGAATGTTGGGAGCTTTTGTGGGGCACCAAAAAAGCTGAGAATGGATAATATGGTGGCAGGAGGAATGCATATATTGTCAATAAGCACAACCTACTGCATATGTAAGTGAATGTTTGTCAAAGACTGTTAAGAGCAGTACAGCTGTATGGACTTAGGAAAAGAGCCGCAAGTGTTGATGTGCTCCATTATAAAAGAGCATCTTGGTCTATGTACGATCCTTTTCAATCTTCTCACTTCAGAAAGGTCATAAGTTAGATGTCCTTCATCACCAGCTAATAACATTGCAGTCCAGATCCTTTTATTTTCTTTCGTTACCAGTCTGTAAGGTTGCTGTATCATTAAACCATCAATTGGTAGGGTTCCTTCAAGAGTTCCTGTAAGTAAGTCTTCCTTTTGTCACACTGAGATGACTGAAACGTGTTGGAGCCTGTTTGAATTTCCTAGAACATAGCTAAGATAAGCATGTAGCTACTACACGGGGGACAATTTGCAGTTGCCTTAAGATGTAAATGTGTTTTGTGGTGTTTGAGTATTTTACTCTGTATTAAAGGCATCCATCTGGAAGCTAATTACTCTGAGGGAGGGGACTGTGATAGCAGATCAGCAATTTGTTTAGCATGCAGTCACTGTTTACCTGGAGTGTGGTGGCATACTCTGTTAAGGCCATAGATTTATAAGACTGGAGAGGACCACTATTGTGTAGCCATCCTAGCTAACGTCAGCTGTGTTTTGCTTGCTGATCAAATGTCTTTTCATTGGGGTAAAAAGCAAACTTATTTTAACTGTTATTATTCAGACAAGGGTGAATCTTACGCAATCTCTATGACATTCTGTTTTAAAAGCCTAAAACTGATTTCATTGGTATAGCGTGGGGCTCCATATGGTATTGCCCTGTTTTTCAGCCTTTGTGTCTATTGCTGTAACTTTTTGTTTCTGTTAGTGTTAAGTTAGACACCCGTTAAATGTCACAGAAAACAACTTAAAATAAAGGGGGGGGGGGGGGCGGACAATTCTGTTGACTACTAAGCAATCTGTGATGCTGCATGGGCCTCTCCTCCCTCAAAAGATTGGCAAAACTATAAACAGTTAAGAGAGCTGATTTCTCTGCCGGACTCAACCATAGGTTTCCCACCATGTGTCTCTTATGTGTGTTCCTTTGGAAAAAGTGAATAGCCAGGTCAGTTGTTGTGAGGCTAAGTCAACGTTCAAGAAGTGCAGTTGACTCTGTGGAAGGAAAGAGCTTTCCAAATTGGTAGTATTGATTACAGTAGAGTTCAGCATTGGACAGATGTAGTTGCATTCTTTAGCTTTGAAGGTTTGTGTAGTAAAGAGTATGGTGCCCTTCCCAGGAGGGAGGGATACTTTGTCTTGTGTTGTGCTAGTTCTCTACGTGGAAATGCACAGAATGTGAGGTGGGGTCAAGCAGGGCTGAATGCCTTACTGTATTACTCCTTAGAGCTTCTTGTCCAGTCCTACTGTCCATAGCCATCATGGGGGCTACTAGAGTCATTGGGATGGAGTAATCTCTACGGCCTATCCCTCTTCTCACCCTGCAGACATCTGCTGAGTGTCTAGAACATATGGGCAGATTTTGTATTTCTCCCTGGGTTTCCTTAGGCCTATGTATAGGAGTTAGGGTCAGGTCAGGTTGCAGGCCAATGTTGTAGCAGTTCCTAGTGAAAAGACTACGCAGGATTGCTAGAGTATCCCAGTTCTGAATCTGACTGAACACCCTCCTGATAAAACATGATTGCCATGTGAAATAGGTGTATATATAAAGGATGTTAGCCTTACTACTTGTGTGCCCAGTCCTTAAATACTATGTTATAAATGTTTTTCAGTGAAGGGTTTATTTCTGCAACTGAAATTCCTTTGCACCTTTTGAAGACTGTCAATAGCATGATGGTAAATATTGTCATAAGTGGGTTTTTTTTATGTACAGTAATTACAATTTTAAAAATATACATTATTCCATCTACTGCTTGTCTGAAGGTAAAACCTTCTGTAGGCTGTACTGTTACAGTGTGCAGCAGTCCTAATGCTGGAGTTCTCAGCTCACTATGTACCAAGGGGTTAATTTGTTTCCATCACTGGGGATTTGAATTGCTTGTCAGTGCTGAGGTCACTGTCACTGTTAAATGACAGATGTCTTTCTGAAAATCCCTTGCATCTTTCCTTGTGATGTAAAGTTCAGTGACTGCAATAACAGGGTGTTGTTCTTTAATAACTGTTAAATTTATTCTTTAGAGAATTTACAAAGATGTCCTATTGCTCTGGGAGAGCTCCCTTGATGCCGAACTCTGCATTTTCTTTTTGCATAATGCCTACAGATTTAGAGCCACTGTACTCCCAGTTGTATAGCTTCTGTATCCCTGGTTCAGTGCTGCTGAAATACTCGTAAATCTCCTTTCTTCTAGTGGCTTTGTGCAGCAGCTGGGGTATGACAATAAGGTCCCTGATCTATAATTCCAGACAGCCCCTGAGGGTGAACAGATCGACCAATCCTCATCCCCAACGTAAGCCCGGGGAGCTCGCTGTCCCTGGGAGGTAGTCATCTAATGGTTTCTATTTGTATTCTGCATGAAACTCTTCTTGATGCTGGACTGTTGTTCACTTAGAGAATTATCCAGTGCACAGTATATAAACTCCCACTAGAGATTGAATGCATGTAAATAAAGCATGCCTTAAGTCTAACATAATGTAACTTTAAGTGAGAAGAAATAGACTCAATCTAAGCACCTTGTAAGGCTGCATTCACTGCTCAGATCTGCACAATGCAGTCACAATCTGCATTTCTGTGTCACACGGATAAGAGGTAAGGAGGACAGCTGTATAGGTTTTCTAATTCCAGGGATTTCCTGGCTTTTTATTGAATTTGATGAGAATACAACACTGATGTTTTAAAATAACAGCTGGTTTTGAAATACTCTTGTGAAATAGCAACATTCATGTTGTAACGGAGACCTAGTTTGAAAAATTTGATTGATTGATTGATTGACCTTTGTGCTACACATGCCTCATGAAAATGCTACTTTATACTCAGTGTTTTCACACCACCTAAAAGCCTGGCAGGCATTTCAGAGTACAGACAGAAGATGATCCCTGCCCTACAGACTTTGCAGTCTCCTTGTAATCTCTAGCTATATTCACTTCAGCTATATTATTTTTGCAACTTTCATGTCTGTATAGCAGCATTGACAGGTGTTTTAACTGTAAATTATTTAGAAAGGATCTGCTTGAAAGCTAGTACTCATTTTCTCATAAACCTCCATCATCTTTTTTAAACCTCGAGATTAATGAAGTGTAAAGGGCTATTTTTAAACGCAAGATGTTATGCATATGCTATCAGCCTTTGATGACACTTGGCTTATCCAAGCAGTTTTAATGCTGACACAATTGTCAGACTAATTTTATTTTCTGCAGCAGGTTTAAAGGAGATTAAACTTAAGTTTAGTGATTTGCTATTTGCCAGAAAAATATATTTAGTATATGGGAAACAACAGTCACATGTTTGCTAGAAGTAGTATGCTCAGTGCAAAGTCCCCAGTGCATCGAGGCCAATGGTAAAGTTTCCATTGACAGCAACACAGCCAGGGCAGCACCCAGCCTGTTTTAGTAAGATTGAGTGCTGGACCCTTAACACTACTCCTACAATTACTTACTCTTACTCCTAATCAACACTACTCTTACAAAAATGATAGTTCGTTCTTCTGGTATTACAGAAATACAATTCCATATGTGCCCCGTTAAAGCTAATCCATAAAGAAAAGATGGAACCTTAATGAAACAAAACTATTTTACTTTTCATCTGTAATTTCACATTAGTTTCTTGTGCATATTTTTAAGAACTGATAAATCTTCTGTCCAGCTCTGTCCAGAAGACAAACCAATGGAAATTCGAAGTCATATTTGACTTGCATTTCAGTCTCCTTTGTAAAGATAGCTCTACATTTATGGCCTTTAGCCTGTCCTTCCTCAGATGGGAATTCAGGAAGGCAGACAGAAAATCCTGTTTAAAGCTTAAGCGTCTGTGTCCATAGAGACTCTTATTTTTTATTTTAAACAAAGGATTCAGTTGCCCAAATTGAATATGAAAGTGTATAAATTCATCCCTAATAAACTTGGATTTGTACTGAAAGAGTTAAAGATTATTAAACTGTATTAGGCTGTTTGAATTAAGGTGGTTTTTGTTATCAGATTATCTAAATAAGGGATATTTCAAGCTCTGAAAGTAAATGTAAAATAATCATTGTCTCTTTAGTTTTGCTTAATTGCAGCAAAACTTGGTAAGCACGAAGTCCTAGCAAATGTACGAATGTGTACATAAAATAATGTTTAGAGCATGCAAAGTTTTGTGCCAAAGCGCTGCGGTTTACTAATTACTCTTACATGAGAGCCAAGCACTGTGCTTGTTAAGAAGATGGGCATTAGTACATTTACAATATTTATGTAAGTGTATGATGTAATTAGTGCGGTCTTGGTTAGCTAACATGAACTTTGTGTCAACATTAATTTGTATTTGTTTTATCCTTACTGCTCTCAAGAGGTTCCTTTTATCTAGAGATTCATGACAATATGGTTTTTGGGGCATTAAATATGGCCAAAATAAGGAAAGACCTTCAGCAAACAGAATTAGGTTGCTTCCATTTCACATATTTTTCGAACAATCATATTTTCATCTTGTGTTTCTTGCAAAAAATGCTCACAAAGACTTTATCAAACTAACTTAGTAAAGTTCTAAACATTTTTCTTTATGGTTCAGAATGGTTTTCAGAGAAGTCAACAAGCATTTCAAAATGAGATGATGTTTAAAATGTAAAAGATACCAGTTAACGCAGGAAATTTTAAATGCAGCAGGATTTTTTGTGAAAGTTTTATTCTTGCAAAGAGGCGTTACTTCAACCAGAAACCAACAACTTCCTGCTTTACAAAAGTTCCGGCTGTCAGAATGTGAATTTTGTGTGATATTTTTCTGGATGCTGTAGCCTTGACTTCTTCCTCTCCTCCATATCATAAGTATTTACTTAATTTCCCTGTAAGTATGCTGAGGGAACATGGCAAAATCAGAGGCAGCTAAATTCTACATCTTTGATAGGATATTATCTTTTCACTTCCTCTTTTGCTCTATTCAGAATCTTTTGTCTCTCGAGTTGTGGAGGGTGCTGTAATTGTAATTACCCTATTGTGGTAATCTTTCTACATATTAGCTGTGTTAACCAAATGTTAATTCTTAGGTTGATGTCGGTATTGTAAATCAAGATCAACTTACTTTTGCTTCTGCCTCTCTGATTCCTTCTTCCCCTGCCACATTTGTTTTGCCACTCATGGTCTCTGATTTCTCATCAAAGTGGTAAGGATGTTTTATACAGGACTGATTTCTTCATCTCCCCCTCCCTCCAGTTATTCATTCGCTATTTTTTCCAACCTTTGAATCAATAGTAAATGATGGACAGAGAGACAAGTATTAATCTTTGAAAGAACATACAAGAGGAGTTACCCATTCTTCAGCTCCTCAAACTTTTCTTAAACTCTTTTCCTAGTATTTTTTTTAATGTAGAAACTATATTTAAATACAGATACAATTATAGTATTGAACACTTGAAGTCCGGACAGATCCAACGTCAGTGTACCTTTCATATTACAGAAACTAAAGTGCTTGAGATTTTAAGTGACTAAAATAATACACTCAATGCAAAACAAGAATGCAGGGGCATGAGCACTTTAATTTTGTTTCAGACCTCTACTCACTTCCTGTAAGAGATTTTTAACTTTAGTTCCTGAGACCCATATTGTCTATCCAAACGGAGCTTGGCCATAATTTCTTTTTTCCAACATTGTTGTGGAGTTCTTTTTCTGAACTTAAGGAAAATAATCCTAATTATAAGAGGCTTGATTTTTATTTTTTCCTAAGTTTAAGTCAATGTCCATCTTTTGTGAAATTGTTTTGGACTTTATTGGCAGACTACCATAAACCCAAGCTGATCAGCCTTTTTTAACATTACAGTAAAAGTATACAAATGCAGAATGTTTGTAAGATGTTTCTCTAGTGATATTCCCTAGCAATACTACATTTCTACTTTTAGTTTTGTTGAACTTGCATGATGGAGTGCAGTTGTGATGATATCACTATAAAATCCCTAACTGTGCTGATAAAACTTCTTGTATTTGTTCCTTTCTTCTGAGTGGGTCAGAACACATCATAAGCCCTTCACTGGAGAACAGACTTCAGGTTGCTCTGATTCCATCAGTGGAGATAAAATACTTCCTTAAAATCATAGGGGTTAAGTCCTTTACGTAGACCTCTCAATTTGGAGAGCTTCTGTGTGTTGGGAAAGGATTGCTTCAAAGAGTTTTTGTTGTGGTACTTCTAGTTTCTTATTTGTTTGACAGCTGTTTGGGAACGCTGGTAGTTAACCAAACAAAACCAAACAAGAAAACCCCAAACCAAACAAACAAACTCCACACCAAACCCCAAAAACCTCCTTGTATATATGGTGGTACAAGAGGAAAGTATTACTTTAGAAGTAACTGAATAAGGGTTGAGGGTTCTCTGCTCATATTTAGCTCTTCCAAAGACTTTTGATGTCTTGTAGAAATTCATTTAGTAATGGTTAAACTTCTCACTTGGATAGGGAAATTACAGAAGTTCATAAGCAACTGAAAGTATTTTGAGATTCCAAGAGAGAGCCTACCACTGAATCGCATATTTTGTTGCTACAATGACTTAATAACCCCAGAACTTCTGTTTAAATAAAATGCCTGCTTTGTACCTGTCCTCTTTTGTTGAAGAAGATGCTTTCATTTAACTCCTTTTCCATGAGCAAAAGAGGTGCTCGTTCAGTATTTTGGTCCTTGTATTTCCAAAGCGGCTCTCCATGGTTTCCATTCAAAAATTGTTGTTTTGTGGCATGTGAAACTCATCTGGGTTTCAGTTCCTCTTGAAAGCCTTGCTTCCCCCCCCCCCCCCGGGAAGTTCACAAAAAGCTGTTTTGTTGTTCTTTAAAACAAACTCAAGATTAAAAAAAAACCCCAACAAAGTCCGAATTGCCAAGTCTGTCTGGCTATCTGTCTTACGGCTTTATAATGGAGCCCACTGGTGTAGTTTCTGTGCAGCAGTGTGGTTAATAAAATGAGATCCCGAGTGAACTTCTTGGAGGCTTTTTATGCTCTGTGGTGGTAGGTAGCAGAGCCTGGTGTAATCCTGAGATGATCAGTGTTGATTTGTTAGCTTTGTCAAAGAGTAGAACCTAGATCGTGACTGAGAAAAGGCCTCCTCGCTCCCTCTCGCTCTCCGGATAGCATATGCTGCTCTTAGATCTTTATAAGCTGTCCACAGCTGGAGCTGTCTCTCTTCTTGCCAAGCTTCTCGGAAGTTTTGCTATTAACCCTAACAAAAGAGAACTTTTTCTCTCCGTGCAAGTTTCTTGATTTTTAGTAACAGTTGGATCTGAAGGATTGTTAATGTTACTGGAATAAGTCATGTTGAAACAACCATAGATGGGGTCTCCTTCTGTGTGAAGGAGGGCTTTTCTCAGGAGCAAATCAAGGGTATATCTAAAAAGGTATACTCTCCTTGTTTTCCTTCATACTGGCTTTCAAAGCCAGAGTAGAATTAACAAATTGGATCTTGCTTGTGTGTTTATATTCTCTAGATGCAAACACCTCATAATGTTTTAAAGTTAATGACACACTCCAGATGTTTGACCTGGTGCGCTATAATGTGCGGTACAAGTAGCGTGAATAATCTGTCTTACTTTAGGACTTCATTAAAAAGCATCGGACGTTCATTGTGTTCCATGTATGACTACTTTTGGCTGATGGCTTCAGTCACCAAAAGGTGAGGTGGCAGGGGGTGGAAAGTGTCTCCTTAGTTCTTAATGTCATATAAGCAAAAGTTGGTTTATCCTATTTGTCTTCAACCATCATGATATTAAGAACATTGTCTCGATCTCCTTATTTTGTAGAACTAACTGGGGACATGGGAAGTATTCACTGGAAGCTCTTACCACTTCCAATGAGAGGGTAAGATGGGCAGGCTACTGGGGATTCAAAGAGCGTTTTTTTTCCTCTGGTGTTTTAATTAAGTGGGCATTAAGGGAAACCAATGAACAAACTACAGGTTTAAAAAGGAGGGGTGGAACTCTGTTGCCATCTGAGTAACAGCGTTTCACTTGGGTTCTGTAATGATTGCACTGATCCTGTAGTTACCACAAATGTTCAGCACAAATGCAACTTGAATTTCTGATGGAAGAAGGAAAGCAGGGAAAAGAGGTTTTCTTCTTTTGTTTCAGGGATTGCAATCATGGATGTTCAGCACTTTTTAGTGCAACAGAGAAAATCTGCTGAAGCAGGGGCTCAGACTGATTCCGTCTAATTTCTTTTGCAGGTCTTGCCTTTAATAACAAAGCAAAACAAACCCAGAGTGTTTGAAGAATATAGCCTGTAAAAGGAAAGGGACTGTGTACCCCTGAGAGAAAGCAGAGGTAGAAACATGGCTGTTGTCTTGTCCTGCATGTACTGAACACAATACTTCACAGAAACAAACTAAGTGGCTTTGGCCCGAGGGAAGCTGTGCTGGTAGCCCCAGTAATGGGTGATTAAATAAATGAGTGATTTTGGGGCAGTGACTTCCAGCTGAATATAATTAAAAGCCTTTAGAAATCATTCTTCCCATGGTGGTTGTGCATCCCATGTATAATCATAAGCAAAAGAGCTGATTGGCTGGTTTTTTTTGTATTTTCCAAATAGTTTTATAGCATTCCCTCATTTAAACTCAATAAATGGGGACAATAATTGCGACTTTGTTTTTCTGCTTGATCAAGACAGATCATGTAATTGTAGCTGAATTCTGAGCTCTTTTTAGTATTCTGTGAAAAGTCTGAGACTTTGGACATATTTCCGATTTTTCTGTCTTCTCCCACAGTCTGGAAATTGACAGGTAGAGGGCAGCAAAGTTCTATTTTTTTAAATAAAGTTCAAACCCTTTTTTATTGAAGTGGTTTTTTAATCAAGCTAAATAGGGATTATGTCAGTTTGATGCATTGATTGGTGCTCTTTCTGAATGATTCAAAATTAATATAAAATTTACAATTAGGAAAAAATATTTACTAAAATACAAATAAATTTAAAAGAACCTTGCCTGCAGTATGATTTAACTGGTTGTGAAGTAGCTGCAATACAGGAAAAAAATCATTTGCAAAACCAATTGAAGGACAGCTTTTCAACATCAATAGTGAGAAACTTGTGCTGGTTTGTGCCAAAATCTGTAATTACAGACTGCATGCTGAATTGTATGAATGGAAACAAAATGCAATCACACACACATATCTCGTACTTCACTTAAGGAAGAAAAAATGAAAGGGAGTCTTGCCTGTGGCTCTGGATTGATTTTTGGATAAATGCCCCATCTTTGCCTCATTTATCTTGCAATGTGAAATTATTCCTATTACTCAGTGGTGACACTCTATTCCCCCATGATTCCTTAAGTGTTGTTATGAAATTATGGCGTTAAGTTTGAAATCAGTTACTCTTCCAGCATCAATGCATGAGCTGTAAACATTTCACAAGAGGAATGGGAAAAGCATTAAAGCAAAAACGCAAGTGTAAGTGAAAGTTAATTCTTATGAATTCATCCAGAAGGGAACACCCCATGCAGTACTGTAGCCATTAATAACGAATGTTGATTGTTAATGCAGAAAGTAGAATTTACTTCATTAAATACATCGGAACATATCTTTCAGAGTGATTATAATGTTGTACTGTTTAGCTAGTACTGTTGCCTGGTAGTAGTATTGCCTGTTACTGTACAATGAGTATGCAATGAGTTTAGGGGACAGTTTGAGCTCAAAGCCCTGGATTGATAATGAAGATCAGGGTCTGAGGCTGGCAACAGTCATGCTTTACTGAGACTTTCTGTTCTGAAACATATCTACCAAAACCAAAAACCTCTATTCAAATGTTCCGGCCCATTTTCAGGGTTAACTTTCGTATCATGCAGATTCACTGAAGACAGGGAATTGCGTAGGTATGTAAGGATTTGTAGTGGCTCACCAGCTCTGAAATGTTCAGATTTTGTACAGCCTGATCGAACCTGTTAGATTAGGGGTAGTTCCTCGATCTTGTCCTTTTTGCCCTCTGTATGCATACTTGAAACCCACACTTTCAGCCATGTGCCAGTTTCTTTCAGTTACACCTCAGGTAGCTATTAATTTGGCTTCTTTGTTCATAGTGGATTAATAAAATGGGGGGGAAAAGTTTACAAAATGGAAAAATCAGATACAAGTTTGAAAGTAGTAAACGTAAAGATGCTGTCTGTCCTTTGACCACTTATTTCAGAGATGGAAAATATTTTGCAGGTTTAAATTGGGAGGAAATGTTAAGATTCCTCTTAATTTTTTTGTAGGTTTCTGTCAAAGTACTAATATTGTTTTAAACATACTGCATTAATTTTATCTCATATATGTACTGAGGTGTTCACTGCTGTCAACAGGTGCCCTTTTTGAATGCCATGGAAAGCGCAGTTTGGCTTCCACATTCTTAGCCTCACCGTACTTCAGCATTTGGATTGTGTTTTGTTTTCTCTCTGCTATTTGTTCATTGATTATGTTAGATTTTCATTGTCCTTCCTTTGTATATCATTACTCTTCATCTCTCCCAGACAAAATTTTGAAATGCTTATTCTGGCTGAAACTGTGACCCAAAATTATCGCAGACAGTTTGAAATATCTCCTGCTTTATCTAAACCAAGTTTTCAGGCATGCTACTTTGAATCCCATCCCATCTGGATAAATGAATCTTAAGTTGTGTCTAGGTAATGTTTTTATGTTAGGTTTTAAAGTTCCATTCTTTGTTTATGGGAACCATTTCATTTACGTTTTTAGCATTATCAAAAATGAATACACATCTGTAAATGCTGTATTGTCACCTGATGATTTAAGTGTTAGAGTAGTAAGTATTTAAGTATTGGAATAGGAATAGTGAGTATTTAGGTATTAAAATATTTATTGCATGTTTATTTTTCATATAAGTGACAAATATTTGGATCTGCAAAAGAAATCATAAGAAATATAGTAATTTTGTACATAATGCAGTCATTAAAAAAACAACAATCCGTAAGTGAGAAAAATAACAGTACCTACTGGGTTGCATTGTAATGTGAAGTTACAGATATCCGAAACTTGAACCTTTATGCTGTAACAGCATAAAGCAGCTCTAAGCCAAGTTGGCTGTTTTAATTTCTGCATGGCTAACACTTAGGAAATATGATTGATGAATTTTTAATGCATGTGTTGGGTGGGGGTTTTTTTTGTGGGTTTGTTTTGTTTTGTTTTTTTAACAGAAGAGAGTGAGGAGGTTAAAGCAAGACTTTAAGCATTGCTGCTTTGGATCCAAGGTAGGTCTGAGACACACATTTTTATGCTCAAATTGTATCATCTAAAAATAAGCTAAATTGAAAGACTGAAACACCCTTTACTATGTAGCATCACAAAAGCATAGCTACTATAATGTGCAAAATATTGCATTTTTCATTGGCAAGCTGAGTCTGTAGTGCTGCTGGTAAAAAACCAGATTGACATTTGGTCATTATTTCTTATCAAGGGTGTTTTACTTGTAATGCTATTTGACAGCTATATTCTAGGTCTGACAGCATTGAACCAGCTTAATTCCCACTGAACTGCTCTAAATACGTGGTATTGCAATCAGTTTAACAACCCCTGGAGGCAATAAAATCTCTCCTTTGAACACACACAAGGGGAAGAAATCTAAGATTTATAAAGGGCAGCAAGTATTCAAGATAGGGGCAAAGTTTATGTGTGAGCCTATAATTGATGTTTCCTTTGTTGGAAAAGAAAGCTTGAGGATGCTTTAAGAATTAATCTTTAACAGGTTCTAATCTGCACTAACAAGATCTCCTCAAGATGAGTGAGAGAGAGATATGATACCAAGAGTTTTGTCAGATTCAGCCGACAGTGAAAATTCAAAGGTACTGTGTAGTTCAGGAACATTTTTGAGCAGATAAGGAAACTTCAAAATTAGATGTGAAATCTGCTAGAGCTCTCTGCCGCAGGTGGATGAGTGTAGAACTTGTAACCTAGGCTGGTTGTTCTCTACCATATATCCAGGTGAGCATTCCTATGGCTGCAAGCACTTCCTATTATCTACTGAACACGCAAAATACGTGGGAAGATGCTTTAAGTTTGTCTGCTCCTTTCGTTCTTGCAACATGTAATTTGGCAGATCAGGCAGTGACTAAACAAGGGTAAATGCTGATGAGCGTATTAAATAGTACCTTTCAAGGGATACCTAGTGCTTTAAAAAATATTGGGTATCACCCATCAGTAAAATGTAGCTGCCTCTAGGATGAAGGATGGTATCTTTCTAAGAGGATATGCTGACAGTCAGGGTTTAGGAATAGGAATATAAAAACATTTTATTTAATTGCAATTGGCAAATATCCTTTATATCTTTATGTTCTGCTTTATGTCCAAAAGTCATCATGAGAAATTTCTTAAAAGGCAAGTTGCAGCTTTGTTGCAGAAAGATGATGGCCTTCTCTGGATTAACCAATACTACTTTCACTATCCTCTGGGACACAGGGGTGTCTCATGTGGACGTTGCTCCCCTTGGTCTGCTTAATTTATAAGATCTGAAGCAAGGTGTCAGGGGAAAGGCCTGATCCTGGTCCTTATGTAAAGGGAAGGAGAGATTGGGCCAGCAGAGGAGGCTGGCAGGGCAAGAATGCGGATTACTGTACTTTCGTAACTCTTGCAGTCCATCCAAAGAAATAAGAGTATTATGAAAAATATAAACCCTGCCATCATCGTGTAATTTAATAAGATACTATTAATGCCATAGGAACACATCACTAAAATGTATACAAGAATCTTCTCCTTGCATATGTAGAAAGAGCATTATGGGAAAAGGTTTTCAGAGCCTTCCTGGCTTCCATTTGCAGAACTACATAGTGCAGGGTTAAAACATAACTGTCTGAGAGAATTCTTTGTGTTCCAGGTTACTACCTGACCACTACTTTTATGTCTGTAAAGCATCAGTTGATATGGGGAGCTTGGGGATAGTCTCCCTAGTGAGGGGGTGAAATAGCCATGTTATTGAAGAGGGTGGGACATCTCAGGTTATCCTAACTTGTGAGAAAAGCTCTAAATATGGAGAAAATGAGCGTGTTTTCTCTAATATCAGAAAAAGTGGATGCTGTCATGACATTGGATTGTGGAACTGTATGTTAGGTGGTATCCACTATTGCTGTGACAGGCAGTGGAAACTGGAATGGGTAGCAGTCAGACTTTCCAGGCAAAAATTCAAGCAGAGTGCAGTGGTACGGTGGACAGTGTTCCAGCAGGAACAGCTAGTTTCTGAATGTGCTGTTTTCCTTCTTCAGTGCTGCCATAGATTGATGCACACGAGATGAGGTTCTAGTAATTTTCCATCTGATTTTTTTTCCAGAGGTTACAGAAAACTTATCTGAAGTAATTTGTCTGTCAAAAATATTTCCTTCTAGCTCTCGTGTAGAGATCATCTTGTTTAAGTAATCATGTCCTGTAGCATTTTTGTTGCAATAGTTGAGATCTGGGGCTGTCAGTCTGCCTCAGTGCTGGTTCATTTTCCTCCAGAGTGAAGGTAGCCTTCTTTTTAAGAGTTACGTTAGCTGGCACTTGCATTCCTGTACAAATTCAATTAAGTATTTGTAATGGCAGGATAGATGGTTGCAGGTTTGATGCTGTAATTGCTTGCATTTAATTTTTCTTAATCAACTATAAATCTGATAGTCCAGAGAAAGAGGCCTTATAGTATTACAGAAAGAGGCCACTTTAGTATCTGAGCAATAGCTTCTGTTTTAATATGGAAAAGGGGAAGAAGCAAAATCCCCCTTGCCTGTGGTGTCGAGAAATGCTGCCTTGTAATTACCTATTCAGTTAAACCTCCTAAGGTAACAAAGTACTAGTAACATGCTACAAACAGCTGGGCATATCTTCTAGGAATACGAAAATTATCTTTGCTCCAACTAATGTCAGTAGAACTCTGAGAGTTTTCATCAGATGAGAGACTATCAGGTGTTGATATTTTTTTCATGTTCAGTTACATTTAACAGGTATTGTCAAAAAATATTGTATTCAAAGGCTTGACTGCATTCCGACATGCCCTTAGCCACTTTGATTTGAAAGCTTTTTTTCCTCTACTATCACTTTTGGTTTTGTAGACCTTTAAGTTGGTTAGTTAGGGGAGTGTTTTCATTTAGCTCATGTGCCTGTTGCTGGGTGTAGGGCTCCTATGTAAGCTCAACTGTAGAACAGTCTTGATCAAATCATTATCATGATTATCAAATACACTCTGTAACACAGTTGATTTTGTTTGGCAAAACAGGCTACTTACTTGCTTTTCCGACTTTTTTTTGGTGTTCGTATTCTACTTTTGGTGAATAATTTAGCAGTGTAGTTGTATTCATAAGCTAGTTCATTATTATAAAATTTGTTAGATTGTTTTCTCTCTTTCTCTTTATGAAGCACTGCAAATAGTAAATAATTGAGACCTAGGTAAATCTGTCTTCGATCAAGTGCAGTGCTTTTGCTTTTCAAGTTGTTATTCTGGTCAACAAAGATCTTTTAAAATCAATTGATTCAGTGTTTATTGCCAACAGAGACAAACTTTAAAACTCCTGCTAATACAGGCTAGTTTTACAGAAACTAGCCCCCTTCTCTAACATTACAGTAGAAGTTCAGTTATCCCTTTCAGGCTCGGTAGTTTTGCTTTATCCACACACGGCCTACGGGAACAGATTGTCTCTTTCTGCTTGACAGTAAACTGTGTTAGCAAAGAGCAACTGTGGTACTGATATAAAATTTACTGTAAAGTACTTATTTTTATAATGCAACACTTGTAGTATTCAAAAAGATTTTCTAATCTTTTACTACTTACTACTTACATAGCCAAAAATGAAAAAAAAAAAAAAAAAAGCAGATTTTGAACAGGTCTCTACTTATTAATGTGAATGAGGAAGGTTCTATCCTAAGTAATTAAAACCGAATTAAGTAGAGGCACTAAATCTTTGTCTCATAAATGAAGGTTTCAGTAGAGTGGACTTGCATCTCATTGGTCATAGAATGAATTATAAATGAGCCAGTGAATCTAGTGGATCATTTCAAATGACTAATCTTAGTCAACCAGGTAAGCGAAGATGGCTATAAATTGGGTTAATTACTGTAGCTTGAGTTTTAGCTCAACAGCTCTTAATTTCAACTTTCAAAGGCTACACAAACCAATTTTGTACTTTTAGATTATAATGAGCAGTCTTTATTCTTTAATCAGTTCATCCAGTATCTGGCTGTCTACTGTAACATTCCTTTGAAGTATAGAAAGATCTAACATAATTGAAGAAATGTCGAACTACTTGACTCTCTCCTTTTTAATATAAAGGAATTAAACATTAATCAGACTTGTGCATCTCAATTAAGCCAATTAAAATTATCACAGAATGTAGTGCACAGAGCAATAGGTAGCTTTAATGTTTGAATACATTATCAACTTTTACCTAATGTTCCTTATTTAAGATGTTTGTTACTCAAAGGAAACGCACGCAGCCCATTAAAGAATGCTACCATTGTTTAAAGAGTTTGACTAACTTCATTCACTTGGTGTAATTGCCTACATTTATGCACGAGTTAAGTTAAAATTTGTTGCATTTAGTTTAAAGTAATACCATGGATTAGTTTAGGTCTTCCTATGCCAATCTAATTTCCATATTTTTTTGTGCTGATTGGGTTTTTAGTAAGAAAAATATTATACACTATATCTGAATTAATTTCTGTCACAGGGAAGTGTGGCTTAGTCTTTACTGGCTGAAGTATATACGCAAAGTCCATATAATTACTAATAATTTGTAACAAGTGTTAATTGATAAACAACTCCCTCTGGTAGCTTAATTAAAGCTGTAAGATAGCAAGGCGATTTACAACTGGGATTGATCTCAATTAGTCAACAAAATCTGTGTAGTCTGTTCAAAGAAGAAGGAGGAAATTTAGCCTAGCGAGGCTTTGGGGATTTTGTCTGTAGTCTTTTTTTTTTTTTTAACCAAGAGAAATAAAATCACAAAGTATAGTAACGTTTTCTGCAGTGATCTACCTACTATATACTGTGCTTATCTTTTACGCTACCCAGCATTTGTTCTTTCATTTGTTTGTTTGTTGTCAGGTTACAGAACAATATTCAAACACTTCTTTTCATTATACACAATGCAATAAAAAAGTCATTTCATACAGAGATGTACATTTTAGAATAACACCTCCAGGAGACCACAAACTAGAGAATGAAAAACATTTAAAATATGTCAGGTTTTGATCTTACTTAGAGATTTGTTTATAAACTGGCATTATGCAGCCTTAATTAAAAGATAACACAGGAAAGATGGCATTAGGGAATAACTGGATATGTGGAAGCACGCTGATCTTATAAAGTCAGCTATGCTGTTTCAGGATTCGCTACTCTTTTATCATTTGGACTGATAGTAAGAATATAATCTAAGAGTACTTGAAATTGCCCCTGTGGAATAAAAAAAAGTGTCATCTCTGTTTAAACTAGATCACAGACTGGCTGCAAACAGCTGCTGAAACATTAATTAATCTGTTTGCAAATAAATCATATATATGTACTAGCTGAAAATACTGATATAAACAAGCATGAATGTTGTGCTTCTTAGATTACCTATGGATCCCTGGTTTGCCTTCATTTTTTAAGATAACTTTATATGCACCAGCAAAACCAACACAGAGACCAAATAATCTGGAAGAGCTGAGCCTTTTTATTAGTTGTCCTATAGATATATCAATGTGCTGAAATGCAAATCAGTTTCAGTGCTTTAAAAAACACACATCCCTTTTACATTTGTGTAGGACTGAACCTCATTTAAGAAAGATTTGTTAATCAAAGAGAATGAAATATTTTGGTGGAGGCAAACGAATGTGGGTTTAATAAGTTTGCAGCTAAAAATATGGCATGGTGATTTCAGCTGTGCAATTTACGTTCCTCCGTGTCTTGAATGCTCTTTTGGTAGCTGTGTAGCGTTCCTCTGTAAATTCTGCATTGCTTGGTATGAAAAACACCTGCTTTTCATATACCATCAAGGACGCTGTTTAACATCTATGGACTGTTTAAAGTAACAGGCTAAATGGTGGCCTTGTAGCTTCACTCTCCTAGAGCCCATGCAGATGTGCCCAAACTTGCACTCGTGACAACACATGCACATCCTTGGGGCTAGCCTTATAGCTGTTACAGCGCTTCTCATTGTGAGGGCAAATCCTTGACTCTTTCCAGTGCTGCCCTAGGCTGTGCATGTGGTAGGCAGAGAGGAGGAAGATGACACCGCAGGCGTTGCCCCCTTGACATAAGCTTTATTTCCAAGAGTGGAAAAAATAAAGGTTAGCTTCTGCCAAAGGATGAGACTTGCATATGTAATATGAACAATACAGGGAGGCCTTTGGATACTAATAACTAACCTTCAAGTGGCAGGCTGCTCTGTTACAAAACAGATGTGTTTGTGGAGGTTGGAGGACACGGCCAGGGAAGATTTCATGGCCTAAATTCTGTATTCTCAGAGAATATTGTCTGCATGACAGAGCTGCTGGGGCTGGCTGTCTTACATAGCTTTTTCTCTGCTTTTTTAAAAGGTTTTGTTTTGAATCTTTTCTGACACGATGGGTATCCTTTTTAGTCTTTGGAGAATTAAGTGTTTGTTAACAAGAAAAATCACATTCTAACATGAAAAAATAAAACCAAAACCCTGGGGAAAAAACACAAAACTATTCTATATAGGGGTAATGCTGTGACTTGATGATGATCTGAATTTGATTTCCTTCCTCCTTCTAGGTTCTATATTTTTGTACACTAGCTGAACTGTCATATAAAAGATTCTATTCCAAGGCAGATCCCACTATCCACATATTCTTGTCAGTGGAGGGATAGGTTTTCCTAAGTTTGGCTGATAATTATTTGAGCAGTATTGATCTTTGGATAATGACACTACATCATGCCTTAAGATCACCTCTTCTGTAGATAGTGCAAGTTCTAGCGTTGGTTCCAAGAGCAATCTTTGACTTGAGGGAAAGTATTCCTGCAAAGCAATCGGGATGTACCGTTAGCATCCAGATATCTGCTTCATTTCTACTTTCATCCTGATAGAGAAAGCTTCAGATCATTTAGTCTTTGTACTTGAGTTAACTATGTTTTTGCCTTTTGCTTGGGCTCTCAGAAAGCACTGGTTAGAGCATGAGTTCTTTCCAAATGCGAAGCCTTGTTAGGGTTTTTCAGAGGTTAGTGTGACAACTCCAGAAGGTATCACAGTGATGTTTGCTTACCACCCCTGCCCCAAGGTTCTCCCACCAGATGCTCCAAGTTAAGCTATTCAGCTTCTTGTGGTGTAGTATTTCCGCTAGCCTGGCTCTTCAGTGATAGTATCTGTCTAGGAGCTTGACTTCCATATGTTTAAGGAAAGGAGGAGAAACTTTTACTTTATTCCTGCCAACAGCTTAGCTCCCTTTTTGTGGAAGATCTGAATCTTTGGATTTTCTTTTGTGGAGTGAGGGAGGAAGCAGTTGTCCGAATGTGCAGGCAGTAACTGCATTCCCTGCAGGCCAGTTACCTGAGGGTGGCTGTGTGCTTTTACAAGTTACGTTTTTACATGGAGGATGGTGATGGCTTCAGGAAGCCAATTTATGATCCCTGGCTAAACTGCTCTGTTAGAGCAGGCAGAGAGTCTGGAGAGAAAGATTTCACTGATAGTGCTGTTAGGAGAGATTTTATTAATGCTTCCATATTTCCAACTGTAAACTCCAATGAAAGTTGTGACCGTCACAGTTTCTGATCAAATTAGGGAGGCATAGATTTTGAGAAAGGTCTTTTTTGCTCCTGTATTCTTCAAGAAAGCTGAATTTCCCTTTTTTTTTTTTTTTTAATGGTCTACTTTTGAACAACTTCTGTATATACAATCATTTCAGATAAAATTTAAGCCCACTTGTACTCATAACAGATAATGAAGTCAGTGGGCAGCCAGGGATGAGCAGGGTCCTCAGCACCACAAGCACAGAGAATTTTGACTTGCTTGTTTGGCATTCCTGTTTGGCAAACCATTAGAGCTTTTGGCTGTTATGGTGACTGGATTCAGATATAATGCCTCTTACCCTAAACATAATATACTTTTTGTGTGATGCAAACTGTTGTGAGGGTGGAACTTCATCATGTGCTTGCCATTTGAACTCTCCAAGCTATCAGGCTACTTACGGGATGGGGTCAAACTGTTCAGTTTACCATGTCATCTTCCCACAGTCCTGAATAAGGCTCCAATGTGTAGCTTAGAGGGAGGAGGCTCTATTTTTACTGTCTTAGTTTTTAGCATTTAATGTAACCAAGAAACAGGAACAAGCCATGATATTTTGGGAAGGTGTAATAGTAGAGTAATAACCAAGCAAAAAATCCTGCACGCTGGAATGACTGTATCTCCCTCGAGTTCTTCTGGTGCTGAAGTTCCTAGTGCCAGTGGCACTAATTATTCAAGCTTCTTTCCACTCTTTGGTTCATGCTGAAGATACTTACTGGGCTCCTGTATCATCTTGTTGTTCTCTGCGGCGTCATAATTTAAGGTATAGCTTGGCACATCTTGGGCTAAAATTGTGTTGTCTTCTCAGAAATGACCCTTCCATGAGTCTCTCAGAGCTGCTTTATTGTATTTTGTTGTTTGCCTTTTTTTTTTTTTGGGGGGGGGGGGGGGAGTTTTTTCCCCTTCTTTTCCTCAGTTTGAGATGCTAATGTATGAATTGACTTAAGGAGACTTCAGGCAAAGCTGAAGCGAGAGTTGGGGGTTCAGCCCAACTGAGGGTTTCACGTTGCTCCGTGCTGCTAGTTTCTTCAAGAGCTTAGTCACCTCTGTGATCAGCTTTAAAATGCTTGCTTTATTTATGTACTTGTTTCCAACCAGTGTCCTCAGCTCCCCTCTCTTCTCTTTCTAGGAGCAGAGGAGTCCCCCCGTCAGCACTGGAGGGTGTTACTTGGGGGCAGGTGATAAGGCGGGGGCTCTTGAACATGCTGCCAGACCATGAGGAACTGTACTTAAGACCTGAATGCAGCCCTCGCTCTGGGTTTGACTGCTCGTTGCAGCTAATTATAATTTTAAATTTGCCCTTAAAATCAAATTCTGTTTAAAGAGCAACTTTTGCCTTGGGGCAGCCTTGTAAGCGGAAAATACTTATCCAAAAAGCAGTTTACTTGGCTTATGATTTCCTGTAATCCCTGTATTGTTCTCTAAGATACTTGTATGAGAGTGAAGAACTGCTTTCCACAGCCCACCCTCTCCCCTCCTCTTTGTGCCTGATCTTGTACAGAAATCATCGCCTTTTGTTTCTGGTATCGCAGCCAGCTCCCACAGAAATGGCTGGATGCTCCTAACCTTTATGTGTCCCGGTAAGGTCTGCCTTTCATGCTACTGCTTCCACAGAGGAGTGGTAGGGGCACGTCTCCTCAGGAATTTAGGCTCTTGGTTCTTTCAGCATAGGACAGTTCAGATGGAATCACTTTGCCTGCAACTGCAGCTTATTCTGGGCTAAAACATAAAACTTATGTAACCTTGTGGCCACGCTACTCAACAACTTGGGGTCAGGAAGCAAAGAACAGCGTCATGCTTAACTGAGGTATACCCGAAGCACTTGATTGTCTGAAGTCCGGTTCACTATCTGAAATTGGGACAGGGTTATCTGCCCAGTGATGTCAAGTCCTGTGCTTCTTTGGGAGATTTAAATAAATCTGAATGCATGAAGCTATTTGTGCAAAGTAGGCCATGGAGTAATTGAGTACAGCAGGTGCAACCACCCGTCCTCCAGCAGGTCTGGAAGATGGGACTTCGAGCTGCATGGGTTCTTACTGGGGAGTGAGCCACGCAGCTATTGGCACTCATCAAGAGGAAGTAGAAGGAATAACTAAGCTTAGCTAACCCTCCTCATTATCCCATCTCTTCTCGATGCATAAAGAATGAGTTTCTGAACAGTTTTGGCTCAGTTCATATCTTTGGTTTTTGATTAATAAGTTAAAGATCAACTAATGGTTTCAGGGTCAGTCAGAAAAATGAAACTGCTAGGATTCAACCACAGGTAATTTGGTATCAATTTCAGTGTAGTGGTTTAAAACTTATGTAAGCTAAAATGAAAATCACTTACGTAAGTGTGAAAGTGTACATAGATGGCAATTCAATGCAAGATTTGGATGGAAGCAAGCTGAGAATAAGTAAAGAAAAAACTAATTAAAAAATAAGAAGGGCCCCAGAATGCCTTTATGTTCCAAAATGCCATATGGTCAATTGCTTGGCATCATCTTCCCAAGTATGCTAGCAATACTCTACAGGTTGCTTAACATCAGTGCCCAGGCAGGAGGTAATGGCTGAAATAGCGGGATGTGAAAAAGGGAGCAGCTTGAATGCACGTGTTAGCAGTCAGGCAGCATGGGATCGGCATTGCTTCAGAATCTGATGGTTGTGTCGGATCTTGCTTCAGTAAGAGTTCGGTAGGAATCGTTTGGATGTAAGTGATGGAATGATGTTTTAACACTGTCCCTCTTAGTTTGATTGGCAGAATATTACAAAAAATCTGTTAAGGTCTCTTTTTTCTATCTTATTATTTATTTGCACAATGAATTGCACGTGGGGGCCAAAACATACATCAAGCTACTTAAGGGTAAGGAGTAAACAAGACTTGTGAGTTATGACACATATTCAGAATAATGCAGGGGAACAATGAGGGATATTATTGAAGCAAAACTCATTTCTGTTCTTGTACAACATTCTGACCAGAACAGTGAAGGACATCACAAATCCATTCATTTATTTCAAAATTTGCAAAACAAATCCCTTCTTACACGTAGTATTTGTACAACATGAAATTATTATTCAATAAGTTGACATTTTAAACCTATTACCGCCTAAACCCATCTATTACTGAGCTATTCAGAGCACTAAGTTAACATTTACCAGAACATTCATCCTCACATCACGGGGAGATCAAGCTCAAATCCTTTATTTCATATTCAGATCTTGTTGGGTCAGGATTGAAAACTGCTACCTTTCTGATACTTTACCGAAAAGCCACTCTGAAATCCACAAAAGAATTATTATCAAGTTACTGCAGTTATTCAGCTAGATGTTGACTTTGATATGTCAACTCTCTGATCTTTAATAGAAAATTGATGGTCTTGCCCTGAGGGTCAGTCATATGCATGACCGGGATAGGCCAAAGTTTGCATTAAATTACACCCAGCCTTGCATTCTCATTCTCTGGCAGGCAAAGTCAAACAAAGCCAAATGGATCCCCTGTTAGTTTTGTTTTCTTCATTGTTTTGTGTTGGCATATGGATTTAATTCTGTAATGGGTGACTGCTGGGCACAGTCTGCTTTATTGATTTTCTGGGGAAAGTTTTTGTGAGAGCACCCGGAAGTATAATAACATAAAAGCAACTGGTGCGATTTTTGTTCTTGTTGCAGTATGTGTCTATTATAGCACTTATTCCACAATTGACTGTGTCACAAGAAATCAGGTTAAATTTGTGTTTCCAGAACTTGCTTGCTCCAGCCATGGGCTGAAGTTGTCAATCCCACTGTGGCTTTTTTGGTTCCTATAAATTTTGTACCTGTGGTGACTGCAGCGAATCATGCAAACTTTGGCCCTTTTCAGTGCTGTGGGTTGTCAGTTCATACAAAGTTGCATTTTAAACTTGTCTGAGGAGGGAGCGCTGTATAGAAAAAACTAGGACATCCATGGTCTGGGACTGCGTTTCGGATCCCAGCTTCTAAAGTGTAGGCTGAAGCCACAGGAGGTTGGGTGAGCTACCGCTCCATGCATAATTTCTGTGATGGCTGCAGATGAATATATTGTGTGGCAGCAACTAAAGAAAATGAAAGAAAGGGAATACATTTTCTATTTAAAAAAAAAAAAACCCACCAAACTGTTCTTCAGCTTCTGTTTCCTGCAACTGCTGTTACGTAAACATCACATCAAATATGCCTACAGAGACTTGGATGGCATAGCAGCATCTTCTGGTCTTATCTGTAGCTTCCTGCAAGGTACTTAGGTTTACTGTTCAATTCACGCTGTTCAAAATAATGACAGAAGATGAACATACTTCTTTTCTTTCTCAGAATGAAGCAAAATTTTCATACCAAATCATCATAGAAGATGACGGACAAATTTGGACATATTCCTCTCTGGATAATGGCAGCAAAGTAAGTCTTGTTCCTTTCTGAGTGGAAGCTGGCCAGTACAGTGGCCAATAAAGTGGGCCTTATCTGGGCTTTCATGTGGGGCATCTGTGCATTAACTAGAGTGTCCCTTTCCTCATACGAAATCTAGAGAGGGTTGTGGATAGAGAGGAATCTCTTCTTAGAGATCTTACCATTTTCTAAGTAGGCTGATCATGGAAAGATTCCATTTACACAACTTGTATCTGTTGTTTGTGTTAATTTTGTGGCAGTGTTATTTTGTTGGCTAGATTTTCAAAAGCCTTAGCTGGGAGGCAGCCAACTCTCGCTAAAACGCAATAGGATCCAACGTTCAGAAAACCTAAATGATTTAGGAAGACAAGTCTCATTGACTTTCAGTAGGACTTACGTGCTTAAGTCTCTTAAATGCTTCTGAAAATGCCAACCTTGGATTTGAAAGCCAACCTTGGATTCCAAGCATAAGCACTTTCACAGAAACAGACTGTTCACAGTACACACTGCAGGACTGAGTTGTTTGACAACAGATGCATATAAGGCACTTAGCTGTTAGAAAAAGGGTGTCAACCCTCAGATTTGAAGAATGCACAGCCTAATGTGGGTATTAATACAGCTCTTAATGCCAAGTTAAGAACATCAGTGAATATATAGGCATGATTTTTAGGAATACCCCTTGTTACTGCTTTGATGTGAATCTCCTTTATCAAACTTGGAATTAATTTTGTTGAAGTCAATGGACTTTTGCACCCTTGTAAGTGACTGCAGTCAGGCAACCCTCTAACTATATATGCTATTATAGAGCAAAACATACACATTATAAATAACATCAGAGGGAGACTGGGTCCACTTTATCTCTGCAGTAATTCTTCTGGTACGCTTTGAGTTACATCAGGATAAATTTGGCCCACTGAGATTAGTATAAAAAAAGCAGGCAGTGTTTCTTAGCTAGAAAGGTGCATATAAAATCCCTGTAACTCTAACTTTGATCAGCTTAACACTCAGCTTTCTGTGCGAATCCTTTACCTTCTCTCTTATTTCAGAGCAGCTAATGCTGGCAAATGCCTATTGGACCCACAGAATTACAGTGCTGTACAGTGGAGGTGCTGTGAAACTCCCAGAGCATAGAAGTAATGCTCAGATCTGTCTGTCTCCTCCTCCTAGTGTATGAAACTGTGCAGACGACTCCTTGAAATCTCTTTCATTTTAGAGCCTGATCCTGTGACCCACCGATTCCTCTCATCTCCCTTTAAAGCTAATGAGAGTCAAAAGCGCTCATCACCATTCATGGTGCAGGATTAGGCCCTTAATTATCTTGGAAATAGTCATTCCCTTCTGGGTGATGAAATGGTGGCGTATCAGCCTTACCTGGTGACGGTAATATCTCTTCATGTTTGTCTAAGACACCTAGCTATAGATCTCGCTTTGTCAAGACAAGGAAAATTTCTGTCCCCCCCCGCAACATCATACACATTATACAGCAACGTATGGCATCAGCCTGTTTTCGGTTTGTCCCTTAGGAAAGACAACATTGTATCCACTCTTTAAAATAGCTCATCATTTAATACTTTTCTGTATAATTAGGAAATGATGTTCATCTGACAAAGTACATTCATTAAATAATTTCAAAATAAGCCAGAGGCATTGTTTAAACCTAGTGTCAACATAAACTGTAAAAAATGTGCAGAATAGTTAAATTTTAGCCAAAAGTGTATGTTAATGGAGCAAGAACACTAAATGTTTTTTCTGCTTTTTAAGGCATCGAACTATCTTTTAGTGCAAGTTCTGCCTCACAGCCAGATCTGGCCCCTTCTTCACCCGAGCCCTTTCATCTCCCTTTGTTCCATGTCTATGCTGAGACTGAGATTTTCCCACCTCTCTCAGTCTTACTGTGGCTCTGAGAGATGATTGCCTTCCGGTGAAGCCCTTTCCCCTTCTTCTGTACCCAAGCTCCATGTTCAATGAACATCAAAAAGCCTTATCATACCCTGATGGTTTAAATCTTTAAACAGAGAGTAACAGCCTGAGTACATCCAGACCCCTCACATCCTATAGTCTTGTCACTATGTGTTCCTGCAACAATTACCAGGAGAGGGAGGCTGCGGAGTGAATCAAGTAGCGTGTGTTGTCTCCCTGGACTCCATGCTGATGCTCTGATCAGGACTTCAGCAAAATTCTGTTTGAAATGAGAATAGACTAATTTTCATCAGACTCTTCTCAGAGGAATCCCATGTGGGGTAGCATGCCAAGGGTCATCATTAGAAAACTGCCTTCAAAAGAGCTGAGGTTTCTTGTGGCAAAGCTTTCTCCCTTTACTAAATTTATAAACATTTATGTAAAAATGTATACATTAATTGTTCAGCTTCCTTGTATGCCTGCAAAGTAATGCCCAAAAACATACTTGAAGAAATACACTTGTAAAAATAGCCCAAGTAAGGACAAAAATGTCCTTATTTTGACTGAAAATTCAGAATACCGTGATCAAAGGGTGCTGTAACTCCCAGCTGTTCAAAGGGACTTATATTAAAAAAAAATCAGATGTGACCAAGAATAGAAAATAACTCATTAAGAGCTTAACTAGGTGATGACAGGTGAAGCCATCAGTTGCTTAAACAGTGTAATGTTTTTCTAAGCAGTTTCTGTTATTTTTCTTTCCCCCCCGCCCTGGAAGCCATTTATACTTTCTAGAAATAATTGAGATCAAGTAAAGTTTGTCTGCTATGGAAAATAAACACATACATAAGCCACTGGGCTGTGGAGTAATTAAGACATCGCTTTACTGCAGTTGCATTTTTGTAAGCATAGAGAAATGATTGAATTTATTTTACACTTCCCATTTATTAATTTTCTTCTGAAGTAGTTGCAGTTCTTAAAAGGCAAAACAAGGGTAATGGGAAGTCTATAACAAAAAGAATGATCTCTGGAAGTTTTAAGCCTTCAGACATAAAGAAAAGGTCTTTTCTCTGTCTTTTGAGACTTACAAGCAATGAATAGTAGGTGGATATGATTCTCTCCTCATTTTTATAGCTATTGTTTAGCTACTACAGTGTTTGTAAAATACATTAAAAAAATCTTTATAATTCTCTTAAGCAGCTTAAATCCCTTTTCACTTTCCCCAGGCAAAACCTGATTCACTTGCATGTTTTTGGGCTCTGACCTTCACAATGCTCATCTCCCAACAGTAGTAGCCAGTTTCTTATTCTTTAAGTGCTAGAGGAATCATGAAAAATTCAGACACTGGGTTTCCCTGAGACCAATCTGGTGGCTTTGTCTTTGTGCTAACTGCTGCTTTCTATGCATCATTCAAAAGGTACATACTGTTGTCAGCCCCTGAACTGCTACTTGGTGTTAAACATGAATATTTGTAGCTTAGCAAGGGACTAAATTTAAAAAAATTAATATTTGACAACCTTTGAGAAGGCATTACTGGCATGAAACTATACGAATGAAAGACTGTATTTGTGAAAAATGAAAACTTTTTTCACTGGGGCAATTCTAAACATTACAAGATTTGTTTTGAATCAGCTCTGATGGCTAGACTTTCTTCTGGATACACAGATTATGATTATACCAAAGAAAATACGATAGTGGAGTTGCGTTTTCCTGTATACTGCAGGGGAAAATTCATTCTGTGCATGTGCCACTAATCCTATCCGACCAGAAAGCAGAGAAAGATGGTGTATGGCTTATTCCAGCTACACATCAGTGATACATCCAATGGTAAAATTGCCTTTTTCCACATTTCTTAATTAGAAATAGAATCAGCTTCAACTAATAGAATCTCTTATTAGTAACAAAAAGAATTGCTAGCTCTCTAGTTCAAGTGGCATATCTGCATAACTTATAGCCTTAAGAGCTTATAGAGTCACTCACACTCCTGGCAGAATGCCTTTTACTCTCCCATATTAATGAGTTGTTCTAAATTTAGTCTACTGTGACAAACTAATATTAATACAGTATTTTATGGCCCAGAGCATTGTTAATGCATAAGAATGAAACACTGAATCAAAGGAAAGGGAAAGGAGGCAAGATTACTTAGTGTGATTGTCAAGATATAAGATAATCCAACTATGTAGATATTAAGACTTAAATATAATACTCTGCTTATAGATTTATATTATGTGAAACATTTTCTATTATTTTAAATCCTTGCAGTATTAGTTTCCTATTTTCAAGGGTTTATAACTCGGCCATAAAAATTCGCTCTGGGCTGAAATTTGGCATACAAGGTCTTAACCTGGGAGCATTTTTAAAGTAAATTTTCAAACAAATCTGTATTTGTCTTTGGTAAAAGTGGGACAGTAGTCAACATATGGCTATTGGCTTCAAAAACTTTCATTTTCATGACAGGTCTCAGAAAACAATGGGGACTAATAAGCAAAGCCAAGAAGAGTCTGTAGTAAGATGTCATTGCGCTTTGTATTATTTTAATTTGTTTTAATTGCAGAATATTAACAGGACAACGTATTTGACAGGCAGTGGCTCTTTAGATGTCAGAGTTTCTTCCACTGAAATCGAGGGGAGTATTGTCACTCTTTCAGGGGAAGTAGGATTGGGTACTCGGTAGCTATTTTACAGTGATGATTTTACTATCTCAGTATTTACCTAAATAGATATTTGCATGACTGTTATTTAGATATCCTTTTGCAGGAGAAAAAGACTTTATGCAGGATTTTTATATGACTTAAATAGTTGTGTATTATAAACACGTGCATGCGTACGTATGTACAAATACATTTTATCTGTGCAACCTAAAGCCAAGTCTGAGTAGAATTGACCCATCTACTTGTGTAAATTAAGATGAAGAAAAGCATATGACACTAACTGATGGGAGGAGCTCTGCTCTAAAATATGCCAAGTATGTACGATGCCTGCCAGAATGCTGCCAGTTGTGAGGTGTGTCATGGATTTCCATTGTAAACAGTAGGCAACAGACAGCAGCTGAGCAGATGTGGAAGCGTAACGTCAGCAATGAATTGTGTAAGGTGCATGCCTATATGTGCCATAACTGAAAATCCGCCATATGTGAGGAGGGATGATAAAGTCTTTTGACTAGCTAATGGCATAATGGATTTTTTTACAAACAAACTTTGGAAATAGTATACAAAAAGTAATTTTTGATGTACTTTGGATCTCTGACCCAAATATTTGGGAAATAGAATTTAACCCCTGATTTGGCCTCTCTTTTCTCAGATTCGCATGGATTAGGAAGTTTTGTCTCTAGTGTTTACAGGGATAAACACATTAGTTAGGGAGTCTTGAGTAGATATGAAACTCGAAAGGTCTGGGATGTGCAATTCAGGTGCACAGTAGGTCTTAGAGGAAAACAGTTCTCTCGAGCTCATCTGGGTCGTGCTGCAGAGCTGTCAGGATGCAATTTGTCTTTGTGCAGGTGGAGAAATATTCCATTTGACACACTTCTCAAGGAAGTGTTTAGTAAAATGGATCTACTTTATGGCTGCTGGTGTGAATTTAACCCGGGTTAGTTAAACTGCACTCAGCGCTGTTGTGATGTGCTCCTTCGAAACATGCAAAGCACCTGAATGTTTGGTTGTGGGATAGGAACTTCCTCTGTGAACTATAATTAGTGTTTCTGTGAGCAGTGGCATAACTTGGAACTGGTGTCATTCAGGCAGGAAAAATCTCTCCCACTCCAGTGAAGTTTCTGTGGACAGGGAGATTATGGAATCAGCAGGTGTCTAGCTAAGCACAGAAGATGAGCACAAACTGGGTTTTTAACTTTTGTGCTAGTCAGATAGGAAACAGAAAGTGTGCAGAAAAGAGCAGAGGAATGAGGACCCCTTGCTCTCCAGCTCTTTCTGCAGCTCTCCACGCTCTAGGAGGAGGGTGGGTATCAGAGTTGGGTGCATGGTTCTGCCCAGGGCCCTGCTGTCAAACTAATGACAGTAAGTTTCGTGGGCGGTGGCAGATCCACGCGTGACTGGGCAGGGGGGAATGGCAGAAGTTGTAAGTCATACAGCTCAGGTAACGGAGAGAGCAGTGGTAGGGGGCTGTAGCTCACTGGAGGTAGATTTTAACGGGCTACTTCACAAACTGGGCAAAATCATTTCCAGCACAGCCCTTGTTTCGGCACTGATTCAGTCTCCGTAAGACCCCTATGTGTTGACAGAGAACCACAGGCTAGAATTTATCTAAAACTAATGTAATTTGGAACAAAATCACAAGAGCTGGCACTAGGGATTAGTTGCCTTGCGTATTGTGTGGCTCAAGTTGTACCCAGCTGCTAAGGTGGGTAAGATGCAGCCAGGGCTGGTTGCATCCTGTCCCATAGCACTGAGAGTCTTTCTGCAAGAGCAAAGCCCTATTTATTCAGATTTGCTTCATTGTGCAGGATGCCAGTACTTTCCACACTACGCAAATTATGGAGTTCATTAATCTTCATATGCCATAATCAAGTCTGTTGAAGTCTACAGTGCAGTCTATGGATTTCTTTTAGTGGATGTTTGGGGAGCAATGGATCAGGGTTTTCCTCGCTCTCCCTGCCAGTACTAGGTCTTTACCAAGCAGAGCTAATGATCCGGCCCAGCCATCTTTGTCCCTTGAATCCTGGACATATACACATTCACTGGAGAGTGAGCAAAATGTCATTTTGGGGAAGGAGTCTTACTGAAAACTGTCTTGTTTGCCTAGAAGGCAGGATGAAAGGAAGGCAAATGCAATCTTCTGTCAAAACTGAAAATAATTCCTGCGCTTGCTTCGCACTCTTACAGAAACATGAAATAGATTTTCTGTATTTGGATAGATATTAAATTTTCTGTATTTGGATAGTATTTTGGTCTATCTTTTCTCTTTTATCTCCTGCTGGCTTTAATTCCAGTCATGCAGCTGTGTTCCTGCATGCTCCCGTGAAAAATCCCCTCAATGGAGTCACGTCCCAGGTCTAAGGACTGAGTGGCCCATGCAGGTTATGAATGAACAGTCACTGTCAGTGCAGCATTTCTGCACAGCACCTTCAACAGCTGTTTGCATGATATAAAGCTGTGATTTTGACACACCTAGAAGATAATTTTACATAGTAGTGATTTATATGCTGCATGAAATAATCTGACCCAAACTTAAATTTTCCATTTTCTTAAATATCATCATCTCCCTCCCCCCCCCCCCCCTTTTTTTTTTTTACCATTTCTGGCTTTTTCAGATGTAGATGTAAAGATGAAACCAAAGGAGTCAGACCAGCAGTTTCAAAAATGTGCCCTGGCAGCATGCATCTCTGTTGTGTGGTGTTTCATTTGAGAAGCTTGAAAGGAGACTGTTTTTTAAGAGGTAAGTGCCAAGCATCTTGCAAAAGCCAAGCCTCTCAAAGCTGTATGAGGGTAGCCACCCGGAACTGGATCCCCTTAGATTTGCCAGCTCTTCTGAAGTCTTGCCATTCTTTGGCATTGTTTTCCTTTGCAGTGAAAATCTTCAGGAGTGTTGGTAGTGTGGAAGAAAAAAAAAAAAATCCAGCAGCTGCCAAGATCTGGCTATTTCCCATGCATAGAATGCTGATAGCTCCCATCTTATGAATCGATATGTTACTAAGATGGATTGAAGGATGAGGCTTCAAACTAATTCATATGACTGCCTACTTGCTGTAGTGGGCAGAATATCTATTTGGTACTGACTGTAAAAGTAATTTTTTAATGTTACGTGTTTCATTTCATATACCTTTAATCAAACACAAGTGTTCTATTTTTCAAGAAAATACTGCAGGGCACAGCCTTAAAGAAATGGTTCCTTATGACCCCATTACACGCAGTCTTTTGGACTGCAGTGATAAGTGGTGGGTTATTCTTTTATTGCTGAAAGAACTTGTTTAGCATATGCAATATGCAAAAGGAGGAAAGCTGAGCGTTAGAGCGTATTACCGGTGTGCACTTACAAGAAAATTATCCCATGAAAAACAAACCCCTCTACTTAAATGCTACTCATAAACTATAAGGCAACTAATTCTACCTTAATGGGTGAAATTGCTACTTGATGGAGAAATAAAACCAATACTATTAAAATATTGAGCTAGTGTAAACGTTAACAGGTTGGAATCTATTAAATGCATGCTATTGTGGGAGCTGGAGAGGCTTAGTCTGTGTTGGTTTTTTTAATTATACCTGTGGTTTATGAGAATTTCTGTGCTTTTTTCTGAGTTTATCAGAGCAGTTCTTTTAATCGATGGGTAAGAAGCAGAAGCTTAAATTTTTTGTAAGCAAGTGAAGCATGGGAGATATCGCTTTCATGGGAAAAGGAGAAAGAAAAGTATGAATCAAGCACGGTGGTAGACATTTTTCACTGCTCTTTTCTTCCCTCACACACTTTCAGGTATCTATACAATGTCATTGAACTCTGTTATCTTGCAGACTAATTTAACATTCAGAACTTAATTCCGAACAGGCTACCTGTATGATGATGGAGAGTCTCAAGAATGGTGAAACATTTAATTAAAACTTAAGCATACGAAATATAAATGTCTGATGGAGGTTTACAATATGGAAAGATGCTGGAGATGTGTAGGACATAGAATACATTGTAATGGCTCAATGCACTGAATTCAGATGCTTATAAGATAGTAGGGGGAAAAAACATCACCAGCAATAATATAAAAATGTAAGAATTGCCACTAATGATCCAGGCATCTCTTTTGACTCCTTTGTCTCGATTGGTATGTACTTCAGTTATTTTAGTTAAGTTTTTCATTTAGACCATACAACTGTTGTAGTCTGTGCATGTTCACCTGAAAGCCATCTGTTCACTAGAGGGCAGCATTTGATAAAATGTTTAAAAGCAGGCTTTTTACACCGAAGTGAAGAAAATACATGCAGATCACTTTAATAACACTTCTAACAGTGTTCTCTGACATAAGTTTCCACTTCTATTTGGGCTGGAACCGGGAACATTGTTTGGCTTGATGAGACTTTTTGAAAGAATTTTAAGGATTTATTCCACTAATAAATACGAATTAGTTTTAGATGGATATATTATTTCAGGTTTGTAGAAATCGCACCCTGCAGCCTCTATCTTCTATTCTTAGCCTTTTAAATGTACATAAATTAATATTTTAAATTCTTATATTATTGTAAAAGAATAAAACATGAATAGGTTCACCTGTCTATTAGCCCTTTTTTTTTTTTTTCCTATTACTACTACTTTTCAAGCAGTCTTGTCAGCATTATTACTTTATTCAGCAAAAATCTCAGTTGCGGCAGAGTCTCAGTAGGCCTGTATGGCCAGGCACCTGTGGAGTCCCATCGTGGTACAAGAGGCCAAACCTCCTCTGGTGTTGGTTCCTCAATGCCAGCCAGTTTGCAAGGCGTTGCCAGGGCTTCCAGCCATCTTGAATAGGCTAACAGCTCCGTGTGGCCTCCTCAGGGCCAGGGATGCAGGTGCCCAGGAGACAGCCAACCTGGAGTGGCTGACCAGACAGAAACCCTTAAAGAGGTGTGATTTGGCATCTGGGGTTAGATAAACAGGTATTTTCTGATTCATCACGAGCCATTTTGCTTCTCTGAATTAGGTGCATCAAATGAAAAGTGACTCCTGCCACCAAGCATTAAGGATCTATCTGAGGAGACTACGTCACCCTTGGCTTTCTCTCTAGTTGTGGGGGAGGGAGAGATTGTTAAAAAGGGCAGTTTAACTGACCTGAGACTTGAAATGCCTTCTGGAGGTGCACATCCTCTAGAGAAAGCATTTGAGTGATGAGATATCTAATTCATTTGTGTCTAAAATTAAGTGGTGTAACTTGGACTCCACAGCCATGTGTGTCACTCTTAACGGTGATGATACCAGTGCATTTCCCTGGTGAACAAGAAGCAGGTATGACCAGGGTTTGTACTGGAACTGCTACGTGTGCTGGGAAATGCTCTGGTGGTTTAACAGACTTCGCTTTCTTACCAGGTTAAGCAGAATTAACTTAGGTGAACTCTTTGTAAATGACATCTTTGCTGGGGTTGCTAGCTGCGTGGGCAAGGTGAAAGCTGGATCCTGAGGATACGTGTACTCAGCCTGCAACAAACATGCCAAGGACACACCCAGCTCAGAAGCTGAGCTGTGGTTAATCACCTTGCACCTCTCGCAGTTCAGATGCTGGCTGCCAAGTAGGTGAAATTCTTATTTCCTGTTTTAAGCTGTTAGTCTCCAGTACTGACTGCGGCTTTATGGTTAAGGATATTCCTGTGTAGTTAGCAAAACAGAAGGATTAATTTGGATGACAGGAGATGTATAAATGGAATATCATTATTGTTATCTTTAGAATTACATCTTTCACATGCCAGGTAAATCCAGGAGGCAGTTAAACATTTTCCCCCTATGACATTATCGCAAATGTCATTTGGTGCTTCCAGACTATTTAAGCAAAATAAATCCACCAGCCAAGCTGGAAAGTGATGTTTGTATCATCATATATATGTTATTTTTTGCTGGAATAGATTGTCACAAGCTAGACTCCAAGACAAATCAATCAGTATGTCTGTGTTTTTTTTTTTTTTTTTTAAATTGTTGTTAAATACCTCTCTTAATATGTGCCTGTTTGTCTTGAAGCTTTGCAGGTGTGTGGGCTGACAACTGGTTCGGAGGTGTTTGGGGAACTGATTTATGCGCAGCGTAAGATACCTACTGCTTCTGTTCTAATTGCATGTTTCTATCTAGTGAAGTGATGTCTCTGCTCAAGACGTGCTGCCATAAAGGAAGAGGAAGGAACCATCTGTAAGAGCCCTGGTAACTATAACTTCCTGGGATCATTCAACAAAAATCTTCAGTCCCTTTTTGTATATTCTGACTGGTTCAACTGTTGCTGGCTGGCAAGTGAAACACTGTGGTGACACTGAAGAGCATAGTCAACTCAATGCTTGTATGGTTTTCATCCAACAGTAGAAAGAAAACAAACCATTTGCTTTACATTTTAATCTTGGTAAGAGCATACAAGAATGTCTTACATGGTGCTAGGAGAGAGTAGTTTCTACATGTACACCAAAGGCACAGGCACACAGCCCTGTGCCTTCATATCATTTTAAATGGTTCATCTAGCTCACTCCGAAGCCTGAAGTTGAACCTCCACAAAGATCAACATGTACTAATGATGTATGGGGCAGAGCTGTTCTAATAGAATCATAGAATCATAGAATCATAGAATTGTTCTGGTTGGAAGAGACCTCCAAGATCATCGGGTCCAACCATTAACCTATCACTACCAAGTCCCCCACTAAATCATATCCCTTAGGGCCTCATCTAAACGCCTTTTGAATACCCCCAGAGATGGGGACTCCACCACCTCCCTGGGCAGCCTGTTCCAATGCCTGACAACCCTTTCGGTAAAGAAGTTTTTACGAATGTCCAATTGAAACCTCCCCTGGCGCAACTTGAGGCCATTTCCTCTTGTTTTGTTGTCTGTTACTAGGGAGAAGAGACCAACCCCCATCTCTCTACAACCTCCTTTCAGGTAGTTGTAGAGAGCAATAAGGTCTCCCCTCAGCCTCCTTTTCTCCAGGCTAAACATCCCCAGTTCCCTCAGCCGCTCCTCATAGGACTTGTGTTCCAGACCCTTCACCAGCCTCGTTGCCCGTCTCTGGACACGCTCCAGCACCTCAATGTCTTTCTTGTAGTGAGGGGCCCAAAACTGAACACAGTACTCGAGGTGCGGCCTCACCAGGGCCGAGTACAGGGGGAGACTGTACAGGAAGACTGAAGTTTTATGCCATCTTATCTTCAGTGGTTCCTGAGGAGCACTATGCCCTTGCTGTGAATGCTACCGAAATGAACTGTACTAAAATACAGCCAGCTCGCAGTAGTGATCTATCATGGTTGGCTGGTGTAACTGAAACAGCAGAGTGGCCAAAGGAAACTCTTTCCAGAAAAAAGAGCTAGAGCCAGATCTCTCGGCACCAAAGATGATGTGAACTAAATAGTAATACTTAGTGGTACTTTTTGGGAAGTGATTTATTGAACTGCATCTGACTAAGGAGTGAAAACACTTCATTTTATCCCCTATAGCATCATCCCATTCCCAGACCTTTGATGTCCTAGAAGGGTGTAAAGGTAGTTTCTCTTTGCTAGAGCCAACACAAAAGAGATTCTGGACTGATGTTCTTGGTGCCTGTTCAAGAAAATTCAGCTATTCCTTTCAGCTACCTCCAGTGAAAGCTGCTTGTTACCAAATAACTCAGTCCAAGAGCTTCCTATGCTATTGTAAATTACCCACAGTGATGTGCTGTGCTGCAGTGTGGTCAGCCAGGCAATTATATCTCGTCAACAAAGCAAAGAGCGTAGACTCCTGGTCTCTTCACCAAGGTGAGATACCTGAAAGGAGGTTAGTACATGTGTCCTGCTCCTGCTGTATCTACCGTGATACCTTTACACCAGCCTTGAATGCTGGTGATCCCTGTAATTGGTTGCCTCTGTACCCTAGAAGGCAGGAAGCAGTAGCATCCCCTCAGTCTCACCCTCACGTTGCATCCCTTATGCCTTCCTTCCTTTCTCCTAGACTAAGGGTAAATGAGAGACTCGCTAGGAGTGTGGATCCTGTTGCCTTCCAACTAGCGAAACAGGAGGTGTGGCAGCAGCTCCCAAAAGGGAGGAGCCCCTGGTGCTTGTGTTCCCACTTGCTTGGGTGGGAAGCCAGCGCACCTCCCTCCTCCCCAGCCACACAGAGCACTGCTGAGCCTGCTGGCAAGGACTGGCAGCTTCTGTACTTACTGTCCATCGCATGACTAATGGCAAACTGCTCACTCAGGAGTGTGAGCCCAGGCTCTGGCAGGGATTACAGTGGTAGTAACAAGTGGTGAACATGTTCCAGTTTGTTGTTGTTATGGTGGAAGCTGGAAATAACCTTAAAATGGAAGTTTATAATCACATGCCTTTGTACCTTTCTGTACTGGCCCATGCTGTCCATGCCTTAATACATCCATACTGTTCAGCTAAAAAAAAAAAAGGCAAAATTCAACATATGAGAGCAAAGGAGTCCCAAAGAACATCATGTTTGGTACTCTCTGGTTTTGTTTTTTCCTTTGGGCTAAGGTATTTAATTCAATCTTTTACTTAGATTGCAAACTCAGCTGTACCAAGAATATACAACAGTCGTTTCTCCCCTTTTTATTACTTGTCACTCTGTTTTCTGCAATCGTGTTCCTCTTGTTGCTGACAGGATGACAATAGGCTTAATAAACCCTCCAACACATGAAAAAGCTCATTTGAATAGGTATTATAATTCTATAATTTCACAGCTTTTTACAGGGCATCACTGACCCCTGGGAAGAGATGTACACAGAGGTAACATTGACAGACTTTGGCCTGTTATTGGGAAATTCTTGGTGAGTAAATCTGTGATTATGCTGGTAGGACGAGGCCTGAACACTTCTTCTGAGGCAGCCTTTTCACTACCGAAGCGGATTAACAAAAGAGGCAGATGCCAGTGACAAAGTGCCAATATTTGTTAACAGATGTGATCCTTGTAATGTAGCATGTGTTCTTAATTTGGCACTGCTTGACACCAGGAGGATCTCTGTAAATAAGGTGTCATTAGCTACATCCAATAGGCTTTCCTCCTAAACTGGTCTTTGGTTGGTATCCATACTCCGGTTGAAACTGGCATTCTACCTTGTGAATGGGCACGATGCCACTCTGACAGATGGGCATGATAGTAAACCAGCCAGGGAAACATTAAACTCGTCCAAGTTGCGTATTAGGGACCAAACAGTCTATCCACAAATACAATGTGGGCAGATTTGTCTTATTGTAATTGGTGAAGTGGATATGCTGTTGCTACCTGACCTCCTAGGTGATTAAACTTTCACATTCTCAGACATTGCTTTGGTCACTTCCAGATTTTGGTTCTAGAAGAATGAAAACTACTGCTTTAAAAAAAAAAAAAATTACTGCTTTTTGAAAGAAACTTCCATGTTTAGTGAAGAAAATATCGAGTGAGCCAGTCATGTTTCTTGTTAAGTGGGTTGATGCCAGTTTTCTATTTATGTTGACTTCCAATTAAGTATTTACGTGAAAATGTTTCACACAGTATTTCCTTTCTCCAGTTTAAAAATTAAAAAATGTTGAATAGGATATTTTTCTGTCTCTGAGTCTCTGGAGCAAAAATGAGGTCTGTTGCATCAGTGAGAAGTCAACTGAGTTACTTGAGGAACTATTTGCTCTGATGGTTTTTTTTAAGAGGGGAAAACATAGATGCTGAAGTAATGTATATTTAAAGATTTAAAAATCTAAAAACGTAGCTGTTATAAGAATGTAGGGATTTTCTCTGTAAAAACATACTATCAATTGCTGCTCATATAATTCCACTTAACTACTTACCTTTACTTGCAGATAAAATTGATTTATTGTTTTAGTTCGGAAAAAAAATACTAACTTTGACTTAAAAGTGAGAAGAATTCTGAAATATTTTTGTAGAAATTTTAGTACTTTGTATTCAGTAGAAATTGTAGCAGGCATGACTTGGACCTTGGACATCTTTCTGCAGTCAAACAGACTTTCTTGTGATTTGTAGCAATGCATTATATGAAGAAACCTCCTGTAAGTGAGAGAGAGAAGACCCTACTCTCTAACATGATCAGTACAATTCTGGTATTTTTGTAAGGTTACAGTGTGCTTTTAGTGCAGTTTTGCAATATCTGCATATCGGCAGAGATTGATCAGTCAGATCTGTTTAAGTAAAAAATGCTGAAAAATATCTCTACCTTGGTGGAAAACACAGATGCTTGTGCTGCCCCTCTGAGAGATGAGGGATGCAGCAGGAACAGTGGTCAGTGAACCCCTGCAGGGCTACCTTTGCTAGGTAGCAGAGGTTGGAGGGATAACACACATACAGACTGCTTTTGTCACTCAAACTCTGCGGTATGGGCACATTTTCCTGCCACTGGAGAATTCACGAGCTTCTGTAGCCTTTGATACAGATGCATACAGTAACTTGTTGCCAGTTTTGTGCAATTAGGACATACAAAATGGCAATTAGGGCATACAAAATGGTTTCCCTGTTAGGAATGTTATGTGCTAGGACACTAATTAGGGGTTTCTCTCCTTTACATGCATGCCTGTCTGCCATTAATATTAATGGAAATTTTGTCCAAGCACAAGGGAAGACAAGACCCGTGTAACTGTGACTTAAACTTTTGTCTCAGAAATTCCCTGTATAGTTGTTCTTGGAACCTGCTGGCTTGCAATTTACTAAACCTACCTGGTGAAAGTGGTACTGTGTAGAAGATACAGTTACCTTTTTAAAGGGGTATTTTTAGTAACCCTTCGATGGTTTTTCCCTTCTGGGTCTCTGTGGTTTGTCCCTGTGGCTACATTGCAAGCTTTTCCAGCTATTAAAAAGCCACATTTTACGCATATTTAATCAGGTTTTTCTCCTATAATGAAAATTCTATTACAAATGAAAAAAAACCTTCAGTGGCTTTAGTGGTTATACTTACTCCATGTTCTTGCAAGGAGGTGCATCATGCTATCTCTTAATAGATAAAGGAAAGAAGCGAATCTGTTAGTATTTTCAGAGGAGAGATAGAGGCTATGGGGTTTTAAAATTCTGCTGAAATTTTGGCCTTAGTGCAGATTAAGGCAAAACCACTGCAGGCATGCAGTGCTCTGTGAAGGCAACCTAGCAAGCCAACTCCAAGAACGACAACGAAGGTGGTCAGAGAGCTTTGGGCCTCCAGCTCACTGCCAGGTGATTGCAGGGGTGAGCAGAGTGAAGCAGCAAGGCAGAGGGTGTGCAAAGCCATTCTTAGGAAGAGACAGCTTCTCGAGAAAATGGGAAGGCACTTAGACAGTGGTCACTTCTGCTCAAGTCACTTGAAATGGTCATTAAGACACTGATTAATAGGATAAGTGATGTAGGCTGGGACAAGATTAGTCTCTATCTCTTAGCAAAGATCACCAACAAAGACATGGCATGTATGTCAAGGACAGGAGATGAGGATGATTTACAGCTTGTGCTTTTATCTCACGAACCTACAATAAAATAAGGGGGTTTTTTGTACAATCCATGCTTCTAGTTGCATGGATACATTCCAATAGCTAAAGCTGGTTGTACAGATTTACTTTTAGGTGTAGACATGCTGAACTCTTTGTTTGAACTTAGCTTTGGGGGCACTTGAGCAAGTTTTCAGTGCTCTAAATGGGTGAGGCTATGAGTGAATTATTCCAGCTTCACAAGTCATTTTCCCGCACAGCTAATCTAGAGTTGCTGAGAGGAGAACAACCATATAAGCTAAAAAGCAGGGCTGAAATGAAATGAAAATCCACAGGGCTGTGGATGTCAATAGAAGACTGAAGATGTGAGTGCTGTCGTATCTTTGTTCAGGGAAAAGAGTCTGTGCCTTTTACGCAACTTTATCTATGTGAATTACTTTCCTGACTGAGCAAATCTTGGGCTGACACATATAAAGGGGTACACTTCTTTGATTATATCAACAAAAACATTTCAAATTCTGAATCGTGAATCCTCTCCAAATTTCTGGCATAAAGAATGAGCACAACTGTGCCAGCAGCTGGCTCCACCTGGAAGACAAGATCTACTGCAACAAAGTAACAGTAGAAATAATTGCCCTTGCTCCTCAGAGGAAGAGTTTAAAATTATTAACATCAAGATATTCTCTGAAATTTCTCAGCGCTTCATTAATTCTTGAGGCTGTGAAGGCTGAAAAAGGAAAGAACATCTGTATTAAATGAGAGTTTGTATAAATTACCCTCTAAAATGCACCTAAAAAATGTAGTTGAAGGCATAGATCCCAAGGCCAGTTTGCTTTCCTCTTAATTTCTCTTCAATTAACTTCTCTCAGACTTGTACAAAATTTGATTGTACCAGTAAATGTCTCTTATCAATATATGGGGGGGGGGGGAACAAGAAAAAGGTGTATATGGATACATATATAGCTGAGAGAGACAGAGAAGAGTGTATGTACTGTGGAACCCAAAAAAGCAGAAGACAGGCTAGTGGTCGTGTCCCAGAAATGTCATCAGAAACAGGCACAGATGTGAGATTCTGAGGGAGAAGGTTTATGAGATTAAAAGGCTTGAGCAGCTTCTCATCACAAATCTCATGACCACAAATCTTAACTGTGGATTGACATATTATTGTTACTTTGTTCTTGTAAATGATGCATGGAAGTGAGTCAATTGTGGTCTTACACCTTTGGCACAAAGACTCTAGCCTACTTGTGTCCCAGTGTCAAAGAAAAGACCAAAGCATTTACATTTGCCCATTTGCCCCAAAGAAATGGTAGTTTTCAAGTGTGTATGAGCCTTTCCTACAGTGATGTTTCTCATAAAGCTCTTGCTGTACTGTGTATGATAACCTATAGTGGAGTGAAGTTTTATGAGATGACTGAAGCTGCAAGAAGGTTGAGTGTCTTGCCTCAACCATCACCAGGGAGAGTTTCACAAACAGGAGTCTGTTTCCTAACGCCACTGGTAGCAGTGCCAAGAAGGCAGGATAGATCCTTGTCCTGTTACAAATAGTGGTGAAAATCCGTTGTCTGCTTCAGGCATTCATTTGAGAAAACAAAAGCTTGATTCTGCATGCCTTTGCTCCTTGCATTTACGCTGACGTGAAGTGGACTACAAAACTGTGTGAAAAGCTTTCTCCTCAGTTTTACTGTACTGACTTAAAGAAGGTTCAGGGCAGTGCCGAACCAGGGATGCTGTGTGTCTTCCCTCCACAAAAGCTGGCCCATGTTCATTTTTTTCCCCACTGCACTGAGTGTGCCTACACAGTTGATGCAGGGATGATGGCAGTGCAGCGGGTGGTTAGCATACCTCACAACTGCAATGAAGGTGAGGTGCTGCTGCATTTCAGTGTGAATCAGAAAAGCCCATGGGGACTCTGGATTGCTCTTGGTTTGCTCATTGAGTCTTGTGCTACAATTAAAGTGTGGGGGTTTTTCAGTTGGCGATAATCTTGGTCTTGTTTTGGGAGTGTTTTTGCTAACAGTTACCCTTTCCAGACAAGGAGCAGAGCAGTTACCAGGAAGAGAAGACCCAGGGCTGGGGAAACAAGGAAGCAAGTCACTTAATCCTGGTGTAAGTTTCTGAACAAATGCTATGGAGAAGGTAAATTGAGCTCAACAAAACATTAGATTAAACTCATTAGTAATTAAAAACAACAACAGCTGCGGTCTAAAGAAAAATGCTGGAGATCTGTAAAGCTTTGCCATTATAATGTATAGACACTGACCCTCTTTAAATTCATGGAGAATACTCTTTACTTAGCTATAAAGGTTTAATGTAACTTAGCAGATCTGAGTTACTTCAGGAGAGCTTTAATGCTTGGCAGGTCTCTACATTTTATTTATGATATCAAAGCTGCAACTCAGATTTTTACTCAGTGGAAGACATAAAAGAGATTCAGAAGTCATCCAAATCATCTTGTAATTAATGTTACTATGCACGCCCAAGACATTAAAATGTTAACAGTGTTAGAATCGTGTGCTTTGGAATACAGAGTGAGGGCTTTATTAGAGAGAAATACACTGCAGATGTCATCCACCCTAATTGAGGACATTGGGTTGCCTGCTGCTTGTTCTTATCAGTGGTTCAGATTTTTTTTTAATTTATTCATTTTCCTTACTGCTAGAATCTGCTCTCATTATTAGTCTATCTTGTCACTCATTTGCATTTCAAGTGCTGGGACTGTGGGGTACCAGCTAGCTGCCTTAGAAGAACACTTCAAGGGGTTACTCTATCAAATAGCAGCACAGTATCACAGTGAATTTGACATCTGGGTTATCTTATTCCCAGATGCTCCATGGTGTCATTAGCAGGATTAATCTTAGCTTTAATTTCATAATGATTCTTATTCTAATATATGTGAATGAACACAAAGTCTCTTGACTCATTATCACCAATTTACCCAAGATATGTAATCAGGCTCTTACATTCACCAACATTTATTTTTGCTAATACATCTAAAATTGTAGATTAAGCAAATACAGTTAGTTCCAGCTGAGTGAATGCCTAGTGAGGTAGCAATGTAGTATTTATGTTTTAATTAAAGTATGTTAATGGTAGTGTCTTTTAAATACATACTGACCAAAATCTTTCTGCTGAAAACAATACATTTATCATTCAAGTGATATCAACTTGTAAATTTAATCACAGCACCTTTCTCTGACTATTTATTATTTGTGACCATTTAGAAATGACTCAAAATCTCATTTTATAGTATAATTTTAACCTTTAAAGATCAGGACAGAACATTTTTTTCTTAAGAAAAATCCCTTGACTTCCCAAAGCAAACAGAATTTAATTTTTTAAGTTAAATTAAAAATTAAATCCAAATACATTTTATACTGAAACTTTTGATTTTAATTCCTGTTCTAGGGTGAACTGTAATATAGAACGCAGTTTATTTTTACAGCAAAGCAGACACACAAGATTCACTTCTGCATCATACAGAGTTTCAAACTCTATTGCATTTTTAAATTGCAAGGAGAAAGCAAGATGTGAAATTCCTATGCACTTTTTTACAGTGTTGGACTACGTTTTTCATTTACCAGCTGTTGTAGCACAGCAGTAAGTAGTGGTTCATTATTGATGGATAAAATGTTCAAACATTTAAAGAAATGAAAGTCAGCTTTGAATTTTTAATTAATTAATTAAAAGTACTGCAAATGCCAGCTTGTTAATTGCTTTGCACCTGCAAGCCAACACAGGTTTTATGCACTCTTTCTTTGAATATTAATTTTTTTTTGCATGTCTTCATAATGCTTGGAAAGTCTCCCCTGCAAACATATTAGTAAAGAGTAAATATTGAATCTAAGACAAAACTCACGGCTTCATCTTTCACTGTACACAGAATAGGATTTAAAGGAGGATTTAGATTTCCAAGGCTTCTAATTAAGTAGTGATAATCAGGCTTTCTGCAGAGGGTCACTTCCTGGGAGTAATTTGAGTTATTAAAATGCATGTTTTTATTTGTTCTGCTTTGCGAGCTAAAACTGATCCCTTTTAATATAGCAGCAAATATGCAAATTGGTGTTTCATTATATTATGCAATTTATGGCAATCTTCTCTAATTTACTGAAAGGGCAAGAGCCTGACCTTGTCATTCAACATTTTTTTTTCCTGGTAAGCTAAACTAATTATGTAGATCTTTTTATGAAACTCTGAAAGTATGCAGCACGGTAAAAAATGTGACAAATTTACCTTGATTATTCATCAAGATGGCCTTCGATTTTGCTTGAATCCTCCTGCAGGGTGATGGATAATTTAAACTTACATATGGGAGCCAATTTGTTTCAAGGTTTGAAAATGGCTTCCTTTTTTTCACAGAAATCCTGGAAAGAGCATCTGAAATCATTGAAATAATAAATGTCAGGATTTGAGCTATGGACTAAAAAAAAGTTCATTAAAAATACTTGCATGATGTATTATGAATTGATATCGTGATTTTCCTTTGTACTATCCTTCAATACAACTTTTCAGCCAGGTTTTTATTAGTGATGTGATGTTCTGCATTTTCACTTTTCTTTTAATAACTTTTTCTTTTTAAATTTAACAAACTCACCATTCTTTAAGCTCCTTTTTGCTTCCTCCACCAAGAAGTGTAAAGGAAGTTCTCCTGTGTCAAAGCCAGGAAAGCATGGCTTAGTCTTCAGAGACTCTCAGAGAGGTTCTACAATTGCTTCTTTTTTGGTAAATACACTTCCTTGCCACCCCACAGGCTGATCAGCCCTCTCAGGCCCTACTGTATTCTTTTGACTCTTTCTCCTGCTCTGTAACAACCCAGAGTCATGGGATCATTTTGCCATGTTTTATACTTTGGCTGATGAGACTCATTTGAGTGATGTGACTGGACCAGGAGGGATGCAGGAACAGCATTGTAAGTACTAAAATCCTGAAAGTATCTGATTTGGAGCGGTCTTGAGAAAACAACTGGTCAGTAACCCTGAACTGAGGCAGGAGTGAGAATACCTGGCTTGTTCCCAACAGGTGTTTATCCTATTTGTTCTTAAAAAATCTTCAGTGAAGATTTCACATCTCTAATGCATGTTCTTCATTCCCTAAACTTAGTTGGATTTTTTTTTTCTTTTCTACGTTGCAAATCTGGCTGATTCCTTCCTTCGGATTCTGCAAAGACCAACTGATGGAATTCCTTACACTGGAAGAAAATATCTAGAGCACAGAAGTAGACAGTTGTTCTCCACCAGGGTTTAATCCATGAAGTTGAACACAATTTCCCCTTGACCACGATGACTACTATAACATGGGAGTCATCACTTCCACTAATGTAACCTCTCCTGCTCATGTTTAAACACCATATTTGTAGTGCCGATGAGTCCCTTATACTGTGTATCAGCTAGAAAACACAGGTTGTAATACTGTGTTTGAACACTAATCTCTTGGCTGCGGCTCGGACTGTAAGCTAAAGCAGCAATGTTCATTGCCATCAGTAGTTAAAGCTCGCTTGCTCTTTGTAGCACTGATCTGGCTTCTGTAGGCAAAATGTTCTAGGTTACGCCATGCGGTCTGCACAATGGTCGATGAAATTAGTCATCAGGTTAAAGCCAGATTCATCCTTTGCAGAGTGAGGAGCATCAATGTATCCGCAATCTACTTTAATTATAGCTTTGGTTTCTCCAGGTCTTGTGAATTTGGGTCTCCCTTTATTTGGGTTCTCTAGAAGATCAGGCATGTGTGTTGGCCGTTGGAGGGCAATACTCAAATTGTGACAGTGATTTTTTTTTTTTTCAAAGCAAGCTTGAGCTATGATGCAATGTTTTCATGGATTTCTTTGTCTTTTGGAAATGAGGACGAACAATTGGTGTCTTCTGATGAGGTGGTGAATTTTGATGATGTCAAACCTGACTAGAGAGATGGAAAGCCTTTATACCGAACAATAAATTAGTCTGTTAATTACTTAATTCCCAGGCACATAAGAGTCCTGCAAGGGTTGGCAGAGCGACTGAATAACTCCCAGGTTCAGGCTTTTTAGTACCATTATCTTATAATTGCTGATTGGCACAGGGTTCTGCTCACTGCTCCCAAGGGGGGTCGGCAGTATGTGTGGCTGAGTGGTGAAGATTCCTAGGCAGCGATTTATGCGGTGGTTTTGATAGATAGAAAAAGGCAGTAAGAGTTTATTAGCAGAGTATCATTGCTGGGGGGGGAGAAGGGGGGCTGGAGCATATGAATTCCCTTGCCGACGAATGAAAAGAATAAAACTGAAATAAGAAGAGTGGCAATTCAGAGGCAATAATTTACTCTAGAAAGAAGGTGGAAATATTTGCTCGTGTTTTGCAGGTTTCTCATTTTGCTCTTTTTTTGCTAGTGACTCTGTCAGGAGAAAGGCGAATATCACTAACTAGAGGAGAAAATTAGCAGTGTATTTAAATGTTTCATTGTAATGTCCCTTCCTAAGTGAACCTCCATTTAATGTTTAAAGGGCTAAAAATGCTAAGTATGCATCAATAAAACAACATAGTTTTAACTTCTAATTAAGTTTTAACTTTGAATACACACAGATGTCAAAGCCGCTACTCTAATTAGTGTCTTTTTTGGTTGTTATTTAGCAATTAGCTAACTTATTTGTAATGAGTAATGAACAGACTGAAAAAAAAAAATGCAACCTACTGCCAGTACAAATATTCTTGCTGCCCCTCTGTCATGCTTTTTAAAAAAATACTTTATGTATTTATTGTAGTTTAATCTTGCTCCCCCAGTTCATTAGAATGCTCCTAGAGGTTACAGAGTGTAATGTTCTGAATGCTCAGTACTCCCAGGCAGGCATGTTAAATCAGGTTAGAGCAGAACTTGTCTCCTGCTCCGGGTAACCTGTATTAAGAAATTCAGGTTTATATTAAAACTGAACTGTCTATTGCCAAGGGCTTTTATAATTGTGAACAGTGTGTTTCCCTGTTTGTGTTACTCTTTCTCCCCCTGAACGTATTTATTTTAATAATATTTTGGAAGCTACAAATGTACTGGCAGAATTGGTATTAATATGTTGTTATTAAAAAAGACAGACCTTTAATTGCAGGCAGTTAACACAAAATCTGTTGGCAATGTCTTGAACAGAATGATAGCATTTAATCATTTTTATCGTTACAGTGATGTTGTTTGCAATGTTATTGCTAGGGAGTTGTCGTGTATTTTTTATAATAAATTCTTAATTTAAGGGTTTATAACTTAACTGTAAAAAATATGCTCCAGGCTGAAACATGACATACAAATTCTGAATATGGAACTGAATGTTGTTTCTAGTTTTAAAACAAGCAAACAATAAAACACGCTCCATGTGAGCATTTAATAGGTATGAACTGAAACTCCTGCCAGAAAATGAGAGTCTTTTGTTATTTTCCTTGCATAACAACCCTGCCCCAAAATGCACACTCCAAAATAAATGAAAAAAGCTTAACTTAATGTTAAGCTTTCTGAGTGCTTTGTCTCTAAAACAGAGTGTTTTGGAACTTTGTGAAGAGAACTTTACAAAAGTTGAAGGGTAGGGGGTTGTTGCAAAGGAAGCCTCTTCTACTCCGAGCATTCCTTTGCAAATCAAGGATTCTCTGTGGTATTAAAAAATTTACTGTAGACTCCTAAAAGGTGGAGCTATTTTACAGAACTGTTGGGGGGAAAAAAAACCCAAACCAACAGTATTTCTTGTCTATAAGTATAGTAGGCTCTCAGGAAAAATGAAAATCCCATGAATCCCATTAAATCCATCAGACTGGTCTGGTACAACAGAGGAAAGAAGTTGGACTTAGCATGAAAGAAATTGTGACCTTGCAGCCAAGAGCCACGTAGTCATCTGAGACCCTGGCACTCTAATTTCACAGGGCAAAGTGGCTTCTTAGTGAAATGACATGTCTCTGTGTGGAGCCTTTTAACACACCGGTCAGTAAGGACTAGAGAATACTGATGTATCTTCCAGCTAACTTGAGCTCTTTATCAGTTAAATTTGTTGAAAGCACCGCTACATACACAACGCTAGACGAGTATAACTGGTACTATACTGATGTGTGCTGTGGGTGCCCAGTGTGTGGTCGTGCAGCACAGAGTGCGGTTTTTCTGTTTGACAGTTTTCTCCACTTGTGAGCCAGCAGGACAGAATCTAGCTATCTGTGTGATGTTAAAAGGTACAGGTGAAATGCAAAGAACCGCTTCACTGGAAAGTTTGATGCATTGGAAACCAAACTGAAAGTATCTATTTGTTGCTGTGGGACAGTAGCATTGAGGAGTGTGGGCTTGTCAGTAGAGAGGACTGAGCTCCAACTCTAAAAGTCTGGTCCTCAGTTGATAGAAATTGGTTTAATTCTTTCCCTGAGATTAGCAGTGCTCAGTAGAATTCTCTGAGGTTCCACTGGTTAAGGCCTCAGATGTATATGTTCTTAGGAAATCGCTTTCACATTTGAACTAGCAGTATATCCTGGCCTGGTATGTACTTTGAGTTACTGCCTTAAAAAGAAGAAAAAAATACAGAACATAAACTTTGCTGCATGATATTTGTATTCACAACTGTGGACTGTTTTCTCACCAAGGAATAAGGACAGGAAGCTTATTTTTCTGGGAGAGAGGAGGGGGAAAAAAAAAAATCTCATTTGCTCATCCCCCATGGACCGGCCAGTGCTCTGCTCCTCTGGACGTGCTCCATACCTGCAGCCATCGCCGAGGACTGTGGGATTGCTCCGTGGGAGAATGAGAGCAGCTTGCTGGGGGGCTGCATTGCCCTACTGTCACCTGCAGAAGTGAAGTCAAGAGCTAGTCTCACCCGCCGGGATCCTTGTTGCTCTGCAGAATATTGTGGAAGGCTCATCAGCAGTGACTTCAGGCTGGGTTTCCAGCTGTGTGGATGTGATGGCAGCACGCAGTAACAGTGGCCTTGCTCCTGCCTGGAATTTCCCAGGTACAAATATGTTGCCAAGGCTTCTAGAAGTTGTGGAAGCCTGCTGCATATGCTCTGCCTGGGTTTGATGGACTAAAGGATGTATTTCACCTATATGCTCTTGAAACCCTGGACAAGTTTATAAACTCCTTGAATTTCACTGGTGGAAAGCTTCTGGGTCAAAGACAACACTCTCAAAGAAACTCAGAGGTAGGAGTACTTTTGTCACATCCCTCCCAGAAATGTGCAATTGGACAGACTTTCCTCTTTCTATTCTAGAGCTGCTCCTCTTCTCTTGCCTCCCAGTGGCTTTCCCACCTCATCATTTGTCTAGGTTGCTAAATGCAGTAGAAGGTAGCATATTTCTTTGCTGAGCTGAATGCTATTTGTTAGTCCAGGGTCTAACATTTTAATTCTTGTTTCCCTGCTTTTCTTTAGGTAATGAAAAAAGAGATGGAGATCTGTTGTGAAGTGACAAAGGATTCAAGACACAAAGTACCTTAAATTTAAAGACATCTGGGAAGACTTTTTAAAAAAACAAGAGTAAAAAAAATCAAGAGGGAAAAATGCAAGAAAGGACACATCCTAATCAAACTTAAGGTTCATACTCTCTTATTTTTCCCACATTATACCTTGCTCTTTTGCTGGGGGTGGACGGGGCAGGGAGGAAGGTTTATTACATCTAGCATGCAGAGTGACAGTCCTGTAGCAAAGCGATTCAATGCTGTAGAGTTTGCAGGTAGAATTCAATAGCACAAAGGTTTTCAGAAACTATTTTTCTTTCCCTTTTTTTTTTCTGCAGCAACGATTCCTAGCCATTCATCATAAAGCACTAAAAATCAAAGAGCAATATTCACGAGCCTCCTAGTACAGTATGTTAAACCCTGATAACTGTCAGGAAGAGGCTGTCTAAAAGGGAAGAGCCAGGTAGCAGCACAGAAAACAAAAAACATGTGGGGAGAAAAAGTACTGAAGAATAAAAGGAGAGAAAATGTGCTAAGCAAAGGGGGCCAAGCAGTACTCCTGCGTTATATTTGTCATGCTGCCATTTTGTTAACAAGAGAGATATATTACACCAGTGTAAAATGTTGTGAGTTCTGGAGTTCTGTCTGTTTTCACAGAAGCCTGCAGTGACCATGTATGCCAGTGGTAGATACTGTTCTTACAAATTACTTTACTGGCTCCAGAAATATGTTAGTTTGAATTTATTCAACTAATGTTTTATGCGAACATCTTTCAGCCTAGGGCTTGCCTATGAACAGTTTGCTATGGAGATTTGATATTCAAAATATGAACCATTTTCAGTAGATGCATAACAAGTTCAGAATATGTCTCTATTCTCTGTCTGGAATATTGTAAGTCTTGGCATCAGATTTTGAGAGACACTCTGTTATAAAATCAAAACTCCTGTTCAATGGACATTCTGTTGTATTCTTTTAACACTACCCTTTGGTGAGGAGCTGTCATACAGATCTAGAATATTTCTCAATAGTAAGCAGGAAGCCTGTGATTTTTTTTTTTTTCCAATTTGAGGAAATATTCGTAAGTTGTCTTCTGCAGAATACTCCTGACTCCAGCCTTGGCACCGTTGAAGCTAGATGGCTGGTAGCATGTTAAAGAGAACAGGGCTTCCCTATAGACCTCCCAGAAGAGCACGTCTGTGACCTGCTTGATGGATTCCCATGATGTCTCCATGTAGAGGTGAGTCTTCCTTTTCTCTGTCCAATCCAATCTGGAGCTGTTTCCAGCAATTTTCTCTATTTCAAGGGAATATTACGAACAAATAAAATGCATGCATGCAAGAAAAATAGAAGCTATCTTGACAAGCGCAAAATAAAAAATGACCATACCACAGTACTTTGATAGTTAGCAGAGATTTCTGTGATAAATAAAAACTGAACCCATCGTTATAGATAGTAAATTCTGCTGGGGTTTTTTGAATGTCCCATAGTCACCAAAAATAGAGAGCAATGAAACATTTGGTCTCTAGAAATGCTTCCAGCTTTATGCCTCTCTCTGTAATTAAAAGTGCATTAGGATATCCTCAATGTATCAGTATGAATCATGGGAGTTGCTGTAATAATCATAGAATCATAGAATTTTTCTGGTTGGAAGAGACCTCCAAGATCATCGGGTCCAACCATTAACCTATCACTACCAAGTCCCCCACTAAATCATATCCCTTAGGGCCTCATCTAAACGCCTTTTGAATACCCCCAGAGATGGGGACTCCACCACCTCCCTGGGCAGCCTGTTCCAATGCCCGACAACCCTTTCGGTGAAGAAATTTTTACGAATGTCCAACCTAAACCTCCCCTGGCGCAACTTGAGGCCATTTCCTCTTGTTCTGTTGTCTGTTACTAGGGAGAAGAGTCCGACCCCCATTTCTCTACAACCTCCTTTCAGGTAGTTGTAGAGAGCAATAAGGTCTCCCCTCAGCCTCCTTTTCTCCAGGCTAAACATCCCCAGTTCCCTCAGCCGCTCCTCATAGGACTTGTGTTCCAGACCCTTCACCAGCCTCGTTGCCCTTCTCTGGACACGCTCCAGCACCTCAATGTCTGTCTTGTAGTGAGGGGCCCAAAACTGAACACAGGACTCGAGGTATGGCCTCACCAGGGCCGAGTACAGGGGGACGATCACCTCCCTGCTCCTGCTGGCCACACTATTTCTGATACAAGCCAGGATGCCGTTGGCCTTCTTGGCCACCTGGGCACACTGCTGGCTCATATTCAGCCGGCTGTCAACCAACACCCCCAGGTCCTTTTCCACCAGGCAGCTTTCCAGCCACTCCCCCCCAAGCCTGTAGCAGTGCCTGGGGTGGTTGTGACCCAAGTGCAGGACCTGGCACTTGGCCTTGTTGAATCTCATACCATTGGCCTCGGCCCATCGATCCAGCCTGTCCAGGTCCCTCTGTGGCACCTGCCTGCCCTCCAGCAGATCAACACTCCCTCCCAGTTTGGTGTCATCTGCTAACTTACGGAGGGTGCACTCGATCCCCTCATCCAGATCATTGATAAAGATACTGAACAGAACTGGCCCCAATACTCAGCCCTGGGGAACACCACTTGTGACTGGGTTAATGAAGGGTTGTAGCCATTCCAGAAGTCTTGCTTGCCCCTTCATAGATGATATTCAGAGAATTTGCAAGAATAATCCAGTTTTGATACCCTCTTGTCAGTCTAGATTCTTTCTATCCTTTAAGAGTCTAAGAACACTGTTGCTTAGTGGGCATGTTTTTGATTGATCCTGTTTTGATGCTTAGCTTCTCCCATGTCTCTAGTCATTGCATGTGTCAGTGTTTAGTTAAGAGAACATGGGAAAAGTTTCTTTCCAACCTAGGGTCATTTTATTTCTTAAACCAGCTAGCAGGAATTATCCTCTGCTTTTCTGGGGGATAATATTGCTTTTAAAACAAGCTCATCATCCAGTAATCCATTTTCAAACCCTGTTAGGCAATCTGGGTTAAGTAGAGTATAACAGAGTTATCCTGCTGGATTGATTGTGTAGAGTTAGATCTTTTACATGTGGGGAGCCCAAGACCCCAGGGTCTAACAGTAATATTGCCTTCTCCATGAATAATGTATTGAATCTGTAAAGGCTGTGTTCTATTAGCAAAGGTAGATTGGAGGGAGGGGGCTGTTTGTTGGGGTGGAGGGTTTTGGGGGTTTTTAGTTTGTTTGTTTTTTAAGGTTCTCCAAAACTCTCACAGCCAAACCTGAAACGTGACCAAACAGATGTTGGGAATGAAACTTACAAAGTTTGTTTAAATCTGGAGTAAACTGGACTTAGCTTTTTCATGGTTATTGTTCTCTAGCAGCTTCATGTAATGATCATTTATTCAGAAGCAACCAAGTTCCTGTTCTTTTGCAAAAAGTTATCCAGTGCTTACTTAGATTTTGCTGGTACCAAGCCTGTATTTGAATCCCACTTCTGGTTTGGGGTCATATCTCATAGTCAAGCCTTGCCTAACCATTGTCCCCAGGGCCTCCTGCATATACAGTTACTTGTAATTGTATGTGCCTATTGTAGATCTTGAAGAATACCTGGGGTTCTTGTTTCTAAGTGAGAAAAAAATCAGTTCATGTAGGTACTGAAGGTGTTTGAAAAACCAATCTGTAAATCTATAATATTTTTCTATTGTGATAAAAAAAAAAGAAAAAGAGCAAACAAAATAGGACAAATGTTACATATAAACACTGAAGGTATGTATATCACTCTAGTGTTCAGAAAGCCAATATATGCAAACCTCAAGCAAGCCTCTCTGTTCTCCGAAGAGGCAAATGTTGTTCTACTCTCAGTAGTTCTGAGTGTAACAGAATTGTAATGCACAGCAATGAGGAAAAACAAGGGGCAGAATTCAGCTCAGAAGAGCTGAATTTTCTTAACTCACACTAATAATCATGCAAGTAAGAATGAATACTCATATTTGTTTTGCATTTTCTCTCTATCTAAAACAGGTGCAACTGGATGAATCAAAGAAAGAAAAGAACATTTCACAACACAGAAAATACATTGTTATTCTTTATGGTGTTTTGCTTGTCTTTCCCTGTTTTTTGGGAGTGGTGGTGGGGGTGGAAATTTTAAAATGAATGCAAGGATCCTGTTCCTTGTCTCCTACCATACTCCCTGTCTGCAGCCTTTTCCTTCCCTCCAAGGCACCTCTATTAGGTGTTTCTACAGCTCTCACTCTCACAGATTGATTCTGGTAGTGTGAACAGCTGGATGGCAAATGCATTTCCCATTCTGCCTTTGGATGTCCCAAAACCTTAAAAAATGAAGAGGAGGAAAGAAGCTATTTTGCCAGATCAAGACCAGGGCCTCTTCCATGTCTCAGGTTAGTTTTTTTAATCTCCAGTCTATTGGTTACTCTGGAGTGGATCTCTCTGCCACTCTTTCTCACTGGGTCACTTGGCTTTATATAGTTAAATCTGTATGAAAACAGAAGCCTCAACTTTATTCTTGTGCTTCCTGAGGAGCTTGGCAAGAGGGTATTCTTGGATGGCCTTTCTGTCTGGATTTATCCAGAAACTCCCTTGTTGCCTCTGATCCTGATTATTTTATTTCTGCAAGATCCCACTGTGACCAGTGTATAAGTTTTAAGCAGGTGCAGATGTGCTTCTCGGTGTCACACACACGACCTCTTCAATTTCCTAACTCCTGGTGATGTTTCCTAACTAACTATGTCACACAGAAACGTTGACTTCTTGCTTTAAATTTAGGTTTCCAGTTCTACACTCTGAGTAAGAGAACTGCTTGGTATGAGTCTGGATATGTGAAGAGAAACAAGATTTGTTCCTCAAAAATGCTTTTCTTTATATCCCTTTTTAAAATATCATCTGCAAATACTTTTATAACATGAGCAGCATTAGTCAGTATATGAAACAGCTCTGCCTTTATCAAAGACAGAAACTGCAATGATTCCTGAAGAAAAAAAGAATTCCCAGATAACAGTAGAGTTACCATATTCTCAAATCTCAACATGTTTCTCCTCCTTTAATGACAAATTTCCTTGTTTTAAGAATTTCTTTTAAAATTTAACTGCAGATCTCATACATCATAATATGTGCAAGTATTCCATCCGTGAGTAATGTTACAGCCACTTTAGCTGTAGCTTACCTCCATTTACACTTAGTTTTCTGTCTTTTCCTGGTAGCATTTCTTATTCATCTTATTCCTTCTTATTTTTGTTCTCAGAAGATGCAAGTGTTTTTTACTTAGGCTTTTTAATATACATGAAATGATAAACACTCAGCATTATTTCTAGGACTGTGTAGATGAAAAGTGTGGTTTGAGGTTCTGCGTTTTTCTCCTTTGAACAAGTAGAGGGATTATTTTCTCCTTAATTCAATAGTAACTTAAAGGTATTTTCTTAAACTTCCCAAAACAAGCAAATGAAGAAATCATGCTTGTGCAAGGATGTGAAAACAGGGCACCCTAATGTGAATTGTTTTACAAACATAACAATGGCTGAGATATCCAGGAAATAAGTTTTTAATATAATTAAGTCATTTACCCAGGAGATTCCTAGCACAGAATATCTTTGACTCAGTTAACTGGTAAATTGTTAGCATCAGGATTAAAGATGTGCACAGTGCAAATATTGACATATTACAATGATAAAATTAAAAGATATTATAATCATGACTAGGGCCAGAGATACTTCTTCGTCCAGGGGAGGATGTCAAGAGGAGGCAGGAGCTGTCTCATGAATGCAATATGTAGCTGAGTGTAATTCAAAGGAAGTTTAGCTCCTGTTGCAGGTGCAAGGCACAGCTGATGAGCTGACTTTGTGTCTTGCTTCTGGAGAAGGCAGGTTGCCCCAGATCCATCTACACTTGTCCTACAGTGAAGATGTAGACAATTGAGTCCTAAGTTCAGAAAGAGCTAGGAGCCAGTCTCCCTCAAATATTTGACTCGGGGAAAAATTAACTTAATTTATTGCTAGTTAAAATAAATATTTAATTATTAACTTGGGGAGTGGGAAACAGAAGGATAAACATTAAAACAACACCTTTCCTCGCCACTTTCCCAGGCTCAACTTCACTCCAGGTTCCTCTACACACACCTTGAATGGTGCAGGGGGTTATGATCAGTCCATCACCGTTCTTCTCTGCTGTTCCTTCCTCCTCACTCCTTTCCTCTGCTCCAGCCTGGGCGCTCTAGGGGCTGCAGTCCTGTCAGGAGTGTCGGTCTGCTCCAGCGTGGGCACTCTAGGGGCCGCAGTCCTGTCAGGAGTGTCCGTCTGCTCCAGTGTGGAGTCCTCTGTGGGCTGCAGTGCAGGTATCTGCTCTGCCATGGAGCACCTCCTCTTCTGACCTTGGTGTTCCCTCTGTTCCCTTTCCCTCCCCTCCTCTTCTCTCCACCTGGCATTTTCTGCCCTTTCTTTAAATATGCTTTCCCAGAGGTGCCCCATGCGTGGCTGAGGGGCTCAACTGTGGCTGCGGTGGGTCGGTTGGAGCCGGCTGGAACTGGCCGTGTCTGGCACGGGCAGCCCCGGCCTCTCCTCACAGAGGCTGTCCCTGCAGCCCCCGCCAGCACAATGCTACCAATATGTAGGCCCAGGCTGGTGATAGGGGTTTTTTCACAGTTCATTTGTGAATAGCGAGCTTCGGTTTCTTCGAAAGAGCCCCCAGCAAGCCAAATGTAAAGTCCTAATAGCTTTTTCTTTTCCAAAGGAGGACCGAGTTTCCTGCTGTAAGCACTGTTTCAGCAGAGACAGGTAGCTCATGATAAATTTAACTGTAATCTGCTAAATATATGCTAATGCTTTACTTTCGATGTATGAGCATTCATACCTCTTACCCATTGGTGCTAATTATCTAACATGCATTACCATAAAGCTGGGATTGCGTGAGGTATGTTAGAGCTTCCTAAACTTTATTTCAGACAACTTTACAGCTTATTCATCAGTAGGTAATTTTATAGCTCCCAGACACAGCTCACACAGAGTAACGTAGCTCCTTCAGTTTTCTCTGCAAAAATGACGAGACGCAGGCCAGCCGGTCCCCCACTGCTCGCTCTGGTGAAATGATATTCCCATCACAACTCCCGCTGTAATCACTTCTACTAATCTTGCTCGCTCTCCTTCCCACGTAGATTCTCCAGATCATTACACAGGTTAGCTCTCCCCCGCCTGCCCACCAGTCACAGGATTCAAACAACGAGCCTCAAATTATGCTGAGAATAAATGGAGATAAACAGCAAACCCAAGGAGACAAATAAGACGAACACCTTGAAGAGGAACCAGTAAGAGAAATAGGATATGACAGGCTCAGGAAGATGAGAGGGAATGATTTCCTGGAATGCAGCAGCAATTTCGTGCCAGCAGCGATGTGCTGGCTGTACTTGACCTTCAGTAACCTTTATCCTTGTCTCCTGCTGCTGCTCCTACAGCTTCTCAGCCTGGTTCTCCTCCTTCGCCGCTGCTCTTGCTGTTTCCCTGGTCAGATACCTTATCTAACTGGTACAGACGCTGCGTTTTCTGAAATCGGGCTCTTCCTGTGAAGGTGCTGCAATCTGTGTGTTTCCCCACACCTTCCTGGAGTGGGATGCAGCCTGGGGGCTCTGCAGTGGCGTGCGGAGGGAAGTCCTCTTGTGTATCTTCTCGATGGCCTTGACCTGACATTGTCACACGTGGAAATTAATGCCCAACATTAACAGAACGATCCCTCAGGGAAAACCACTCAGAACTTTTTCTTGAGACCTTCCAGAGGGGTGCTATTTGTTGGATTTGGCTGTGAATTTTCTGCCAAAATGGGTTTTTCCCTGGAAGGTGTCAGTTCATTGAAATTAAAGCAGTTAATAGGAATGAATAAATGCCAATGACTTGGAAGATGCTTCTTGGGGTTTAAGCATTCTGATTTGACAGGTCTGAAGCGAGACGAAAATCACTTGAGTAGTTTGAAATACCTGGTGAATAGAATTACAAAACGTGTCTTTTAAAAATTGAAATAAAAATGAAATATTTTGAAATTATCAAAGTGGAGAGTTTCTGCTGACATGATTTGTTTTGGTGTGCGTGACTCTTGTGCCCTTTTTTCAATTTTGCCTCTTTGTCTCAGGTCAGAGTGTGTGTGGGGGAAATCTTGAAAATATTGACAGGACGTGGCTTCGAGTAACCACCCCCACCCTGGTCTTGTTCTTCCTCATTTGAAGGGAAATAGTCAAAAGCAAAGGATTTGCCATGTTATATGAAGCTGTTGTCAAAAAAAACTTGTTAGCAGAGACCACCAGTAGCTTTGGAAGGAAGCGAGTATCTTCAGTCCAATGATGCTCAAAGTATTTTAAGAAAGAAGGTTGCTTTTGTGTTTAAGCTGTGTATCAGGATATCTGTTCCTTTTGGCAACACATAGAGGCCAACGGCAATAACATCAAATATCTGTGTGAGTACTTCATTACATATTTGATTCAGTATAGTACATCTCCTAATCCTGTTCCTGAAATATCAGTGTAACTGTGTTGTTTGGTCTCGTATGCTCTTCTGTACCCTCATGCAGTATAATATCAAAATACTTTCTGTTACTAAGAGCGGGGGGTGTGTGTGAATGCATCTTTGTGTATGAAGCACTCCTCTGTCTCTTCTCAGCCTGTTGGGAAAAGAGTTTGATTATTTTATAGAATTTTTGTTTTGTTTGAAGAGATTATTGAGGGATGTTCAGCTGGAAAGATGAGGTTTGCACTGAAGTTTGCAAGTGAGTTTATTTTTCTCTCCTCAGGGAAGAAGGTCTGTAGTCCACATCCAGCTCCTCCAAAAGTTGTCTCCTCCTCTCAGGACTGTGTTGCCTGTTTGCCGGCAGATTTACTGTTTGGAGGAACGCAGCTGTCACGGGAGGTCGTGGTCAGAGAAGGGGAAGGAGGTCTCACAGGTAGGTGGGGCCAGTCCTGCAGCACACTTCGAATTTCAGGGTAGTGACCTTGAACTCATCTCCGCTCTGCAGGGAGCCTGCACGGTAAGCCAGAGCACTGGGGTGAAGTGTTTGCTGTGACCTGCGTTGCTGATCAGATGAACTGTTATGTATAGCAACACTTGGTATTTTTTTCAGGATGTATAAATTCACTCCTAGATCTGAGTTGAAGTGATGTAAATGCCATGCGGTTCACTATCTCATCAGACCTGTTCATTTACTGAAGGTATTTTGTGGCTGCTTTTTTTTTTCCTCATTTCTTTTACCTTCACTTAAGTACAAGAAATTTTTGTATGGCCTGTAATGGATGAATTTCTTGCAGCTGGTGGAAAATAGTTCATTTATACCAGATGAGTCCAAAATACTCTTTTGAAGTGTCTTAGAGTAATATAGTCCAGTAAACCTATATGCTAGGGAAATGTAATATTAGGAGTATACCAATGACTGCCTCTCTTAAGATGAAATTATTTTAGAAATATGAATGGTGTGAGACTTGTTTCTAGTTTTCTTGTGGAGCTCCACTTCGCACTCTCTATCTATAAAGTATTCTTTATTGGTTTGAGTTCAGATGAGGCCATGCTTCAGTGGTATAGTTAGCTTCATGGCGCCTGCCAAAGGTCCCTGAAAACCTGCAGCCTCATGATGCCAAGTGCTGATCTGACACAAGCTCATTCTGCTGTTTCCACTTTCTTCAAGCATCATCAATGGGTTAACTTTACATTGGCAAGTTTTAGCCTAGAACAGACGTCATCTTTTCTCTCCCAGCTGATGTCAGCTCAGAAATGTCACCAACTCTGTATTGCAGGCTTTGGTGAGCTGCACAATAAAGTTATTTACCTGCCCTAGTCTGGCTTGATTTTTTCCTGCTGGGGTGTGCAGTAGAGCAATCATAGAATAGTGTGGGTTGGAAGGGACCTTTAAAAGGTCATCTAGTCCAACCCCCCTGCAATGAGCAGGGACATTCTCAACTAGATCAGGTTGCCCAGAGCCCCGTCCAGCCTGACCTTGAATGTTTCCAGGGATGGGGCATCTACCACCTCTCTGGGCAACCTGTGCCAGTGTTTCACCACCCTCATTGTAAAAAACTTCTTCCTTATATCTAGTCTAAATCTCCCCTCTTTTAATTTAAAACCATTACCCCTTGTCCTATCGCAACAGGCCCGGCTAAAAAGTTTTTCCCCCTCTTTCCTATAAGCCCTCTTTAAGTACTGAAAGGCTGCAATAAGGTCTCCCCGGGGCCTTCTCTTCTCCAGGCTGAACAAGCCCAACTCTCTCAGCCTGTCTTCATAGGAGAGGTGCTCCAGCCCTCTAATCATTTTCGTGGCACTCCTCTGGACCTGCTCCAGCAGGTCCAACTCCTACTTGTGCTGAGGGCTCCAGAGCTGGACGCAGTACTCCAGGTGGGCTCTCACGAGAGTGGAGTAGAGGGGCAGAATCCCCTCCCTCGACCTGCTGGCCACGCTGCTTTTGATGCAGCCCAGGATACGGTTGGCCTTCTGGGCTGCGAGCGCACATTGCTGGCTCATGTCGAGCTTTTCATCCACCAGTACCCCCAAATCCTTCTTGGCAGGGCTGCTCTCAATCCCTTCATCCCCCAGCCTGTAGTGATACTGGGGGTTGTTCCAATCCAGGTGCAGGACCTGCACTTGTCCTTGTTGAACCTCATGAGGTTCACCCAGGCCCACTTCTTGAGCCTGTCCAGGTCCCTCTGGATGGCATCCCGTCCCTCAGGCGTGTCCACCGCACCACTCAGCTTGGTGTCATCTGCCAACTTGCTGAGGGTGCACTCGATCCCACTGTCAATGTCATTGATGAAGATATTGAACAGTACTGGTCCCAATACAGACCCCTGAGGGGCACCACTTGTCATGGATCTCCACCTGGACGTTGAGCCATTGACCGCTACCCTCCGGATGTGACCATCCAACCAGTTCCTCATCCGCTGAATAGTCCACCCATCAAATCCGTATCTCTCCAATTTAGAGAGAAGGATGTCGTGGGGGACTGTGTCAAAGGCCTTACAGAAGTCCAGATAGATGACATCTGTACCTCTTCCCTTGTCCACTGATGTGGTCACTCCATCGTAAAAGGCCACTGGGTTGGTCAGGCAGGACATTCCCTTGGTGAAGCCATGCTGGCTGTCTCCTGTCACCTCCCTGTCCTCCATGTGCCTTAGCATAGCTTCTAGGAGGATCTGTTCTGTAATCTTCCCAGACACAGAGGTGAGGCTGACAGGTCGGTAGTTACCAGGGTCCTCCTTTCTACCCTTTTTAAAAATGGGGGCAATGTTTCCCTTTTTCCAGTCCCCAGGGACTTCCCCCGACTGCCATGACTTTTCACATATGATGGAGAGTGGCTTGGCAATATCAGCCACTTCCCTCAGGACTCTGGGATGCATCTCGTCAGGTCCCATAGACTTCTGTATGTTCAGGTTCCTCAGGTGGTCACAAACTTGATCTTCTCTTACAGTGGGAGGGACTTTGCTCCTCCAGTCACTATCTTGTGGTCCATCCACTTGAGAGTTGTGGGAAGAGAGATTGCCAGTGAAGACTGAGGCAAAAAAGTTGTTGAGTACCCCAGCCTTCTCCTCGTCCTTTGATACCAGTTTGCCACTCCTGCTCATCGGGGGGGGTACGCTTTCTTTGATCTTTCTTTTCTGGCATGACGTGACATTGATGATCAAGGATGGAACCACAGCCTAGGTACTCATAAGAGACTCACCAGTTGTGATTTTGTGGCTTGCCTTACAGTATCAGCATTTTCCTTAAAGCTTCAGCTGCAGCATTCATAGGAGTATGTCCAAATTCAGCTTGTGCTTAAAAATTATAAAATAGTGTGTTTACCCCATAGAGCTATGGGCTTACATTGAGAAGAAATATTCCTAATCCTCAGAAAGAGGATAAAAAGCCAAATATCACTCACATAGTGTTTTGTGATATCTTAACTAACCACCTCCTGAATTATGGACGCTTGGTTTGTGATTTTTGAACTCCTGAGGTTAGAGGTAGTGGGATAGGCAGTGAACAGGAATCAACACTAACTTGCGAAGTTCCACAAAAACGTACCAGAGTCTCACTTTCACTCATGCCAAATAAAGTGCATAAAACATTTTCATAGGGAGTCAGCAGCTAATTATTTTGCATTCATGTATGTTGCTGTGGAATTCAATGAGACCTCAACTTTTAAAATTAAATATTAAAAAAATAACGATTGCAGAGAACTCATCAACAGCAGAGCAGTTATTTGCAGTATTCTTTGCGTAGAATATATGTATATTATCTTCACCTACTGTGGCATATCTTCTGCCATGCTTGTTATGTGGCTCTAGACTCCCATTAACTGAATCCCTGGTGGAAAGCCGTTTCCCTACATTATATTGTAATGCTCTTGTTAATGATAAATTGATGAAGAGCTGCTTTTTTAGATTAGGTGAGTGGTCCTTTGATAATGGGGTTGGAATCAGGCCAGAGGTTTTATACTACTTTGCCTGGAGGGTGAGAACCAACTAAAATATTCCTTTCTTGTGTTCTGCTAGAAAATGAGACAGTCAAAGAATTTCAGCTTTTAATTTTAAGAGAGCAGTTCAACACTAGTTTACATGGTGGGTATTTTTAGACTTTGTCTTTATCTTGCCCCATATTTCTAATAAATTATTAAAGAAAGGTACTTCTCATGTAATTAGAGAGCCAAGCACCTTTTAAACAAGATCAACTTCTGTACGTTTGAATTGACTGGTTTCATTTTCTATGGCAAAAGATCATAAGGAAAATACTTTTGTATGTTTCAAAGTTAAGATCAATTGTTATCCTTTTCCAGTTTCAAATGCACTAGATTAGTACTTTTGCTGTAGCAGAAAACTGTTAGAATATTTATGGTTTTTATTTTTACATAAAAACAGACATTTCCTATTATTTCTTTCTTTGGGCAAGGAATGTGCAACACATTCTTACATCCACAGATATTTTTTGCTATTAGCATTAATATAATTGAAATTAAGTGAAAGTAAAAGATATTTTTAAAGTGACATGTATTTTCAAAGTTTCCAATCTTAGCTCCGATGGTCTTTTTCAGCTGAGTACCTTGCCCGTTGGGAAAAAACATGGAGTGTGCATGCTCATCTCTTCTGATCATGATTTGACAAGGTCATGCCTTGGTAGGATTCAGCTGCCTATTATTATCTTGATGTTGCTTTAAAATTTAGTGGCATATGGAAGAAAAGAGAGAGGGGACAGTGGAATTTTAATACACCCAATAGATGTAGGAATCTCTTTGCTTATTGCTGACTGGAGGTGGCTCCATGTTGCTTAATAAAGGACAATGCCTTATGGAGATAGAGGACATTTAAGTGTGAACTTTATTAATGGAGAAGAGACTCTTAAAATTTAATTACAGTAAAGCAGTTTTAGGTTAAGGTGACAAAATGGGAGTCTGGATTTTGATTCTGTCATGTTCAAATTCAGGTGTTTGGTTTAGTCCTCTATGAAAAACAAAGATACAAATCAAACAAACACTGAAAAAATATGTGTAGCTTATTTTAGAATTAAGAGTTTGACACTTCTGTTACCCAGAATTGCAATCACAAGAAAATGAGAATTCTTTCCTGTTGAAGAATTTCTTCAGCCTTTTAGATGAGAGCGGACCTAATCTCACCATAGGAGAGACTCACAAATCCCTTATTTGCCTTCTGCTTTCCAATAAGCATTTGTTGTGGTCATCAGAAGGAAAATTCTGTTCTACATTAAAATTTCTGTCCCTCAGTTAGGTCCGTGTTCTGCCTTCAGTTCGTACCCTTGCTAACTCATTGATATTTAGTGTCAAATCTTCTATACAGCCTTTCATTTCCAGATCAGAGGGAACTGCCTGGGATCCTAGCGCCACCTGGTATATGGGAGTCATTTGCTCAGGTGTCCCCATGCAAAGACAAAGAGCGTATCTGGCTCCAGCCCTGATCAGGAGACAGTCAGTGGCAATAGAGTTATGTGATGGCAGCTTTGTGGAGGGTAGGATTAAAAGGGTAAGATTTTAGGGCTGTTGTACTTCTTTTCCAAGGATTCAGAAAATTCTCTGTGGTCACTAGCATGGAAGGCTGCCTCTTGAGGCCGTTGTATCCCAGGGCAAATAGGAGATGTGTTGGTAAAAGAGGGATCTACATGTTTTAATTGTGCCACCTTTGTTCAGTTTGCCTCTTTTAGGCAGGCTTTGGGTACAGCTTGCACCAAATTGTTTTGTCAAGGACATGATCTCTTGTGTTGCAACTGGGGCAGTAAAAGGCGAAAGATGTGTCTTCAGTTTAAAAAAAAAAATATCCTATTTGGAATTCATGTGTGCAGTGTCTGAATACATAAAGGCTTTCTTCACCTGAGAGTTTGCCTTATAGGACAAACATTATCCCCAGTACCCCTGGCCCTGCAGGGGAAAGGGTGCAGAAATCTAAATACTATGTTTAAAATGATCCTGGTTGTAAAGAGCTAGAGCCAAAATACCTAAAAGACAGGTTTCGTAAGTTGATATTTGTTTCAACCTGTGAAAAGAACAGTGGCTGAGTGCTTGTTAAAGGTATATTTTCTTTTAAGTTATATGGAGAGAGATGTCAACTATTTACCATAAATATATTTATACATTTGAATATATAAATGATACTGTTACTTACCTTTAGTAGGTTTCCCACTGACAGGTATGCTCAGAAAACATCTTTCACTAAACCTGAAATGTTGATACAAATATCTGAAGAAAAATACTAATCACAGAATACATTGAACAGACTTACTGATGTTGTATACCTGGAAAAAGATTTTCAAACAGACTTTGTCAGCTCAGCCTTGGCATTCCTTGTCAAACAAAAGCATGCCTAAAGACACATTTCAAAAGCAGACAATGCAGCGCTTGCTAACCTGCAGAAAATCGAAAAGGATCAGGGAGGCAGAGAACAAACAGAATAGGTAAGCAATAAGAAATGGAACACAGTTCTAAAGAGCTGTTTCAGAGAGCCAAATATGTTTAAAGAAGCCTACATCAATAATTAAACATCAGTAAGTAAAATTCCAGTATACTTTTTTTGCCAGTATTGTTTTAAGATTTGTAATATAGAAATGAAATTATTGATTCAGTATCAGTAAGAAAACATAACTAGTGTTAGGGGAGGAAGAAGCCAGTCAGGGGAAGAGAATGAGACGGGAGTATTTTTAGCGCAGAGATGCTAGTCTAGAATGTTAACTTTTCATAATAGAAAGTCCACACTTCAGTATTCGTCCACTTCAGTCAGCTGAAAATTTGGGTCAGGCAGCTGTTATCTGAATTGACAGCAGCTATCTGATTAAAAGTAAAATGCTCTTTAAAAAAAAAAAAAAAAAAAAGAAAAGAGACGGAGAGAGGAAAAAAGGCTGTGCTGTGTCACATTCACGCCACTCATGTTGCTTATGTTGTGTCACACTGCACAGTGATTTGATGCTACATAACACAACATGACATGAGTCACAGTTCACTGCTATCCGCATTACACTCAGGTAGTTTGGCATAGCTCTAACTTTTTCTTCATTCTCATTTCCTATTCAGTGCAATCCACTTAGACTGGTTGGTTAATGCAGACAATTGCTATACACTCAAAACTAGAGTTCCCTACCCAAATACATTTTTCATTGGATGTTAAAGTGGAAACTTCAGTGGATATCTTTTGCACATCCATATGTGGCTCCTTTGCTCAACATAGGAAGGGTATTAACGGCAACTTACACCTGAAAAGGAGGAGTTAAGGGGAATTTCCCGTAGGAAATACAGCTGGTGTCTGTGGCAATGACTTTCTGAATTGGAGAAATATTCTCTAAATGAAAAATAATTTGACTTTTTTCTGCCACCAGAGACATTACCAAACCAAAACCTCATATTAACCTCCCAGCCTCCCCTTCAATTTCAATTTGAATTGAATACCTTTCTGTTTCAGAAGGATGTGAAATATAATTCCAGATCTGAATTTATAAGCAGTCTGTAGCAGGCTGAACCAAAACTCCACATCTCTGAATGCTTAGGACATGGGCAATTCAACATCTTTTCAGAGCTTTGCACTTTGGGTCTAGCTGTCTTAATTGGATGTTTCCCCAAAATAATAGTCTATTTTCTTCGTGGTCACCCACCTCAGACAGCAAGCATCAGCCCTGAAGCACAGTTAAATTGCACTATTGCTTCCTGTAATGAACTTTTGCCTGCCTGTCATAGCATCTCCTACATCTTACCTTTGTTCTAAACACAAGTAGAGAGGAGCACAAATTAATAGGCAGCTTTGATGAGTTTTTCATTTTTATTGACAGCATCCTGAAGTTCTAGATCCACTTAGCACCTCCAAAGAAGCGATAAGTGATTTAGCTTTTTGGGGACAAATTGGTTCTATTAACTCCAAGTGCCAAATTTACCAAAAATAACTCATTAGCTGTGCATTATGATTCACTAGGGTGCTCTGCTCTTGGCTAGATCCCAAAAAACACATTTGTGTACAAATGTTCCTATTATGGGGTGTGAGACTTATTAATGGTATACCATATGCACCAGTGCATTTTTCTCTTTCTTTTTCTAACAAAGCAGTTTTCCTACCACAGATGAGAAATGACCAGATTTTGAAGGGTTAAACCTATTCTAATGTGATAAAACCTGAGAGACCACAGCAATCAAGCTATCATTCAGTCTCAGCTACTCACTTTCCCCTTTCCTGTGGCTTCTACTTGAACCTAATATTCCTTCCTCTACATTTAAGAAGCAAACCAGGGAGTCGGCAGAAAAATTTAGTTATGGACTTGGTTTTTGCTGGTAAGTTTAAGTTTGCTGGAGAACAAAAGTGCTTGCTCCCTCCGTTTGCTTTTGATGGATTGGATTCTTCATGACTGAGGAAAAGTGATGTCTGATACCGTGATAAATGTGACTTATTTTCCTGTGTATTTAAGAGGTATTTGTGTAGTTATACACAGATCCAAAAGAAAAGCAATGGGTGATGTGAAAAAGGCTGGTGTTTTTTTCTGTCTTCTCATCTCTTGGTGGTAAAGGCAAGGCTGTAATTTCCCTTTTACGCTGCTGTTCTGAATACTGTTGGTACCTTCTGCCTAGAGAGCAGAGACAGAGCAACCCCTAAGAAGCATGCCCGGTCACAAAGGGTCCTTGTGCTAATGGCACTGAGCAATTGGGAAAGTGTGTCTTCAAGCCAAGGTAAAACATCCTTTCCAGAATCCAAGGAGCAGGCAGGCAAACCCTCTTTCTGATCTATCTAGGAAGGCAGTGAGGGTGATGACCGTGCCAGTGGGGCAGCTGGGGCACTGACAGTCTTGTCCCTGCCCCACTACAGGCTTCCTATGTGGCCTTTGGCTGGTTGTTTGGGACCCACCTGCAATGGCACAGTGTGGTACAAGTCATTCCCGAGTCCTGCACCTGGATTGATTACCCCTTATCGTTCACTGACCACCCCTGTGCAAGCATTCTTCCTGCTGTGGACTGGGGGGGGAACTCTTCCCATTTCCTCTTAGGTATTTCTGACGCTCTGTGTCAAAAGGCTTTTACTTCTGCTTCTTAACTTGGTAACTGGAGTTTTACCTCCATGCTTTCCCTTCCCTATTCTCTAAGCACTTTGGCTATTAATTGAGTTTTCTAGTGTAGTAAGCTGAAGTTTTTCACCACATAAATGATTCATCCAAATAAAGTGAAGTTATTGAGCAAAAGTTAAATTGGGCTTTAATTTGCCTCAGGTCTCTTTTGAGCCATCTCCTTGGTTGCTCCTTGTTGTGGAAATGTTTCTCTTTGAATGTGGGTTTTTTTAAAACGCTATTTGCAAGAAAATGAAAGAGAACAAATTTTGTTGTTTGGGCATCCTGTCAGCTGGTGCCAAGTCCAGGAGATGTCTGTCTTCTGAGGAAGTTAGTTGCTCCATGTATGTTCCTTCTATCTTTTTTTCAGGTCTGATGGCTGAAGGGAAAAGTGGGAAGAGTCTAGTGAACAGCTGTGGCAAAATTCTGGTTCCTTCATTTTCTCCAGTACCCCTACTTCAGTCCTGTGGCCAAAGGGATGGACAGTGTCTCTTCCATTTTGCAGATAATTGTGCTTTTGATGCTTTTGTCACTGGCCTTCCAAAAGGGCAGGTGTCCTTTAGCCTGTCCTCTAAATCCTAGCTAAACCTGTGAGGACCCTCTAGGTGCAAGTAGGAAATGTGCTGCAAAATGAGATGCAATATTGAGAGGAAAATAGTTACAGGTATAGGGATCAGTCACGTCCTAATTTTGACAGGCTTGTGTGAGCAAAGGCTGTTTCAATAGCGTGAGGCAGCTGCTTCTCATGGTGTGTCGTGTCATTACAGAGATTCACACACAGACTGATGCTTCAATACCCTGTCACCTTTGCTTGAAAAATAAGGTCATATTATATGCAAGATAATACTGTATTCATCACTTAATATTTTATACAATTAAAATATTTAGCTAAGTAACAGTGTGTTGGGGTAGGTGTGTTTGTGTCTGTGTGGGTATAAATAAGTATAAATAAACAAGTATTAGTGGTGCAATAGCACTGAATAATTTATCCAGACCAAATGAATTATTTTTCAGCCTCTTAGTCTTGAAAATTTCAAACTGAATTCCTCAAGTTCATTTACAATGTTCTTTTTTAATAGGCATATTGCAGTAGTAGTAGCTATGGTGTCTCAGGGTATCATAGCTAGCTTAAGGATATGATGGCTGGAGAGCTTGCCCATTTTTCCCACTTAGATCAGCTCGTCTAATGAAAGATTGTACTTCTGTCTGCAAAACATGCTTCTTTCTAATCAATAAACTTAGATTGTGTAGGCCCTAATTTCTGAGGGAAGTGGTACAAATGTTTAAGAGCAAATTAATACAGAGCCCAGAGGATCAGTGAATACTAATAAACCCCCCAAGCCACAAAGTGAGACCAAGTGGAAGAGGGAGGATGGACTGATCAGAGACAAACTGACATGAGTAGCAATAATAGTAACAATATAAAATGACTTAGAATGTCACTGCACAACAAGATTTGCCCAAGACACTGCAGTAGCACCAGAGCACAGATAAGAGCTCGCAGCATACGTGGTTTGCGTATGCAGTGTCACTATAATCAGAGATTCCCATCAGGGTATAGTAACCCTTTGATTTTGATTCACCCCTTTGCTTCAGTGCTTGCCTTGGGCCGCACCAGATCCATCTGGCTACCTGTCTTGCTTTTGCCACCCCTGTCATAAGGACTCCTGCCAACTGCTTGTCTCTCAACATGCTGCGTTTACTACCCCTGAAAGCAGTGCCTTCTGCTAGTCGGGGAAGGAGAGCACTGAGGAGCAGTGAACTGGCAGATTGACAAATAAGCTGAGACTGACCCAGGGCTGGCACCCTCCAGAACTCACTTATATTTTTGTGTTGGGCATGATCGTCTCTAAGTGTGGCCCTGATTCCAGCTGTCATTTTAGGTCAGATGCATAATATCAGTTTACAGAACAAGTATAGTTAAAGGACCCTCATCCGTCATAGCCAGATGGAGAAAAAAAACTACAAACAAACAAAGTAGAGATCAGCAATCCTTGGGACATACTATGACTCTCTGGTGCTCCTTCAGCACGGGAATCTGGGCAGCAGCACCAATTAAGATGGTAACCTACACTACGACAGTCATCTGTGAAACTACTGTGTGCTGGAGAAATTAATCTGAATACTTTGTCAGCACAAAGATAGAGAAATTATCTTCACTGATACAACTTCTGATATATTTGCAAGGTAAATAATAGAATCCAAAGTAACTGTACCAAAAGGCAAAACATCACACTGAGCAAACCTTCCGTACAGGCTGTTTGAGAGCCTTCTCTTTATCAGGAATTAGCACTGATCTTGTAAACAAGATATCCTTTCTGTGAGGAGCCTGATGCTAGACAAGGAAAAAACTAAATCATTATTCCTTGTTGACATCACCTTAAAATAGGCTGAAATTACTCTCTTTACAAAGGAAACAGAAATTTTTCCTTTTCCTCCTCCATGTATCTTTCATCCAGTTTTTGTTTTTTGTAGAACTTCCCCAGAACAGTGGACTCATGCTGGACAGGTCTGTGCTTCCCTGGCAAGAGGAAATGGATGTTACAGCTTCTCTGCTTGCACCAGTCCCTCCTTTCCCCAACTTTTTTGACTGTCACTGGCCACACACTGCTGGAGTATTCTTCAAATGCATTGTGCCCCACTCATCTGGCAAATGCTGCGCTTACGCTGTGAGATACCCCGAGATAGCTTCTACTGGACCTTTTGTGAATGAGGACACAGGGAGGTAAGATAACTCACTTCACCTCTCCAGTGCAACATGGATTCTCATTAGGAAACTGGATGGAAGCTTTGGTCCCTGGCTGCACAATTCCTTTGTACGGGCTTGTGTCTTCTGCAGTCAGCTGTGTGTCTGGGTCTCTCAGGCTAGAATTGGGTGGTGGTTATTTATCTCAGTCCTTATGACTGTACTTCTTGTCATATTTTGTCAATAGTGAATAGTTAAATCCTGAGAAAATAAGACAATTTTGAAAGACAGTAATTACATATTTGTTCTAAGGCTCATAAGGATTGGTTCCTGCCCTTGGGTTTCACACAAGAAGTTTTAGACCATTCTCCTGCTGTCTTTTCTCTTTTCCCCGGAAAGCTATTTCAATGCCTGCAGCTCTGCCGCAGTCAGGTAGTGATTAGAATATATTGTCAAATCTTTTAGCTTTTTTTTGTTATTGTTGTGTCACACAGCTCACCTGCCAACTTGTTTCTTGTTAATTCAACTCTTCTCATCTGCTTCTGTTTCTACACTTACTTGTGGGGAGATGAGGTGACTGGGATTGAATAGGAGATAGCAGCGGTAGTTGAAGCAAGATGAAAATGAATGATATTTTCAAATCCTAAGCAGGGCTGCAGAGGCTAATAATTACATTAAAAAGGCCCTCTGCAGGTAGGTGCAAATAGGCTAGTCTAAACAAGTGCCACTATTTTAATGTGGGCTGTTCAAGACGATGTCATTACCTGACTAGACTGCCACCTTTCACCTCCAGCCATTGTGCTCTGTTAGATCTCACTAACAGGGAGAGTGAGGAACTTGTTTGCAGGGGATTTGTTGTCTCACGCTCAGAGGCAGCTGAGAGACTTGCCAAATGACAGGAAGACGCTTACATTCACAAGGTGTGATTGCCTAAGTGTTTGACTGTGTCTAATTAGTTTGCCTTTGCTGGTTGGTAGCTCCACAGTCAGAAGCAGATTGACTCTGCAGGCTTTAAGCAAAGAGGTCTGATTGGTGTTATTATCATTTGTTTATTTAACCCTCCCACTAGCCATGAAATATTCCCTACAGTATGGCCTTTTCCTCTGTCTTTAAAAAAGGCATTTTTATGGCACATATTATGATGAATAATATTTTCTGCCATCATCTCTCCACAACTTCTAGTTATATTGTAATTAGATGTCTTTTAAACATCTTCAGAACAGGCATTAGTATTAATTTTTTGAGCCTTGAAATATGAGCAATATCTGACTACCTTCAGAAGCAGATGATGTTAGCTTATTTTTATCATAAATAACAGAGATTCTGTCTGCCTCTGTGTGTGAGTATCTGTTTGGCCAAGCTTCTCTGGGGATAAAGAATCAAAATGCTAATCTTTTTCTTTAGCAAGTGAGAAGAGACCAAAAAAAAATTAAAAATAGGCCTTGAAAATCCTTATAAAATAATAGGTAGCCCACATTTAAAAACAAGAAGGGTTCTCGGAGTATGAGTGAACACAAAAGCACCTTTCTTTCTCAATGCTATTCCATTTGGTTGTACCTCAGGGGTGCAATTCTACTGTGTAGGTTCTAGGGAATTCCCCATCCTACAGTTTTCAGATTTATGGGGCATGAGACCCAATTCTCAGGCAAAAAAAAAAGTTTCAAAAGGTGATTCCAAGAGGATAAATGAGGGTTTTTTGTAGGGGAATTCCTTTGCCTTCTTCCTGGAGTGTACTTGCAAGCAACTCTTTAACTGTGCCCAAAAAAACCCTCTGGGTTTGGAAGGGTTTGGTGTTCTTGTCAGATGTTCCTCCCAAAGATACCACATCCTGATCTGAAAAGGAAACAAAAGGTCGATATCCAGAGTCTCTGGGGCTGCCTTGGTTGACTTTGACTAACATCTGTTCTGTTTCAGTGCTTTGGATGTTACTACTTTGAGATGTGCAAAACTCAAAGATACTAATGTATGTCTCCTGGTTTGAAGGGCAGCTTACATTCCTGGCTATTCTGCTTGTTCCTTTCTGAATTCTGTTCAGGCTCCACAGTGAGGATTTCCACACTGCCTAGGAACTTGCTTTGGTTTTGAGTACCATTTTTTTCCTTTTAACTGTCAAATAGACTGGCTCCCTCAGCATTTCCTAAAGACAAATTATCCTCGGGACTGTGTCACATTATAGAAGCAAGCCAAAGTATATAACTGAAAGAATAGGTCATTATCCTATCAGTGAATGGATAATCAGATTAAATATGCCTATCTAGATATATCTTTCTCTACTCCATTATTCTTAAAAGTTCCAAGTAATAAACCCCATCTTAGCATCTCATTATATGATGCAAATTATATAAACAACTGACATTATTATATCCACAGACATCGTTGTGAATCAGTTAAAACACAAAGGAGCACAGAATAAGAATTCTGTCTCAGATCTGTAGACCGTATTTCAGGGCAGCCCCTCTTTGACTTATGCAGCCCTTTTCCCTTGGGGAGTGTGAGATGCAAAAGGAAGCTGCATCTCTGAGGAATGGTGTGTGGGCTTGTGATTCAGCTGAGAGAGGTGTGTCATCACATCTCTAGCCAGATGCTCTCAATTGGCTGATGATCTCAGCAGGTCCAAATGAACAGTCTGTTGCATCAAAGGTCAGGTAACTTATTTACGCTAATATTAGGGATAAATGATTTAGGAAAATTAAGAACAGTCTTAAGTCTTCATTTTAATCAGGAAGTTAAAGATTTTATTTCCCTGTAAACTGGACAAGTCCTCTTTCTTAACCAGGCCTTCCTTCAGACCTCTGCCAGACTTCTCCCTGCTCCAACCATCCTTAAAATCTTCTGAGTTTCAGGACTACTTTGCAGCAATAGGGACCAGTTTTCATTTCTGGTTCAGGACCCCTCCTGAGCTTGCATGGTCTGGGGCAGGAGGGTGCAGAAAAGAAGCCAACCACTGTCCTCAGTTTTGCTGTCGCCATGGAATGGCTTTCAGCTAGCTCGTTCTGTGAAACAGAAATCACAAAGTTGCCCCTTGAATTCCCATGTGATAACACAGCATGTTGCTGTGTACCACCGTGCCAGGCTTGACTAAACTTGTATAATTGTAGTACTATATAGCTTATCCTAAGTCTTGAAAGATTTCTCAACAGTGGAGAGGCTAAGATCTCTAAACCACTAATGTAAGATAGCAGCAGAAGAAAATATAACCTATCAAGTTACCAGATTAAAAATAAAACAAACTGATATTTTCTAGAGCTTTTACTAATCGTCACTTCTCTGCAATGCTACACAACTCCCATGTGCAAATGGACTTACTGGCAAGTTTCTGTGTACGTACCAATGCCCTGGCTCTACTAAACCCCCTTATCTTAGCTTCACTAATTTGCCATGTCAAATTAGTGTGATGAAACAAATTCTAATTACACTGAAAGATCACTTAGAGCATTAGCACTGCTGCTGTGGTCTGTTCTTGTGCTGTCTTATTTGCATACTAACCCAACGTGCCTAGGTAGATGACTAAATGAAATGTCTTCTAACATGTTTACGAGTTTTTCCTGGGAAGGTGCTGACTCAGCCTTGACAGACGCTCCCATAGGCAGAAAGCTGGAAGGAGGAAATACGAACCACATTGCTCAACCTAAGGGAGGATGTTATTTTTCTCATTTGACTTCCCAGCTTGTTTGTTTGATCCATTGGGAAAACAGAAATCATTTTTTTATTTTAAAGATAAGCCAAATAATGACATCAAGAATAAAAAAATATAATCATGACCCCTGTTTGATATTTATGTTTATAGCATCAAACCACCAAAACCATAGAAAAAAGTACAATTTAAAAGGTAGAATTAAAAAAGTTCTTTAAATATGTCCTGCAAAAGAACAGTTGAGCAGAATTCCTGATGGTAGGAGTTACAGAATAAGAGCATGGGTTAATGTATTTGTAACTTCTTCCATCTGTCTCGGTGTGTTCGATGAGTTTATGCTTGTAAATTAGTAAGTTGTTGTTTGTTTTCTTCCTGACCAAAAATACTGATTTGTAAGTACGCCTGGCTGCAGAATTAATCTGCATCTAGATGCTCTAAATGTGTATTTACTCACTGAGGAAGAAAAATGAAAAACTATTGCAAAATTTAGGCTCAGAATATGGAACAACCCAAAAAATTACTCTCGGAATTTGATTTCCCACTGGCATTACAACTTCTATTCCATTGGAAAAACAAAGCCCATGTTAATAGGTTTTGCTTCACATTTTAAAGCCATGGGATTGAGATACAGAATCCTGAAAAGAAGGGAAAGGCAATGTCTTACCATTTGTGGGTGGGCCTGCTAAAATCATTTTCCCACTCGTCTTCACATGTGAATGATTTCTTGCCCTTTTTTATCACACCACCATGCACAGGCCTTGTCTGGAGATTTTCATGGGAGTTAGCAGGGCTATTCCTTGCTCTGTTCCTAATCGTAATGGGCAAATTCATAGAGAAGTCTTGGCTTAGGCAAGATCTTCAGCATCTTGTTACAAAAGAAACAAGCTGCAATCCTTGTTCCACCAAGGTTCATGGCAGAACTCTGGATGATTCAAATGCAACCAGGTTTAGTGTGGAGTACACAAATGGGTGGAGATTGCTGCATATCTTGGTCACCCTGGAAAGCATTGGGAATGAAATGAGCTGACTAGGAGGTAAAAATGTTTGATGTCATGAATAGGTGTATATTTACTTAGTGTACTGTACACAGTCTGCACAGTGCATGCTTAATAACCTAGGCTTATAGCTTTTTCCCTATGAATGTTTATTGGAATAGAACAGGCAAGAGTTGCTTATATTTGTACCTGCAGAGAAACCATTATTTATCTGCGTGTAAGCATGTCACATAACATACACAGAAAAAGAAACACTTCACAGTAGAAAAGTCATGGCATTTATTACAATTCAATAAAAAATATCACAGAAATATTCATACACCAGAAAATTAACCCAGTGCCACAGTGCTCTGGTAGAAGAAGGGCACTTTTGCTATCATAATGCCACAGAGGACATTGGTCATAGGTGAGTAGTTGAGTCTGCAGATAACTGAGAGAATTTTTGATGTGATTATGTAGTAGATGTACAGGAGATGACCTGTGTGTTGGATCACACGATGCACTCGCAAACTGGGACACATAAAATAGGAATTGTATTACATTTTCATTCTAGTTTTTCGAATTTTTCATGAAATGCTAATTTTGCTACAGATCCATTATTTATGAATCTGAAAGGCTTTTTTCCCCCCTTCAATGCCAGAGGGATTTTACATGTGTAAGCCCCATTTAGTGTTAATGGCAGATACCAGTATACAAGCTTCATTCACTGGGAGGAAAATAGTCTAGCACACCTAATTAACTAACACTGAATCCCTTGCATAGATAATATTTCCTGTACACTGGGGTTTAGTATTCTGGTTAAAAGCACAGTCCAGCAAACAGCCTCCAAGATTGTACATCTAGCTGAAATATTCCATAGGAAAATTGACTTTATTTTAGTGTTTAAATGTAGATTGTTCATTTCCTTTCTTCAAGAACAGCATAGCTTGTATGGTTCAATAGCTTAGACCTATTTGTCTGTTAGATTTTCACAGCGAAGCAGCAGCTCAGACGTGGCACCCTATTGCTCTACAGGCAAGGTCCAGGGTCCGTACCTGGGCTTTCAGTAAGCAGGAAGGAGGAGCCCCTCAATGGACAAGTGTCAGAATCTCTCCGTTGCTTTCACCGAGCATTGGAAATGGCTCTATGTCCTAATTGCTACTCTGAAGACTATAAAAATCTACCTGTTTTCATGAAAAGTATGGCTCTTTGCCATCAGCTTCTAAATTAGCAATATATCTTACTAGTAAAGACTAGATAGATACCTACAGCAATGTTGTACTTTTATATTAAATCCTATAAGCTTTTTCTCTTGGGGATTAAGGCACAGCCTTGCTTTCTTTTCTTTAAAGCAGCTTCCCTGATACCATCATATCTATTTTTTCCTCTTTCTGAGGGCTAGATACTATCCTAGTCAAATGCAGGCTAGCTGAAGAGCTGCCGCTGTAGCTACAGCACTATAGGTCAGCCAGAGAAAGAGCTGGCTTCAAACACAGTGACAGAAGACAGTTCAGTTGTGGTACCAGGACAATATTCAAATTCCCTTTGCCCAGACTGTGCTCTTTGCAGAACACTGTAACAGGGGATGCAGACTTTCCTTATTAGGAGTAAAGAAAATGATGCAATAGCTACTAAGGCATGAAAGTGGGTAGATGAGGATCTCATTTTCACCCATAAAGTGGATGAGAAAGAAAGAAGTGCAAGATGTTTAGGTTTGTTACATTAAAAACATAATGTGCTTATTTCCAAGTCACTAAGTGTCCCACAATACTAAATATGGGCTTGTCTAAGAAGAGAAAGTGGAAATCTTTTTGAACTTTATTTGAAGTTTGGGCTACTACAAAACTTCTTGGCTCAGTCCTCTCTCTCAATAGATTTATGATATCAGAGTTATGCTGTAATTGGTACCACACTGACACATAATGTAAAGTGTTACCTACATTTAAAACTTGAAAATAGTATTTGAATTCCATATTCACAGGTAATAAGAGTTCATCTTCATGGTGGGGAAAATGAGTTTCAGAATGACAGATCCTAGCCTGGATTTTTTTTTTCTTTCCAGTTCAGTTCATATGGTTTTCTCAACATGGGCATTATTCTGCAGTCCTTATTCAGGCAAAATCCTCCGTGAAGTTGTGAATATCAACACAATGATAGCTATTGGGAAAGGCTTACCATTCTAAATACACGTTTGTCTTATAGTCTCCACATTTCCAGTGCAAACTTTATCAAAAATGCTGCAATAGTCCACACTAATACCGGCAGCATTATGATATGTCTGTAGTTCCATGTAAAACATTTAATTTAAAAATAACAATAATTGGCATTTCAACCTTCTGCTTCCTAAGGATTTCAGAGCACTTCCCAGAAGTTAGTTTATTAATTCTCACAATACCAAATAGCTGTCAAGGCAAGCACATCTGGACAAGATCCAAAGACCCTTTGGAGAAGTCTCTCTCATAGTACCATTGTGCTTTTGCCTGTGAAAAAACCTACACATTCCAATTTCTTTGGGGAATTTACAACAAAAAGTTCCACAACCCCCTGAAAAACAGACTTTTTTTTCAGCCAGCTCTTCTCTTTACCCTTAGGTCATGTTATCTCTGAGCCACACAGTACATCACAGAAATTTGCTTTTGCAGTGTCTTGATTTGACATTTAAATTATTCTCCTGATTCAGATCTTCTGACAATCTGGCAATAAGGTTGACAGTTGAGTCCAAATTTGCTTATTCTGTGGCATTTGTGACAATCCCTGCCTGAGTTCTGCTCTTTTAAAAACCAGATTTCCTCATGATCCTAGCCTGGCAGTCTGTATGGTGGGGATCTGTTTAAAGCTGGAGAAAGCTCCCAGCAGAGGAGTGGGCAATCTTTCCACGGTGCCTGCAGTGAAGCTTGGAAAGATAGCCACACGTATTCCCTCATGCTTTATTTTTTCCTTAGAAACAAGCATCTAAAGATGATGGACCACAATCTGATGTCTGTGGCCAGAGAGAGAAGGGGGAGGCATAGCTCTGATCATCCTCAAATTAGAGAGGTGTGAAAGTATCGGCTTAGTCTGCACCTTCACAGATTACATGGCTTCAGAAGATGTGAAAAGGCCACTGTTGGGGGAGAGCAGAGATGAGAACTTTTCTTCCCTTCCTTCCCCTTGAGAGTTACCATACAGGGCAGCTGGCAAGCAGCTGAGCTGTGTCCCTTCACAATTAGCCCATCAAGCATGGTAAGTATCTGACAATCTCACCACCTTCTTCATTGCATGAGCGAGTGATTAATGAATGAATGTGGTTTTTGCAGAGTAATTCGAAGCTGCAGTATAATCACTTTGATAAGATTAAGATCCTGTTTGACATTTTAATAAGAATAAAACAAGCATTTGCTTGCTAGGACATGATCAGGAAATACTGTGGTTGCAGATAAATCAATACATAATGTAAGTTGCTCTTTAGAAACTTGAGAAAATGTTACTTGTATTTGAAATACCACATACTTTTATGTCTGTGATCTGTCTTTGGCAGTTACAGTGCAAGGTTTTCTGTATGTTTCCATGGGTTGAAGACAGACAAGAGAAGGTAAAAATCCATGCACAGAGCTAAGATTCACAGAAAACCCCTCAGAAGAACTCTCACTAAAGCCACTGGCTGCATATGTTATTGCTGTGGCAGCATTGTGTCTTTCATAGGTTAAGCACCAAGTGAAACATCATCAGCTAACCAGGAAAAGGTATACTATTCCTTTTGAATGATGCAATTTAGACTACTGTTGCAAATGATTCCGTATTTTTCACAAGCTGTATTGGTGACAACAATGAGTTAGATGTAGCCAGGAAAGAATGCTTTAATTAAATCCACATTAACTAAAGCTTTGACATTTGGCATCAAAAATGGCATTTAAAGAAATTGCATAGAGTTGGTTTTGTGATCGTTCAACTTCTGTCATTCCCAGATTCAGCGCTTACCTTTCTTCTACCAGTGAAAATTGGCTGATGACATGGAGGGGTCTGGGCTGCAAATTCATAGAGAGTTCAGCTTAGAAATGCTTGCTTCAATTAAAAAATACTGCATATATGAGGATGAGGAGATTGTGAATGTGCTATCACAGATTTGCTGCTTGTTCTTATGCGCATATTATTTTCTAGGAGTACTAATAATGTGAGCCTTTGGACTTTCCTTGGTAATTATGGATGGGAAAGTAACTTGACGGCTGCCAAAAAGCACTGAAAGGCCTGTGTTCATGTCCACTATCAAGCCAGGTGATTTCATCAACCTAAATGCCTGAACTTTTACAAAAAATTACACCTCCCTGTCTTGAGATAATTGTAGAAGCAGGAAGGACTCAGGTATACTGCAATGAGTGATTTTTAACTAGATCCTCTGTTCCTCCATCCATGAATGTCCATATATGAAAGGGCAATTTGTTTCAAAGCACTGCTGCACATTTATTAATGTTAAATCAAATATTATGTACAAAAACCAGGGGGAAGGTATTTGCATAGACAATCTCAGCACCCCAAATGACACTTGTGTCTGTGGGAACAGAAGTGAGAGTAAAGATGAGTAATCATTTGATCTAAATAGGGACACAGCTGTATTTCTAATGGGATTCAGACTTTCGAATGGCCAACTTCTTTCAGTCTGCCTTAGAGGAGCTGTGAACTTATCATTCGGGCATGTGCACATAAATACAGCAGCTGCCATGGCTGATGGCTTTGAAGCACTTTGCAGTCAACTGCCGGAGCTGGTGGCTTCATGCCAAATCATGATGTGATTCTGATCCTGAGAGATTTTCATGCAAGACTGGGGACAGAGGTCATGGATCAAATGTAATGGGCTGACATGTATTAAGAAAGATTAATGAGTCTGGGCACAAATTAATTGTGTTCTTATCAGATAATCAGCAGTTCTCACTAACACTTACTTTCAGTGTTATAAAAGAAGAATATGTGCTGGGGTCTCTCCTGGTCAGTTATAAGGAAACAGAATTTTTATTGTTACTTAAATGAGACAAAATATCAGTTTTATCTGGTATAAAATCTTATCAAGGGGTTATTCCAGCTCAAGTCAAGGCCATTTTTCCAAATTCCACATTAACGGGGAAAGGAGCTGCAACAACTGTGTAGATTTATTATAGTGTCAGGAAGAAAACCAGGGTAGAGCAGAAATAAGCCAAAGATTGTTGTTTACAACTGTGATCTGAGAAGAGTGAAGCAGCGTAAGGGTAGTGGTGGGGTACAAAAGATGCTGCCAAGAAAATCATGTTATGACCGACTAGCTAGAAAAGATTTTATATTTTCACTCAGTTAAATGCTACTAAAATGTGAATCCGAAGAAGGATTCTGTTCTGTAGGATGGTTTCCTTTTAACAAACAATCAGAACTTCTTGTATGCTCACTTCTTCTCCAGAAACCAAGAGTTGGGAGTCCAAAGGCAGCACAGAGGTTAGGTTGCAGGATAAGTTATAGGACAGCTTCCCTAAAACCTTCTGCGTTTAGGTGGTAGATGGTTCCCTTCAATGAGTGTTTGCCCATTGTGTGTGGCTCTGACTGTTTCTTGCAAACATTTTCACTGGCCTGAGGAATCTGAATTTGTGGAGGGACTCAGGAAATGTATGTGCATTTGTCATACCTGTTTCTCTATTGCTTTTTGTCCTGTCTGGGTTTTTTTTGTTTGTTTGGGTTTGTGGTTTGGGTTTTTTGTTGTTGTTTTGTTTTTTTGGGGTTTTTTTGTTGTTTTTTAAATTAGTTATATACTAGAGCATTCAGGTTGATGACTTAAGCAGTTACAAGTCAGGACATAATAGAAGCAGCAGGTTATTGTGTTTAAAATTTGTATCAAAGAGCCTGCAAGTAGACAATTAATGTGTAGAATTTGAATGAGGGCATTTTCTCCTTTTTCAATGCTTTTTGTATGGAAACAGTCCATGGCCTGGGATGAGTGGGCTCAAATTCTTATGCCAGGTTGCATAAATCTGGGAGAATTTCAGTATAGCCCATGAGGTTACTTTGGGTTTACTGAATCAGATTGGAACATTTTGGCAGTAATTGGTATTTTTTCAGATTTTTATGCAGCCATTTGTGGGAAGTGTTTCATCAAATATTCCAAATTCAAGCTATTTACAAACCAAAGCTCTCACAATAAAGCTTGGTAAGAGAGTGGACATAGTTGTCCTTATTTTGCACCTGAGTTTAAGTCACTTGTCAAGGAAAAAACTGTTTTTCTCTCTCCCTTAGGTTTCTCTGAGAATGCTTTACGTGTAGAGAAAAGGCAATCCATGCTTACTGAAAAAAATTCCATATATTTGAGCTTGAGCAACACTTGGCTGAAGTGAATGAAGCTGTATCTCTTTACCTGACAGAGCAATGACATTAGGGTACTCAGTGTTCAATGCCAGTAATGGTTTGGTGCCTCTGTATTAAAGAAAAACAAAACAAAACAAACAAACAAACAAAAAACCCAAACAAACAAACCCCACAAAAAGTGGCAGGCTGCAATTGTGGAATTTTTCAAGTGCCATTTAACCAAGTCCTCCCTAAGTGATATGGAGCTTCCCTTTCTCCTCCTTCTCTAAGCCTCAGAAGTAAATGATACCTCTGCAGTTTCTTAACCCAGTGAGTGGGATTTGGAGGGACCAGTCCTTTGTCTGGATGTTACTGTTTAGCACCATTTTTCTGGAGTCTTAGCTAAAAGGTGTGATAAAATGGCAAGTCCTAGGGTGATTCCTTCCCTCTCAGAGCCTGGCATAATGAACAACTCATATAGTATCTGGCAGATACAAATTTGTGGAGGAACATAGGAAATTGCAGAAAAATGAGTGAATAAAAGAGCAACAAAGTACACAAAAGTGTTACTTGACCAGTGAAACATCTGTGACACAGACTCTGATTTCTGTTTTTCCCAATTATTCTCATTTCTCTTTTCTACCTGCAGAAATTCACTAACTAGAATGAGAACACAAAGCCTGTATGGCAAATATAAATTGACGCAGTGCCACTGGAGCCAATAAAGCCTAGCTACTTTACACTGGTTGAGGATCTGGCTCGTTTTGTTTCAGTTCTTATTGTATACAGAAGTGAACCATGATTTAAATATAAAGGGAATTTCTTCAGTTGTAATGAGCCCTTGTTTTTAACAATACATGTAGTACAGTGCGTGGAAGTATTTTACCAGCCTATCTTCCCTTCAAGAGAATGACACTATCTGGGTTTGATTCAGTCAATAAGTTTGAGGTTTTTGTTTTGTAACATCGCCCACTTTGGGGTTTCATCACATTCACAGCAATGTTTTGAATTTTTATTCATAACCACGTGTAAAACCTTAGCTTTTCACTGCTGCTTGTTAGTGTACATTTTGGACAATGTTAACATCATCTCAGATATTCAGAACAAGTGAGGAACTTGGTTTAAGTCCTTAGGAGAAGGTAAAAAGACTATTAACAAGCTGAGTCCATAAAAAACATCTGTTCCAGTCATGCTGCTGATTTTTTATTAGTCCTTCAAATCCATAGCAAAGATCTCTAGAGCAAGAAAAATGCTCTAGTGTGGAGTGCAATTTCCAATTTCTTAGCTAACCTGATTTTGTTGATTCATACATATGCATGATTCAGTGCTGTTCCTGAATACAAACAAAAAAAAAAACCCTTTTGGATTGTACTTTATTTATTTTCCTTGAAATGCCCTTGAAATTTCATTTGCTCAGTGAAACCAAACAAATAATTGCATACTAAAAGGAAAATGAAGAGTAGCAAGCTAAATAATTTGTAACATCAAATATTCCTCTGCTGTGGTTAACATCCTCAGTGAGGGGAAACAGTCAGCAATAAACAGCCCAATGTATCTTAAATGCAATAACTAATATCAATGTCAAATTCATGAAGTGAAAATACCTTAGGATGTGCTTTCACAGTTCTGCTATATCGCTGCTAAATGGAATATGCTATATAACTATAATAGCAGTCATACTTGTCATATTTCTCCTGATCTCTAAGGAAAAATACCCATGTAGCCATTAAGCAGCTTACATCTTTTTCTAGTCAAAGTCATATTTTTATGGGGGTCTTTATGGTGGTTTTTAAAAGTTTACACTCTGAAAGCAAACTTGTCATAATTTGTATATCATACAGACTATACCAAGTCACATTCCTGATAATTAGGGACATGCCAGTGCTCTGTTGTGCACATCACTGCTAGCTAGCTGCGTAGTAAATAACAAAAGATTACTTCTGATTTGGGCTATGTAATGCTCATCTGTATGAAAAAAAACCAAATAAGCAAGTTCTTTTAAGCAGATTTTTTAACAATGACCTCATTAACCACACTGGACAAAATTTATCACTGGTGTAACTCAAACAATACCAGTGGAGTAATAGCAGGGATGAATTTGACCTATTTTAGCTAAAATTGCACTCATTTCCCTCAACACCCCAGGCAGAGACTTCATATGGTGATGAGCACTTTTCACCATGTTCCAAGTGTGAAATGTTGCTGAATGTAAAGTTTGTAAATTAAAATTGGCATTTTTGAGTCAGTAGTTGTCAGTGAACATCCTGCTGAGAAAACAGTATCATTTGTGATTTCAGCACTTGTGTGGGAGCCCCGTGCCAAAGGAGACTGTAAGTCAGACCCTTTTCTGCTGGAGATGTCTTCTTTGGGGAGGAGAAGACTGAGTCTTTGGGTGCTGTCGCTACAGACTGTGCAGTGCCATACGCTGGGCCCAAGGAACGTCCCTAGCAGAAGACAGGGTGCCAGTTTCATCACAGCCTGTCTGTCTTGGCCTCTGCTTTAGTCTCAGTGCTAAAATAGCAGCTCCTGCTCTTTTCTTTACCCTTTTGTACACTGTGGTGGTGATACCTGCTCTGTTACAAGGTGAAGAACTGCCTTGGTGGACAATGTGTTTAAATGGAGTTCTGCAAGGGGGGAGGTCCTGATAGGTAGCAAACACCTTGACTTCCTCGTTTTCCTTCCACCTTTCAAAAAAGCTGTAGCAGACGTGAGTCGGAATGCGACTCCCACATATTCAGTGATGTAAATTGTTCTCCCTATGCTTGCTACGCTCGTTTCTAATTTTTTTTCCGTATAGAAAGTCTCCTTTAACACTCTTGAAAGACTGTTTCTGTGCAGAGAAGTGGAAGCAAACACTTGTAAATTGTTTTCTCTGCTGGACAGAGGGAGGGCCAAGAAGTTGTGGAGTAGCTGTATGCACAGGTGCAGGTAGCATGTTTGGTTTTCCTCTTATGTATGTTTAAAGACTAGTCTATTAATTTGTGCACTGTACGATTCAGGTAATAATGAGAAGAATTGTATTTAGATATGCCTCCTAAACAACATAAGCAAGTTAAGAACAGAAGCAGATGTGAGAAAGACAAAGAATGATGACTTGTAGCTATAGATGTCTGTAAAACATAGGGGATTGACTCAATTAGTGGAATATTCAAAATAATGGTGGAGGATAAACTGACATTTATGTGTCATTAGATATGAAGGTCAGTGAAATATACTTCCAGAAGAAAATGCTGCATGTTCTGCCCTGTTGGAACTGACTAAAGGATGCTCTGATGAACATTTCTGTTGGCTGCTTCTGTTGTGGGGATGGTTTGGAAGGTAGCTGGGAAAGGAGGTCACCAAGGACTAAGTCAGAAGTTATTTAGGCTAATGAAATGTTTGAAAGATAACTAAGACCTTTGGGTAGCTTGCTTTGTCTTCCTGGAAAGGTAAGGTTGGGAAAGCACATGACAAACCATTCTAGTCAACTTTGCAATTGAGTGTTTCTGTAACTTTCCACCCCTTCCCCCCTCCGCCCCCCTCCACTCCATGTAAGCCCCCTGCACACCACGATTGTATAGATGGGTGTATAAAGAGGACTCTGGCAAACAATGTAATAATATAACCTCACTTTTTCAGCTAATGTTGCCTATTTATGCCTCACTGAGGAGTATGTTCCATTTTCTGCCCAGCACTATTGCCCTTGTAAGCCTGCTTGACGTAGTTCAATGTAACGTTTGTTACATCTGGCTAAAATGTACCCAATAGACCCAACTGTTTCTCCTGCTGGAGATCTGTGAACTGCTTCCTTGTGGTGGTGTCAGCCTATGGAGTTCTTAACACAGAGCGTGGAAGCATCTGGAGAAATCATATTTTCATAATGCAGCAGCAGTAAGTCATCATTTGTTCCACTTATATCAGATCCACTCTGCAAATCTGATAGGAAGATTTCTCCCTAGGGATCTCATCTTGCTTCCTTTACTTGTTCACTGCGGACCATGAGAACCACACAAGTGGGGTGAGTGCTATTTGACCCTTGGTAATTAAGATCACTTACCTTAATATGTTTGCTAGTTTGAACAGAAGAACAAAGCACAATGACTTAGGACATTTACAGGGTTGGTTTACTTCATGCATGAAACATTGGAAGACGATATGAAACAACCTTTTAACAATGATTCTGCTCTTGAGCCCGTCCCATTTCTTTATTAACAAATGACTGTTTTCATTTTCTCTAAGGTGCTCCTTGGGACGCAGACACAGCAGACAGAGAGATGAATTGGTAAACTAGTATCAGCTTTCGAAAACTTCTGTACAGAGACCATGATGCACTGCCAACATCGTTACGCTTGGGTCCTACCTAAATGAAGTAAGTTGTGTCCAAAACAGTAACCAATCTTTAGTTCCTAAAAATAAATACAAAGTTCAGGAAAAGCTAATATATATGTCAATCTGAACTTTAAATTCTTGTGAAAAAAACTTGGCCTCAGAGCTTCAGAAAATAAATATTTTTGCCACGTGGCAATGGTTGTGAAGTAAATATGTCCCGCTGCTCTGATCTTACATCCTGTCACATTAATGTTTCAGAGCACTCAATATAAATATTAAAACTAATAGCTTCGCTCTTCAGCTATTACTCCATCATTCCCTGAAATCATCATAAAACATTCAAAGCCTTTTAGAACATTTACACACTTGAATCTGATGGTGGGGAAAGGAGACTAACAGAGCACAGCTCGCAAGCTTAAATAATAGTGGAAAGCTGTTTATGGAGTATGCTTTATTTATTCATCATTTCAAGTAAAGTTTCAGTTTTGATGGAGAGGGAAAAAAAAATCAAAGTATAGCTGTCAAGGGAGAAGGCTGAAGTATTGCTTTTCTATACTGTGGACTTGTGTAAAAAATATGGAAAAAAAAAAGTTTTTTAAAAAAAAAAAAGCAGAGTCCATGAGAATCTCAGTCCAAGGTCAATCAATCTTAGGACTGTGGGTACGTAAACAGCTAATGGATTGTAAAGACACATACCAGTGTTATGAATTTTTAACGAGCAACTCTTCAGCACAGACCCCTATAAATCAATGATGACTTATTGGCTGGATCAATTATGCAAACTTTAAAACATTTAATGACAGGTAATGAACAAGTCTCTGGAGTCCACCAGTCAACAGTGTTTTGCAGTTGTAGTTACAACTACTTAAGTGAAAAGTCTGCAGGAAGCCTTTCCTCAGAAATGATTTAAAGCTAAACTCTAAGGTTGTGGTAAAGTGAAAGAGCATAGTTGCGTTTCTCTTTGTATATAACCTTAAACACGTTGGCAAGTGGGCACAGTTCTTAATGTACTCATAGGCATGTATATTATTTTTTTATCCAATGGTATGCTGTGACCTTGGAAAACCTGCTTTCCCAATCTTTATCCTTCAGGTTTCCTGCAAGGTACTATAGATATGAATGGTGCAATTTTCAAAGGAAAAAAGGTTGTGCTTGTGTTAGTAGACTAAATAGTTCTTTCTTATAATGCTTTATTTTGAAAGTTAAGATAGATGTCAAAAAAAAAAGGGGGGGATTAGATGAGGGAATGATAGACTGTATTACAGTTAACCAGCAGAAAAGGACTGAAAGATGAGTATATGCTGAATAATACAAGAGAAGTCTTAAGGAATAACTGGTGGCATTATGGTGGTTTAATTGCTTATTAAAATCATTATCCAATGAAAGATGAAGGATTTTTTTTTTGTGGATTTTTGAATTTAATAGTTATTTTAAATTTTAAACATTAACCTTTCTAATGGGCAATTTAAGATAATTCTGCAGATTACAGGAAAGTTGTAAATTAAACATACCATTCAAGAACAAGAACAGGTGTATAAGCCCCTGATCCAAATGCCACATTTCTCTGTTAACTTAGTTAAGGCTTTACTCAGATTGACTGAGGCCTCCTGGCTGAATCAGTGAATTGAGTAAGCACTCTTTATTGCCATTTGCTAAAGACAACAAATATAAATGAAAGCTTGGAAGAGTGTTTAATCTTTGGTCTGAAGAATCAAAGTTTAAGTGTTTTGTAAAAGTGGTAGAATTATTTTATTTGAAAAAAAATTATGTTATCCTCATCTGTATTCTTTACAAGGAAACTTTGGTCAGAGAGCCTCCCAGTACCCTATGACAATATATCTGAATCCTAGCTGTTTAAACTCACCAGTAAGGTCCTACCTCTCGCTCGCTTGCTGCCAGCAGCAATTCATGAGAGCTCCTGCCCTACCACAAGTGCAGCACCCCCCACTTGGGCTGAATAGCACCTCACTCTGAAAGTTGCTCTGGCAATTGCAAGTGAGGTTGGATGTGAATAGGTGGATACTAGACCCAGCGAGAAGAGCATGTTTGGTTTTTTTCATATCATGCTCAAAGTTTGGGATGCAAGACATACAAGGAAAGTGCAGTCATGACAGATTGTAAATAAACTGAAGAGTCATCCAGGGATCTGTAGTAGTTAAAAACAACTGCTATTTTTTATTTGTTGATCTGAACACAAATGAGCATTCTTTGCTCAGTATTTATTACTGTTTCACTTGTGCTGGTGGATGAAGTACAGATCTGCCACTACAAGAATTGAAAAGTTGTCTCATTTCACCAAGTGACTCGAGCGCCTCTGTGTCCTTATATGAAAATATTTTTTGGAACAATAAGATCGGTACATGATGACAGATAAAGTTTCCTTCTTTCTCCAACCCAAGAGAAAATGCACAACAACAAAGCTTTGCTAAAATGTTCTTTCTATACTGATATGGATGAAACTAGCTTTTTAAGCACAGGATCTAATTAGGTGGCGACAGGAAATATTAATAAAACTCCAGAGACTTCTGGTGAAATGAGGAGTGGCCCAAATGTTGGTTATCACTTCCTTTTTCAAGCAGGAAATGGAGAGATTGCTCCTGGTGGTTAAGGAGCTCAGTAGAACTACGGGGAAATATGTTTGCTGTGGTCAACCTTTTATTCTGTTATCTGACATGCTGGCAAAACAGGGCATTTAAACAATAGCAGGATGTCTTGAAATTCCTGCTCTTATTTCTTTAGACTTTTTAGCTTCTCAGTGAGACTGACATTACACTGCTGTCATTATTCTAAGTGTCACAAGTTATATCAATATCTCCAGCAGCTTCAACATATCCTGTGTGGAAGTTCTCCATTTTTATGTGTCAAAACTATCAGTCAATCTCCATTTTCCATATTTAGGCTCTCTCATTGGCTGTAAGCATCATTTGTACCTGCACTGCAAGTATGATGCCAGCTGACACTAGGAGGAAAAGATTTAAATGTTACTACCAATGAAACTGAGGGCAGATAATATTTATTTCAAGGATGAGCTTACTGCAGAGGAATGATACACCTTTTAAATGGAGATATGTTGGCTGGATGGCTTTTTTAGGAGCATGCTCAATGGAGAGAAGTAGGAGTTAGGTTGACAAGTGAGATGCTTGCTGCTGAAAGGAGTAAATACCCATCCCTACCTCCTTCCCACTGTGTCCAAGAGAAGGAAATTACCCTTCTGATGCTATTTTACTTAATTGGTTTCTACATGTGAAGAAGCAGTGGACACAGCTGGACTGGTGGGTTTCTGCAATGAGCTAAGAGACAACAGGGTTTTTTTTACTTGTCAAATTAGAGCCACCAGTTTAGAGGAAGAGCTGCAGCAGGTGATGGAAGAAGAAAAAAAAATGTTAACTTGATGTGTTGATCCTTCTGGTTGCTTTCATTTGACTTTGCCTGATACAACTTCTGAGTTTTTATCAGGTCTTTTTATATTGTTTTCTTCCTGATTGACACTCTCAGGTTATTCTAAAACCTTGGATCAAGTAAGGTAGCTAAGATGTAGTAAGCAGATTCTTTCATGTTGGAAATTCATTGTCAGATGTGCTACATAAAACATCCCCTCATTTCACAGAAGAAATAACACCATCTCTTTCAACATCTTGTTTTAGGCTTCTCAGTGTATTTCCTAAAAGACTGATGGACAAGATAATTTGACTGACACCAACCCAGTTTTTCCTGACATCCCACGCAGATGCAAAATCTGACAGCTGCTTTCCAAACATCTCTATGCCTCTGAAGTTCCAGTAAATGCTTCGTCTGGGCCCATCTATTCTGTGTGTTGCACCAGTGGTGGCCAAAACCCAGAGAGCTGGCATGCTCTGTCTGAAAGTGTGAGTTTTATCTTGCGTAATATAGCCATGACTGAGTTATTGGAAGTGAGCTGCACAGAAAAGTCTGCGGGTGACGCATCTGTAAGTGTCATATGTCTGTCTGCTAAGTGCAGAGATGTTTTCCATTGGACTATGAGGCAAAATAACCAAAATGCCTTAGTTTTATGTTTCTGTAGCGCTTTTGAGATTCTCTGTTTCCACTATAGGCTAATAAGCCAAATACTGATGATGTGAGACACGAATGAATTCACAGAAAAGTCAGTATCATTATGAGGACAAAAGTAGCTCCCGTGACAAAAAAAAACCCAAGTCGCAGTTACCTGTTAGTTGCTTAGGCAGTACCAAGCTTGTGTGTGTATATTTCAGTTATTCACTCATTTGGTTTGGTCTTGCCAAAGTAGCCTATTTAATTGGAAAGTTTTCTAGAACTTTGGGTAAATAGGGACAGATAAAGTTGCATAACATTGGGCTTGTGGTCAAAACATAAACCAAATTCCAATCCAATTGCTGGTTGGAGAAACTGGAGTTTAGTTTTTAAGTTAAAAAACGTTAATGATTTTTACTTATATTTTTTTACAATATCCACACCTTGTGATTTCAGCTGAGATGGGAAAGAGAAAGGAGAAAAAATGTGTGTGTTGAGGAGCCCTCTCTGGCAATATTTTTTGCCCAGCTCAATCAAAGAATTAGAAATCTTATGAGAGAAAGATGGAAAGCAAATGCTCTTGAGTGATTTGCAGCTTGATTTTCAAAGCAGCGAGCTATGGATAAGACTATTTTGCTTGCAGTCAGATGTTTATCTGAACTGAAGTGGAATGCTGTGCCAATATAGAGATGTTTATTTGCATATGCTTTTTTTTTAAAAGTTTTCTCTGAGACTTCATTTCTGAAGTTATTGACTTCCTGCTAAATCACATTCTTTCCCTGCACTAAGCTAGGAAGCAATCAAGTCTCCAGTGCTCAATTTGGCAATGTGTTTATTTTGCCTTTTCGAAAGCACATTTTTGTATTTTCTTATCTACTTCAAAAGTACGTACATTAAAGAAAGGGTCAGGAGATGATGACTGTACTTCACAAAAGAAACAGTCATGTGGAGTTGCAAGAATTTATTGAGGTCAATGCTGAGGAGAAATTGACAGAGTAGGTTGAACAGTCTACTGATTTTTCAGTATATTTTTTCCAATGCTGTAATGAAATTACTGTCACCCTTCTCTGAATGTTATATGTGCTCTCTCTCTTTCTGTGTGCTCTCTCTCTGTTTCTTTCCATCAAGATACTGTTAATCTTACTTCTTCCCTAATCTGGCAGGTTTCAAATGTATGTAACTAGGCAATTAATCAATTTTTTTGCCTTTGACACAACCTTTTGCTGATATGCACCTGTATCTCCTGATCTTACTGTATATTGTCAAATTAAAAAATTGAGGAGACCAAGCTGAGAGAGGAAAAAATTGCAATCGCAGAAGTTCTTTTCCCTAACTTTTCCCCCAAGATTGCATGTGGGTTTGGACATGGATGTTACAATTAAATGAATTTAACATAGAAAGTTCCTAGTACACAAGGCTTACATTAGAAACCTCAGGTGTTTTGGTATCACCTTGCTAATAGGTACACCTTCTTTCATTTGCAGCAGTCTTAGCCTTGTAGACAACTTCTCTCCCACTCCCTTCACAGTGCCAAGGGTTGCAAGTCTCATTATTAAATATTGTGAAGTTTCTGCACTTCTTCTCTAGCCCGTATCAGTCTTTCTGTTATTTCTCCACTGTGTTGGAATCGGCTCTGGTGTCTCTGTGAGCTAACTACTTGCGTGCAGCCTTACATTGCTTTTCTCTCAACTCCCCAGTACAGCTTTACTGCTTGAGGGAACTGATGCTTCAGAACTAGCAGTTCTCCAGCCAGCACAGGGATATGTATTGAAGAAGAGCTTGTCTGTGAACTCCCTAGAGCATTACAAGGATTCATAGACTTTCAGTCCCATAGTCAGGCAGCGATCTGCAATGTTCCTTTGCCATTAGCTGCGTACACCCAGATGTATTGGCCATTGCAAGAGATGACCCTCACTTTCAATGCCTACTTTCTAAGCACTATCATTCATTAGAAAGACTACATGTCGTCTTGATTTAATAATGGGCAAAGCACCCATCCCTGCACGTTACTAGGATTTCACTGTCTCGTTCAGTTGGGACTGGGCTTGCTCATTGTTGCCTTGCTGGGTTTCAGGCCTAGCATGTTCCCAGATGTCTGTATATAAAAACCTGCAGTTCTGAACTTGAGTCCTGGAGTGAGAGTTCAATTGCTCTGGTGACGTTCCATCATGGGGGCATCCTGGAGCACAAGGTGTTTGAGATCTTAGTGCTGTTTCTGTTCTCCTTCAAGCCACCAGCATTTTAGCCAATATAAAACTCTGGGAGTTTGGCCTCCTGTGCAGCTGAGTAGACCATCCAGGGTATCCCCGTTCCCCAGCATGCCTTCTGTATCACTGCATCTCCACAAACACATCTACAGCTCTTTGGGAGGTGACTATGTGGTATAAGGTATATGAGATGAAAAATGTGTTATGCTTGCTGTCACTCAGAGCAGTGGTGCTATAACCATTAGCTCTTCTGATGTGGAGCATGGTGAATACATGGCTGCTAGTGCTGGGTGGTTTTGGTATTCATATTAATGGTGACCCCCGTGTTTTGGCTGGAATTTCGTAGTTGCATAAACATGAGCGTCCTACATGGTTGCTGACCAACATAAGGACAGCCTGGTCCTATCTTGGGAGAGGGTTAAAAGGGAAGAATAATGTCATGGAAAAGGCAGGACTGGAAAAAGGATGTGTAAAAACACATTTGTTGTAAGGTCAAACATGATCTTCTGCAAATGAAACTTCAATCCTTTTATTACTCAAGGTGGGAATTTGGCTGTCTGTCTTGGATTCTGTAATTTATTGTGTCTCATTAAACAACTTAAATCAGGAAAACTAATCCTTGAATGACTTAGTGTCTGAGTAATCGCAAACACTGATTTATTTTCAAACACCTCCGTGAGGTGAATAGATAGTGTAACCCTCATCTCATACTCTAGTGCTGAGACTTTATGCTCCAAAGTGTCTACAAAATTTTTTGGTGCCCAGCAATGCTTTGACTCACTGTACCTGAGAGACTGTCTGATCTTGAGACAGAGCTGTAATGACCAACTAGTCTAGTCACGAAGGGTGACAATGTGGGCTGGCCCTTTCCCAGCAAAATAGCCATTACAGTCAATCTGTGCAAAGATCAGCTGTAGTCTGAATGCACAGTAGACACAGAGTTTCTCAGAAGACCTGGTTTATCTGTGCATAGCACAAATGCGTAAGTAAGTCCATCCCTGGAGAAAGAAGGACACCAAAATGAGTTGTGGATTGGATGCATTGTTCTAATAAATTATTTTGCTGAGCTACCCCTCTGTTAGCACAGATTTGGGGGGGGGGGGGGGAAGATCCAGTTTTGACAAAAAAAGGCTTGGTGACAAAGACATCTCAACATAACACACCGTGGTAAACAATTGCCCTTCACCGTTTAAAATACGCATCTCCTAGCTTTTTCTGGGTACTAGATTTTGTTGTAACTTCCTCCATCACAGAGCTGTATTTCAAATATACTAGCAGCTGATGCATTTTTAATAACTATGCATAAACACAGTATGATCCAGAAGTGTGTCAATGGAAACTATATTTTCCTCCTTTAAGGAAGGAGGAAAAGGTTCAACTTTTTGATATCCTTCTTGAAAAGCAGTCACCAGAACTAGATGGTGCATATGACCAGTGACTTCATCAAAGTCATGGCCACTTTTGGGCATAATGAAATAATTCCTTATCCCTTAAGACTTCTACAATCAGAGTAACTGGAACAGAAACACACCACTGAAACATGGCAGGGAAATGAACCTCATGGAGAAATGGACTGGAGCATTTTAATGACCTGTGTTCCCATCAGTCTCTTCCATACACAGTTTATACAGAGCCTGGAGTCCTCCGAGTGCAGGTGACTAGATAAGCATACCTTCTCAGAAGATGGCTCCAGGAGGGAGTAAATGTAGTGTTCATTTCTTTTATAGCAGTCAAGGGAGATGGCAGTGGCCACCCCCTTGAAGGTGAGTCTGCTGGGTTGCAAGAATAGAAAAGACATGGAGTCAGAAGGAAAGCAAGCAAAGGAGTGCGAGTACCTCAGAAGTTAGACTACTTAGTGGGAGGGGGAAGAAAACAGTACAGGTTTTTATATCCAGTAACTTCTCAGTAAAAAGATTCCACAGTGAAACTCTGGATTAAGTTTTCCTGTTTTGAAAATGTGCCTGAAGTAGTAATTGAAATTTCCCATCTTGTAACCAAGGATGCAATAGTTGCACGGGAACAGGTCGTATACTGGAGTTGTGCAGTCTGAGCATTGCAAGGCGGTCTTATTGATGCCACTTCTGCAAGGCAGAAGTGGAAAAAACATTTATTCATTTAAGCTTTTTGTGCTATGGCTTTTAGTTCCAAAGCATTGAATCAGGATACTTGTTAATGAAGAAATTGTGATACATATGTTCAATTAACAACCTTGTAAGACAAAGCATGAAATCTTTCTCCTTCTTTATTCCTCTTAATGCATAAAACCATCAGGATGCAATGTGCCCGAGGAAGAAGGCAGAGTCTGCTCTGAGGGGCTTGCAGTGCTGAGACCTGTTCCTGCCATAGTCCATGTTTATTCATCAAATGGGGAAACACTCCCTGTGTCAGAGATATTATCTACATTAGTCATCAGTACATGCAGTAAGTGTTTGTACAGTCAGGCCATCAGTAGAGGATCTCGATTGGAGATTTGGGGGAGAGCTACTTTCTTTACATTGGCTCTGTACGATGAGTGTTAACTTCCTCTGAATTCAAATTCATTAATGATAATCTGATCTCTAATAATGTGTTGACCTCAGTCTCGTTTTGATTTATGTTTTACTTTTCCACATCTGTACATCAGCTCAGTGTTGACGATACAGTTTTATTTCTCATTCCATTGACTCGCTGACTTGTTCCGACCACAATATCAGTTTCCAGGCGGTGTTTCTTTAGCATCTAAGGTCAGGCAGGTTTGGGCACTTTCAGACTAGTGTAGATGAAGATTTTGATGGGAATTAGTTTAGGAAAAAAGACAGGGCAGAGCAAAATGCAGATTTGAGATATACTAAGTATGCAATGTTCTTTCACAGGACTCAGAAATCGTAGAATACAACACAAAGGATTGCTGGTAATTTCTGCAGGAAAGGTCTGCATGGCAAAACATCCTTCTGTACAGAGAACCACCAGCTGGCTGTGAATGACTCTTGCTGCAGGTCCAGTGTCTCTGAATGGCTCTTACTTTGCCCGGCCTAATAAGGCTGCCCCTGATCAGCTGGGAGACTTGCCCGGCACCACCCCAGTCCTGGGTCAGTGCTCTTTCAGTATCTCTGTACAGCCTGTGCTGTGCTGGGTAGACATACTCCTGGTCATCCAGCTGTCAGTGCTGATGCTGATTTAGGGACAAGGGATCAACTCTTGCATATTAAGCCCAGAGGCTCACTTCTACCTTTGTGGCTATGACTGACTCACATGAACCTGACTGAGTTACTCATGCTCTGCCCGGAGAAACTGGTCTGATCCTATCTAGGTTAAAATGTCCTTTCTTCTTTTTAAATTGATATTGTTTGCCATATTTCCGGGTTTGGTCACTCTTGCAGCAGGTGATTTACGCAGTTCAGAGCGATTTATTTTTTCATCTTTGGTGAATCAAAATTCTCTAAAAAACCCTTCACTTGAGGTTGAATGAAAAATTCTGTCTGACTTAAAACAAGATATTTCTCCTTCGTTTTTATAGGGTTTGAAACATTTTTTCCTTTAATATAATTGAGCTACATCCTATAATAGTATGATTTCTTTCTAGGACTGGTTCTTTTTGTAGGTTTTTCCCCCCAGTAAAAATAATTTACTGAAATAGGATTGGTTTTTTGCATCGCTATAATTTTGTAATACTATAGGCAAGTCACTTTCATCACTTAGTTCCTCCTTGTGTCAAACACGGATAATATTCCACAGCTGAAGAATATGATGAGCCTTAATTCATTGATAGCTGTAGCATGTTTCAGAAATGTGTCATATTCCCAGGAATATTCTCAATTGCATAGATCTGCAGGAGAGTATTCAGAGTTAACACTAAAGGACACTAAAGAAGAGCATAATTTTGTGTTGACAATAAAGGCTAAGTGCATGGCATTCTCTGCCGATGCTTTAATTTCACAAATCCTTGTCTGGAGACCTTTCTAGTTCTAAATTTCTGAAGGATGACTAGGATTTTAGCTGACTGACTTCTATTTGACTTTAATGGGAGATCTGCATTTTAAAACACCATGCAATATTTTGAAAAGTTCCTCATAATGTCCAGACTAGCATTATTTTAAATCTGTCCTTGGCAATGGCAAATGATGTTATTAATATTCAGTTGTTGCAAGATGGATTCAAACAAGGGGGGGGATGGGGGATGTTCTTTGGCATGGTTCTTGGTTGTTAAGAAAGTAATAAACCTTCCTTGTCTCTGATTTTATAACGGACAATAACCATTAACTGATCAACAGAAGAAATGTCAGGTGTGGAATCAATGCTGATAGAAAAATATTTCATCTGTTTACATTTACGAAGGATCACTGATAAAACCTTTGATCCCATTAAGGATATAAACTCTTCACATATAGTTGATGACAAGTCTGATGAGCTAGCTGAGCTCCACCAGCCTCGCTGTGCTTAGTGAATGTTCAGCTAAAAAGGGATCAAATTGACTCACGAATTTCAAGATTCCTAGGAAATTACCATTGTGAGGTGACCCAGTTTTTTGATTAGTGTCATGAAAAGACAGGTCTCACTGAGAAATAAACGTAATAATGTCAACCATGCGCTTAAGTTCTTCTCTCCGTTATACACATTCGCTTTCAAATTGTTTTGTCGTTTTAGCATAAACTGTATCACTTGCTTTCATCTGAGAAACACAAGCTTAGCATAGTTCTGTGCAGAAATCAAAGATGAGCATGGAAAAAAGGCCCTTCTTTGCCTATTGAATCATTGATCAGACAAGCACAGCAGATATTTGCATGGATCCTTAGTAGTTAGGTCTCAGTTGTTGCCTTAGATAATTGTTGGAGGGGAAGGAAGAAAAGAGCAGCAAACTTAGATATTTCATCCATCTGTTTTTCCCAGTAATTGCAGACCTTCTTATAGGTTGCCCTCTCACATCTATCCTTCTTCAAGCACAGGGGGGTCACCAATTGATATTGTTATTGATACTGTTATCCCTTTGGAACCATCTAGTTTAAACCAGGAACAAGAAATCATGAAATGAACTGCCTTCCCTCGTTAACAAATGAGCATGTTGAGGGGGAATTGGCTGGCCAGGCCAGGAGGAGATTGACAAAGAGAGGGAGAAGCAAAGCAAAGGTTCAGAAGTGCCATCAAATCTGAATTGCAGTGGAACTGATTTTGCAATGTATTATTCTCTCCTCAGAAAGCCGTTTGACTGAGTTGGAAAATACACATGCAAATACTATGAACTCTCAAAGATTTAGGAAGTCTTCACAGTGACCAGGCCATGGTCAATCTCTGGCTGTTAGTTGGAACCACAGTGTTCCCACCTTCCTGTGTCACTGAGGTTTCATCATCCCCATTCGCTTGTTGGGATGCAGCCATCCCTACCTCCATTTCTTACCCCATGTCTGTGACATTTTTTGATCATCTCTTCCAGTGTTTTCAGCTCTTCCAGTTCTCTTTTCTTTGTTCCTGTTTCTCCATACAGGTGCAGAGAACTTTTGTGCTGCAGAGGCCCACAGCACAACCAAAGGATGTAAAGAAAACTGCCTCTACAAGGAGAACATCAGTTCTTTTCCCTCCCCACTGAACATGCTGTGTGGTCCCCTCAGGAATCGTGACAACTCAGTGGAGAAGAGACGGTGAGTATGGCCAGACAAAGCAAAGGAGACTTACCTTAGTAAGAGCTAGGTGGGAAAGGCATCCTTGGCTCATGGGCTTATGATCGTCACAAATAGCTTTACTGCAAAAACAGAAGCAACACAATTTTGTATTTTTCTGTTAAGACTTAAAAATCAGATGAGTTGAAAAAAGGGGAAGAAAATCTTTCTAGGTTCAGTAAGTGAAAACAAAAGGAGGGAATATAATAATGTACAATCACAGCTCTTCCTCAGTGTGGCAGCAGCATCTGTTAAAAAATGCAAGACACTTAAAACTGGCAAGGAGCTCTGAAACCTGGGTTGACCTGCAAAACTGGACTGTATCAGAGATGATGGCTTTAGTCTGTTGGGACAAAGTTTCCCATTAAGTGCTGCAGTACCAGTGCCTGTGGACTCTGGTTTCTTCCCTTTCTCCCTTTCCTCTGCTTTTTGTCCAGTGCTTGCCAGTTATGTTAAAAACTAATGCTTGGTCCTCTGCGGTACCCGTTGGCTTTGACCAGTGTTATAAGCCACCTGGTGATGGGCTGTAGGAGAAAAAGCAGTTGCCACTGGAGGTGAACACAAGGTGAGATAAAAACTGAACAAAAATATGGCATTGTTCTTTTTAAACTGCAAATTCAAGTCCAAGGTGTGAACAGCATAACCTTCAAATAATAAATGTGCAGACAAATCTTTCGGATGCACTGAGAGAGCTATTTTGGAAGACATAACCGCGAGCCGCGTGAGTTAGATGTAGTGATTGCATAGATGTAGGCTGCCCCAGCTACGTGTCTTTTCAAAACCAAAGCAGAGCATTTCATGAAGAGCGCTGTTATCTTTTCACTGCCTAAGTTACTTTTGCTTTCTGAGGCTCTCCCAATGTCTTGGACTCACAAGAGAGTATATCAGGAAGAATTTTCAGTTCTTCCTATGGCACGTGCTTTTGGTGGAGATTTTCTCTTTTTCTCTCACAGAAATTAAGAAACTCATTTCTGTATGGTGTCATTTGGGTGGCAGAGGTCAAGGTGGGAGGGAAGGAACTCCAAAGGAAATAACACCCTTTTCATAATAGCCATTAGCCAAACAGGCTCAGCTACCACGGGCACAAAGAATCTCAGCTGGTTAAACTCCCTACATTTCTCTCTTAAGTTAACAGTAGAATAGCCAAGTAGAAATCATTCCCCAGATGTTACAAATGCTCTGAAATCTGTTTGAAACTATCTAAATACTTCTTATAAATTCATATCTTGATCCCAGAAGAGGATCCAGTGCACTCACCATGGACTAATAAACATTTAGAAAAGTTAAATTACTTAGAGATATTTAAGTGGCATACAAATATGTGTAAAGTGTAGACACTCCCCAGCATAAAAGCCAACCTGCAAAGATCTTTGTCTATTTAATTGCATTTTGGTTCACCCATTTAATGAAAAAGGTTATTTTTTAACCTCTCCAGTTCCAAACAGAACTTCAGATTCTATTATAACTGAGTGGAGGAAGAGAAATCTTAAACCAGGGGCGTTTAGTCACCTGCAGTGTGAGACACATTGAAAAGGAAAATGGATTTGCTGCCTTCTAGATCGGTTTGTAGGCAATTTGTGTTTGAATTCCTCTTAAATCAATTTCTGCATAATATTAGTGGTCTGAAATGATGTAGAACGGTATTGGAAACCAGCCTCCTTTTGCAGCATGGAGAAATCCTCTCCCTGAGTCCTTGTTATTCTTTAAGTCATCTCTTTTCCCTTCATTTATTCTTTCATGTCGTGCTCTGCCTTCTGACGAGTGAAACATGAACAGGAAGTGGGAAGGAGCAGGCTTTGTCTTTCTACTGCCAGTGTGCTTCATACATTTGTGAAGAAGCAGACCCACATCATAAAACCAACTGAAAGCCACGGAGGTACCTGTCTAAAAAATGTAATGGACTGTACTGAAAGCCTAACTTTGACTGATGTGAGGTTTGGGACTTTATCCAGGTAAGAATTCATGCAGCAATGAGCACAGATAAGGCAGATGACCCAGAGTAGGGCCAAACTGTTTACCAGCAGATGTGTTTTTGAAAATCTTCCTTAACTGGTCATGGCAGCGGAAAATACCCTGCTGTTAAACGCATCTGCAATCCACTGCGCTCCCAATCCACCTACAAAAATTCTGACCTTTAAAGAAATGATGGAGAAGCTGGTGATTTTTTCCATGGCATTGAAGCTCAGTCTATTTTAGGCTCCAAGGCAATTGCAGCCCTTTTTGCTCCCTATTTCACATCACTTTTAAGTCTTGTTCTGGCCACTATGAACCCTTCAGCACTTCTCCCTGTGCAATCACTCGAGTCAAGATCTGTGATTTGTGATTTGCAGATGACATGTACATTTCTTGGCTGATGGCTGTTAAAGCAGTTTGCAAACCTAAGGCAATAAACTGCAGAGATGCAGTTGGAGTGCTCTATTGCCACACTAAACTGCCATTCTCATGCAAATGAATAACAAGTTTCTCGTTATTAAGATTGAAAATAAACTGTTGTACATTTCCAATGTTTTGAATTTCCGCATTAATATTTTAAGGAAATAATTTTGTCAATTTCCATTATATACCTTCTGTAGATGAGAATATCATATTTAACTAGTCTGTGTATCAAAAACAGTGATGCAACTTGCTGTATAGGAAAAAGAAAAAAAACAAACAGTTTCTGCATTCACCAAATGTAAGTCCTTTAATCCCTTCGGTATGGAAATCTATTACTGAGCTGTAGAACACACTAACAGTTCCTAAAGTGTTAACACAATTATTTATACATTTCTGATCATCTTTTATTTAAATATTTATAAAATACATACTGGGATGTATGTACCTTTTAGAAAACTCAGTTTCTATGTCATTTTCTTAAAATACTCACTTCTGTTTCTCTTAAAAGATACCTAAAAAGAAAACCTGCTGGATTTTGTTTTAAGTGACACTATAAATGTACAAACAAAATGTAATCTTAAACAGAAAATAATATGATTAGCATCAGAAGGATTACTGTGGTTCATTGTTCAGAGAGCAGGAAACACAAAATGATTGTTTCAAATACTCAGTCTTAGCTTGCAAAAAACCCAAATGTATTGAAGTGCTTCAGTCTTAATGTGTAGCCTAAAGTCTACATATTGTATAAATTCCTAATCCTGTCAAAATGCAAGTCTGAAGATTAGCAGAATGTATAATAAATGTGCCTATGTCATTACACATAAAAATAGTATTGCTAAATCAAGTGTGGCCCTTTATAAATGTAAAAAAGCCCAACTTAAGCAGATTTGCACTTTATGTAATTCTACAGCTCTGAGAAGAAAAAAGCAAGATTGACTAAAATAGATTCACCATTTCTCTGATATAAATCAGTTTGCGCACACACAAAAAAGCCATTGGCATAGATTTCTTTAGCAAATAACTTATATTTATTGAGATTTCTTGTACATTTAATTATTAATGTCAGCAGTGTTACAGTATTTCTGTGAGGTTGCTATTACTGACCCTGTACCTGTTGGGTTTTTTCCCCCTCGTATTATTTCCTCTACAACCATGAAAGCATAACACTTACCAATTATTTTGTGTGACAGAGTCAAAAAGACTTATGGTTTTGTTGTCTGTCACTAGGTCTCTTATTTGTCAGCATTTCAGGGCTTGACTGACTGTCGTCCTACAAAATATTGTATAGTTAGTGCATTTGGTACATTAATGATAAACACATACAGAACTACCATTTCTTAATGTATTAAAATGAGTCTTGTAGAAGTGTTCAATGAAGCCAGAAGAAAATATAAACCATGTATACAATTCTTTGTTCAGCAGTAGGTATAACCTAGACACAGTAGTGCTACCCTTATAAGGTGTGGTGATTTGGACTGTTAAGGTAGAATATTACAGGCACCTTGCTATACAAAGGATCTTTTATTATATTAATCCTTTTCCCTTAATGAGACAGAATAACTAGAATACTAGAGAAAGGTGAAATTACAAACCTGCTTTGTTCTATATATTATAAATATGAAGAATGTTAGGAATAATGTATGAACCCATACCTTTTACTGTGTTGTGACACTTTTGCATGGTCTAAAATGGAAAATAAGTCAATAATCATCTTGTTGGTGGAAAAATTGTTTTCAGACAGTCTTTTTCCTCCGACATCTTTTAAATAAACCAGCCAACCAGAGAACTCAGAATGACTGAAATCAGTAGAAAGCTGCAAGATGCAGCACTACTGAACTCAGTAGTAAAACTCTCACTGACTTCAATAGAGGCAAATTTCTCCCCAGCATTTTCAAAGGTGCCTGGAGGGTGTGTGTCACCAGCTTAAGGAATTTTAAGGAGGTATTTCACACTGCTTGAAAATCGTATCTTTCAGACATGTCTTATCTAGACACTGAGCTGTAAAAATAGCTGGTATAACAAGCATTAAAATAGGGCAGCTCCTGTTCCTTAATGATGAAAATAGCTCTGATCCATCTTTTGTGATCAGCTGGCACGTTGTACCAGTTTTGCACGTTCTTAAGTGTACTGATCCAGATTCTGAAGGTCTTACATACACAGCAACCCTCCAGTCATTAGGACAGTGGGAGCTCTGCTAGAGTCAAGCCCTCAGGACTAGGCATAGAATTTCCTCTTAGTCTCATTATTTCTTTCACTTGAAGAACTAAAAATGACCAAAAGAACTAACTGTATCATTTATAGCAGGAAATGAAATGGCCTGGTAATCTAAGTCTTCGACTAAATCGGGAGCATCTCTAGCACTGAGTATCTTGGACAGGGACTATTAACACATTTATTGGGCAGGACTGTGTCTGGGTCTGACACATGTAGGCACTGGGAGAGGAAGTACTGAAGACTGAGTTTAAAAGCACAGCACTGTAATCTCTGTCATTATTTTCTCATTATAAATTCACTAGGAGATTCTCAAGAGTCAGGTCTTTCCCTTTGTGCATGCCAAGGAGCTTCTTCCTAATGATAGTCGTTTGGGGAAGGAACACATCTGCCTCTCATCTGCTGTCTGGGAACAGAGGCACTACCCAGCCCAACACCCTCCCTCACACGCACCTCTCCAACCCTCCATGCACAGAGCAGCACTACTCCAGCAATTCAGCGGACAGAAGGAGGGGGATCTCTAACTTGTAGAGATCCATTTTCAGCACTTCTCACACCCCGCTGCTATACCGGAGAGGCAGCAGGTACCGTACTACTCCAGTTCTTGGAAGCAAAGTGGTGTAGATTGTCTTCTACTGTGCAGAGGGAGGCAAAGAGTAGGGTGTAGGACTGGTGTGTGGTAGGTAGCACAATACTACTCCATAATCTGTTATCCCAGGAATTCCTTGTGTTTCAAGTTGCAGTATGTCTGTGGGAGCTGTATGGTGCTCATGAACAGGTGTTCAGCAAGAAAAGAAAGCCACGTGCATATCAACCTATACTCTGAGTCAGCTTCAGGCAGTTCTTTCTTTTTGTACCGCCAGTGAACAAGCTGTCAGGGCACTTAAATGACCTTATGGGAGGGATCCAGATCTTAAAGCAAGTATATCACCTATGCTCTGTCAGGGGAATAGGGAGGAGAATCCCCAGCCTCCCAGTTTCTGTTCCTTTAAGGAAGCCAGCCGCTTTGAAAAAGGGTCCAATGGCATGCTGAGGTCTGTGCTAAATCAGGGCAGACAGGCTTTTTGACCATACAATTTCTTTGGAAGATGGCAGCCAAACCGGAATCTTCTATGGGAAAGGAAGAATGTGGATGAGTGTTCGACTTGGGTAAGGGCAAGAATCAAAAAGTTTTGTTCCAATATTCTTGAAACTAAAAATTCCAGTGTTGGAAAGCTGCTTGCTTGTTTGTTTGTTTAATTTTGAAATAGAGGCTGCTTAATATTAAGTTTAAAAAAACATTGAGGGGGGGATACTAGAACCATCTCAGAAAGAACTGCTCTAGTTAATCCCAACAGAAAATTTCTTGGTCTGGATAAATCTCCTTGTCCATTCTTTCAGTATTTTGGATTTTTCCAGAATAGAAACCAAACATTCTCCAAATAACACTGCCTGTTCAAAACAAGTCCTCACATGCCACTGAAAGTAGGACCAGTGCCAGTGACCCTGTACTTACCAGCATAGGACTCAGGGCTTTAACATGCAAATGCATGTATATAATAAGCAAAGAAAACAGTTAAATCATTAAAAGGTGACAAGTACTTTGGCTTTTCTACAGTCCAAGTGTCTTCATTAATGACCACTGAAGCCAACAAAAATATCCCCTCTTTGGATAAGTTTTGGATATGGCTCTGTATATTTTTCTTTTGTTACGGGAAGTGCTGCCATGTCACTAGTACCTCTGACAAGCAGAGTATAATAAGCAGCAGATTCCCTGGGAAAATACCTCCTATCTGTTAGAAAAATTGACAGTTTTCAAATAGATGATGCATGATTTAGGTTTGTTGGTGAGTTATGTACACTGGGTTTCACATTAAATCTATCACTGAACACACATTTATCATGGTAACAAGAGAGCATCATTTAATAGAGCTGGTAATATTCCCTCTCAGGATATATAGTGGTAAACATACATTTTTTTAAAAAAAAGATCTACAGTGCATCTTTAAGTGTGTTGTATTCATTACAATATTCACTAAATAAAGAAATGAATAGTAATCGGAGAAAGAGTGATGGATGAAGAAGGAACTGTAGCACTGAAGAATGGTCTGGGGAATAGCTCTGATATGGTGATTGTTTTCTTCCAGCATGCTCAGAAAAGCTTTCAGATCACAGCTGCTTCTATATTGATGAGTATGGGGAACAGGACGAACTCTAGCTGTGAATGTTCGATCAATCTTTATATAGGTAAAATTGCCACTCTCCAGCTGATTTATGTAACGATTTTAGTTTGTGCCGGGAAAGCCGTAACAGAAATCCACTCCTGTGCAGTTAATTGTTTAAATCAAATACATATCCTTGCTGCGCAGGATACTTATGCCTAAATTTTGTAGGAGACAAGACTATACTTCTTGAATAAATGATGCAGAACCTGTTGAAATTTACTTTGTTATCCAGGGGCGGTAGCTGCTTCTTGCCTTCTTCAAATGTAGTCTATTTAATCTCCTGTAGTGTGGGAAATTATGCTCAAAATCTCTGTGATCCTCTATCCCTAGTAAGTTATGCAAGTAGTGACAAGTATACACCATAAGGTCTTGAGATTGTATCTGTAATGTGTGGCTACAGACTGTTGATCAAGAGAGCCTGGAAGAAAAACATTATTTTCAGGTGTGAAAAACCGTCACCTTTATCAAATAATTTCTCTTGCATCTCTCCCAAGGCATTGTAGCCTATTTAAACTTGGGAGGTTAAGTTTGTAGCATTCATTATGACTGAAAATTTAGTTCACACAATCATGATGTTCTCTTTATTAAGTGTTACTGTTAAACAATATTAAAATAAACACAATGCGGTTGGCCTTTTGAAGCGTTCACAGGATACTTATTTCTTTGCCTTGTCTCTTAATTGTGTCTGCTTTTTAAGATTCTGATATGCAAGCTAATGTTGCTGCTATACGCCTTATTTGCCACATATTATCTGATTTATCTATGTATATCTTACAATTTGCAGCTCTGTCTAGTGCATATAATTGAAATGCTTAGGGGTAATGTAAATGTCTTTTGACAGAGCTATAGCTTGAATATTTGGTTGATAGGTTTTCTTGAACCTCAAAACAAATCAGAAATAAATTCTGGCAGATAGCCTGGCAGTTTTACTGTACCTAGCAAAAATACGTCCTGTAAGACTCTTCACCCATGTCATTATATGAATTATTAGATAGAATAACAACAAGTTTCAGAAACTCTAGCAAGAGATATTCCTGTATCAAGATACCCGTACTAAAAATGGCTGCCTCACCCGCTAGTCCTCTCCCAGTCTGATCTCATTTTATTTAGTACCTTCAGCCTCAGTTCATCACTACCCTTTGACAAATACTTAGTCTCCATCCCTTAGAATAACTGTTCTTTCGTTAATAATTTGCAATATCCATGGTCATGACATGTAAGACATTGGGCAGGGTATTGATTCAGCCATGCTTGCTGCTAGCAGTGGGTTAGGAGTCCTAAAGGAGCCCTTCAGTTAAACTTTGGGGAGACTCCTCATGTAATCCCAAGTGTAGGACTCTCCATGCGCATAGTATACGTGTGCAATGTGGGAAGGCTTTGCTACTACCCATGGCCACAGAGTGAGTAGCACTTCAGGAACTTCGGAAGGTGCTGGGATTTTTACTGGAGGAAGGCAGGTTCCTGCTGCATCCATGCAACCTTGCTGACCAGCAGAGCTGGCAGAAACACGAAGAAAATCCTCTCTGCATCCCTCCGAAATGGGTAATGCTGAACATGTGTGCAGAAATGTTTTCCCATCCTCTTGCTAAGGAGTGAGTTGGTTCCATTTTGCCTCTCGCTGTGGGCTGCACCTACTGGGCCCAGTGCAGTCCTGAATTATCATCAGACAAACAATTGTTACTGGTGCGAGACCATTTACTTGGACTGAAAAATCTTCAGAAAGCACCATGTTCATTGTGCAAATTGTGTTCTTCCCTCCAACCTGCCAGAAAATAAGCTGGGCAGGAGCTGGGCAGCAGTTCAAGCAGGCACCATGACTCCAATTTGGGTGGTAGTTTCTACGTTTAGAAGGCAGTTTGTTAATCATTATTCCTTTCCTCTCTGCATGCAGGTCCTTTTCAAGGCACTGAGATATCAAGGCTCGGATTTTCAGAGGCCCTGATTTCAGCAAGAGCCTCACTTCTGAAGATCAAGCCACAGACTCTTTACAACAGACTAATCCAAGGGGAAAAAAACCCAAACCTGCAGGATGTGGGAGTCAGATCTTTCTATGGAAAAACTGAAGAGGCCTGTGTCATTTGCTCCTCCACTCCATTGGTCACAAAGCCTGTTCTGGATAGAGAGATGGAGATATTGCTGACTTTTCTTTATAATAGAAGTGGGAGATGGATTAGAAACCTGAGCATCGAAAGGCTTTTTTTTTTTTTTTTTTTTTTTTTAAAGAATGTCAAGTGCTGGGGGAGAAGCAGACCGTCAGCAACATAAAAACCTGATGTGATTCTCCTCAAAGGCTCTCTGATGCACTGGAAACTCCACATCTCAACTCCTGGGACCCAGTGCAATTATCTGGGGAAAACAGAATAATTTCCAAACTATTGACTTGCCAGTAGGACTAGGTCAGTGTGGCCTGATGGTTTTCAGCAAAAGGCTCCCAGTAGTCTTTAAAAAACTGACAAGTCATAGAGCTGTTTGTTGCTGCTTGTGAGCCAGGAGGGTATGGGACATCAGCCGCCATGGAAGAAAGGGTTGTAGGTGACGTGAAAGTGAGTGGAAGTAGACTCTCCTTTCCTTGCAGGACTTCTCTGCTAAGGTATGACAGCGATGGCAAAACCATTTACTACCATCAAGAGGCAGCTATGAGACAATATGAAATATGTTGTTCCTTATCCAGGAAACATGCAGTGTTTCCCAATGACCAATTTATTATTTTCACCCTGTCCAGCGATACGGAAGGGTGCATCAGGGATCTGCCTTTCTCTGCTCTGAATAACTTAAGTTGGGCTACAACATGTGAAATAATTGAGCTGACCAGAATTTACAGCTCTAGGTGGAGTTTCTTCTTTCTGTTGGGTTTGTGAGTCGTGACAATAAGAGTTACCACATGAGCATGATACAAAATGTACATGCTCATTTCTTTCTCATTTTTCATTTTTATACTGTTTTATGACTCAGTTCAGCTCTAGCATGGTCCAGCTCTCTTAGACAAGAGTCTCTACAATGATTAGGTATCATCTTTAAAAATTAGAGCAACAGACAGATCATGCAAGCCATGCTCTTTCATTTTTTACTCTGATCTTCACATAGTAAGTCCCACATGGCTTTCAGAGAGGCCTGTCTTGTTTAATGTGGACTTTGTTGGGCTGTAATTTATTTTACTTAATTATTTATGGCTACATTATGTATATTAGCTGCACTTGTCTAAATAACAAGGGTTGCAATGGAAGACTGCCTGTTCAGCTGATTAATTCCTGTTACTTTCTGCATTTCTTAAGGTGATTTTGTGATGAGTTTCAATTGCTATTTATTGTTCCTGGGCTTGTGTCTAGCAGGAACACTCTGGGACAACAATAAGAAGAGGCACAGGCAGAACTTAAATAAATGGACACGTAGTATTGGATCTGTTTTGTACCTGAGGATGATTTCAGAAGGATAGGGAAACATTCTAGAACTGAATGAATGAAAGGTCACTCCAAGCTAATTTTTTAGTAAAAGTGCATTTAAATCTTTTTGTTCCTTCCGTCACAATTTTGAGACTCTTGCCATTTTTTTGGATTCTATTTTTCATTCATAAAAATAAGACAATGTATAACATAGTAAATGGGAAGTAACCCAGAAAAGAGAAGTAGATTGGAAGATTGGTTTCTTGTCTGATACATTCTTTTGTCTGTTTCTTACTGCTTGCTAACAGCTTGCAGCCATAGCAGGCAGCTAGCAGACCAAGTGCGGGTTAACCATTTTAATATTTATTGATAGGGAAAATACCCTGAGCACACTTTTAATATGGATTCCTTGGACATAAGGGCATCAATGGCTCTATAAAATGTAAATACATTCTTCGTTACCTCAAGTGCCCCTCCTGCCCAAGTGGCTCTTTTACGTGAAACACATCTCACTGGTAATGAGCACAAATATTGCTAATGGACTGTGAGGGGCATATTGTGTAATCTTTCTTTTCCTGGGTACCACACTGGCAACACGTAGGGTTCACTTCTTGTTCAGTTCAGGAAGGTTCTCAGTTGGGTTTTTTTTTCCCCCCAGTAAGGGAGCTCTTCCTAAATAAGGACCGCCACAGTCTTATTCTGACTGTTCCTGTATTTCTTGCAGTCTGTCTTGGGCTCTCAATGTCAGTAAGAGGAGACAAAAGCACTTTGAAATGTGTTGTAGCTTCCGTTTTTTTCCCAAAGGAAATGCTTTCCCAGAAATTCCTTTCCTTTTCCTGCTCCCCAGTTCTGTCTCGGGAGCAAGCTCCATTCCTGCTCTTCAGCCTCCCTTGGGAGTACCGCCTCACACTTCTCCATGGAGGCCTGAGCTTGTTCATTCAGTTCTCACACTTTAAGGTGGATGTTACATCTTGAAAACTTCTAGTAGGAGAAGCCCAAACTCTGAGATACTAGGGAGGAAATAGCTGGATTTGGAACAGAGCCTGAATGAGGCCCATGGTGGGGATATTACCATGAAAGGAGATGTAAGGTGTGAGAAATGGAGTTTGCAAATTTTTTTCAGAGCAATGGGAGACTGCTTAGAGGCTGCAGAGTGAAAGATGTATAATTTAATGGGCAGGGAAAAGAAAAGGGCCACAGTGCCTGTTTTGAGAGTCGTAGATGGAGAGAAATTGGAAAAAATAAATTCTCTACCCCACGCTGCTACACACTGACTTAGAAAGTGCGCACTGATGTTTTAGAGTTGTGCGTGGCTTTCTTGAAAACCTGCATGAGGGCAGATGATAAAAAGCTCTGAAACCTGCTGCTTCTTGAGAGGCTGAGATCTAGGCCTGGCTCTGCTGCATTGCTGCCTGCAAAAATAGGCCATATAATTTTAAGCCTTGTTGCCTTAGACTAAACAAAGCATGAATAAATGTAGGCTTGGAATGGGAAGGGTGCATCTGTCTGAGCAGTAATGTTGGCTCTGGAACAGCCTCCAGTCGGGGCAGTGAGGGTAAGCACAGTTAATACATTTAAGGTGCAGCTTCAGTTCTTTGAGAGAGATCATATGATGACTGCAGTGGATAGCAATTCACTCGCCCAGAAAGGTCTTTGTAGCCTTCTGTTTATTTGTAAAATAGGCATACTGCTACTACTAGTAATGATGGGAAGACGCACTCACTAGCTGTGAAACCCACAAATGATGCAACTGCAAGTAGCATGGAAAAGTCTATGTGTAAGTGAAAATTATGTATGCTGCTACCGAGAGTTGGAGGGGAGTTGGAGATGTGAAGGTGTCTGAGCCTCGTTCACTGCTGCTGTCATACCTTAATGTCCTCTGTACTCTATGTGCTTCATCAGAAGGATGCGGCTTCTGATAAAACAGTGCCCCTTTCTTCATTTTAATTCCTTGCTCAGAAATCAAAGAGCTGTCTGGAAAGTGGGCAGAGCAAAAAGGAGAAATGAATGAATCACCGAATGAGTTGGTGAAGACTTTCTAAGCAGTTCTTCTAATGCTTTCCTCAACCTCAAGAAGAGGAATATCATGGGAGGAATAACTTTATCATAGTATTACAGTGACCCTTTTAATGGAGAGGATTATGTCACCCTGTAGACTGTTACCCTAGGCAGTGACCTTGTCTCCCCTGTTACGATCTCTTTTGCCTGTGGCAGCAATGTTGTGGTTTGAAGTTCTGCCGTGCTTCTCCTGGGGTGTCTTGGGTGTGACTAGGTCACACTGCTGCAACCACGGCACTGAATGCGGATAGATGACTGTGACGGTAGAAAAGAGTCAAGGCAAAGAAAAAAGACCTGGGGAGGGAAAAACAGAGGAGAAACTGGGGCAGAAGGCAACTGATCTAGAGAACTTACTGAGTCCTTTGGTGCAGACTGCGTCCAGTGCTGGAAAACATGAAAGTGTTTCAGAGAAGACGTAGATTTACTCTTTCTTCTCCTGTGCTGTAATCAGATATGTATTTCATTTACTCTTCCGTCTTCTTCCCCTCTCTTCAGATATATAAACTTGGTAGTAGGAAGTTCATCGTGTTCCACAAAATTAGCACATCTGTAATTTATATGCCTTTTAACTTCTAGTTATATTTTGTAACAGAAGAGCTGAGGGTCCCAGCAAATCATTTATGGTACCAGAAAGCTGTGGGAGAAGATTGCTTACTTCCTAATTCAGTGTGACCCAAAGTAGTGAGAGAAATAACTTAGCCCTAAGTTGTTTCCTCTGGAGTGTTTTATACTGGAGTGGCCCACAGCAATAAGTGCTTAAGTGGCATAAGGGAATAGAGTATATAACCAGAGATGATATCTTTTCTAATAGCATTTTTAAGAATTAAAGAATATGACTTAGAAAATAGGATAACTGAAGCACAATGAGCTAGAAAAGGAGCTTTCTCATTAGGGGACAGACTAATGAAAGACTAAAGTTATCAGCTGTGAGTTTTACTTAGGAGTAAATTTTTTCCTTCAAACTTCTTTTTGGAGATTCACCAGCCTCTTCCATGCTTCCCATAAGCTCAGACAGTCATCTTGTCACGTTTGACATGGATATATACTACGCTGAGTTTAAAAAAAAAAATAATACAGCGTGTAATGCATATCTAGCAAAACCATATGGGGCAATGTCTCCCCTTGGATTATGAATCTTGAGAAAGCATAAAGCAGTTCTTCAAGGCTCTGTGTATCTGGAGGAACATTTGTGTTGTTACACAAATTCATTTTTCTAAACATAGAGAAATTTCTATAACAATTTTGGAAATGTGCATTAGCACGTAGAATCATTATTGTAGGAAAACTTGATCTGTTGATTTTACTTCCATGGTGGACTCTTTACAGTCTGTATCATTTCCACTCCACTTCACTGATGGTGGAAAAGCTTTTTTCATGGTTTATTTAGCAGAAAGTCATTTTGATTAGCAAGATGAGTAATACTTTACAGCTGTTTGCAATTACTGCATCTGTTGTATCAGTGGATTCAAATATTGGAGGCTATATTGACAGAAACGTGAAATGCAGTAGAAATGGGTACAAGAGGGGACACACAGACGCACATGCACGCTTCATGGATCTAGTCATGTTAAGAGAAATCAAACAGCATGTTAATCTCAAATCTGTGACACAAACTCAGAGCTGGATTTAATAAATTTGAAAAGCAGAATTTCCTGTTTGCAGGTGTAGAGGTTTACTAGAGGTTTTGTCCCAGACAGCTTGGTGTAAAAGCCTCGCACTAGTTGTGCTCTACTAAAATACAGTAAAAGTTTTGCCATTCACTCTGAAGATTAAAACTGGATGCCACACAGATGGGAAAGCAAAACCAAGTATCTGAGAAGATCTGGAGACTACATACAGTCTATATACACAAAACTTTACACCTGGAAGCTTAAAATAAGGGATAGGGTTTTTAATGCTTCTGACCTTATTCCTCCAAATACACAGCTCTCTTCTATGTTCTGCCTTCTAAAGAAGGGCTTGGTTTATTTCAAAACTTCTGGTAAATTCTTGCCTTATACTTTCCCGAGTAAGTCACTTTGCCATTCCATTAGTCCACATTAGTGGGAGTTTCATGCAGGGGAGAAGCAAAAGTGATACCAGGCAAGCTGGATGAAATAATACCCCTGTCAAGGTCTACCACAGTGGGGTATGTCCTTCATTTAGTTGAAAAGGTGAAATGTTTTTATGTCTGGACCACATTATGATTATAAGTAAGCGGAGTAATTATTACAGAAATAATACTTTAATGGCAAACTGATATTCCCACCTCACAATTTTCTCATGGGCAATATAACATTTCTTCCCTGATTTTAATGTTTCTATTTCTTTGTATTCCACAGGCTACTTTAAACAAGTCGTTTTAGTCCAAGACTCTTCAACTGTTCATATGAGAACATCTCTGGGCAGAATCTAAGCTTCTTGGCTCTGTGAAATCTCTGTGCTCTTAATGATACGGATGAGTAGGTGATCTGGTCTAATAGTTTTGTTGCCATCTTTCAGGATGAATTTCAGAGTCCTCTGGATTTATCCACGTTCAGGGCGTTCTTGGAAGCCTGGTGACTCGAGTGAGTTCGTGCCTCTGTAGCATTGGAGTACCTCTAGAGTACTGATTTCACTGCATCATTCACCATGATTTGGTCCTTCTCTCCAGACATAGTGGTTATTTGTGTTGTCATTTGATTTAACGTCAATTTCTCTGGCTCTGAAGTATTCAGAGTCACCTGCGATTGCAGGAACAGTGTCTCTGCCCGTTCGGATTTGTTTGGTACTTCTTCAATAACTAAACAGAAATGAGGCGTTGCTGGGTGTTCTGAACTGATGTTTATTGGAATAAATAAGGGCCATGAGACAAAATCAGAGCTCCACTGGAGAATGTGAAGTTTGCCACTGGCTGTGGGGTGGAGGCTTTGCCCTGGGTGCGGCTGAGGTGTTCCCGCAGCAGCACTGGAATCCAGCTCTGGGAACAAGCTCTGCTCACCACCCCAAGCCAAATACTAGTTGGGTGTATAAATGATGGATGTATTCCCTTTAGGGACCCTGGGAAAAAAGGTATTTATAAGAGTTTTGATTCCCCGCTAAAATTGGGTTGGGATGGCTCTTCTATGTTATTAAGCACACATACTGTCTCCATCCTTGGATATGGTAATAATATTTTTGTCTCAGCCTTGCCTTTAGAAAGATTGATGTTGTTTACAGTGCTTTCTATGAGTTTGTATTGTATCAGAGTCCTGACGTTCATCAGTGAAATTTATGTGATGCATTAGCTTGTCTATTTCTTTAGGTTAGACAGAAATGAACTGGGCAGATTTTGATGTATCTCTATACATGAGACATCTTAATGCCACATTTCTTTCACCCATTACAGACTACTGAAAATAAGTACATTCTTATAGCAAGGATTAACACTGATCCCTGTAAGGGATCTTACTGAAATTTGGTCTTTCTCATTTATAGGCAGAACTATCTTTCTAGAATACTCTTCCCACCTCTGAAGCAACAGCTACAACCTGTGGAGTCGAGTCTGCATTGTTTACAAAGCGGAAAACTCTACGTGAGTGGTCACTGTAGTTCTCCCAAATACTTTGTGCAATTATTGATGTGTCAGGACTTCGTGTCAGTGTCTCATTGCATATTTACAAATGGTGGAGGAAACTTGTTCTCATCACAGAATGAGGCCCAAAGTCGCCTGAAGAAATAAACTAATCCACCTTCCCCCAAACAGGATGAACTCTACTTGTTGTATTCCAGCCTTTATTATATAGCTGTAATTGCTTGAGTATTTTGAAAGCCACATAAATGACAGTAGATAGAAAAAAATATGATGATTCATGATTATAAAATTAAATAGGAGTACTGTCTGGGAGAATCAGACTTACTAATTAACAGAATTGAGAAGAAAGGACTAAATTATGAGATGTTATTTAGAGTAGATTGTAATGTGACAAACTGTTCTAAAAATCTGGCTGCAAATAAAAGCCTTTTACAGATAGAGAGAGAGATCACTATAGCTGCAAAATTTAGATTCAGGTGCATTCACAATCACAAACAGCAGCACCTACGCTGTACTGTTAAAGAGTCTTTTCCAGCTCAGCTTGATGGGCATGTTGATGCAAGTTTTACAAAGAAAACATAATTCATTTCTGCCAGTGATGGAGATTTTAACACTTGCTTGAAATAACTGATAATCTGGCACAAGACAGTTAAAGGATTACTGCACAGTATTTCATTTGACTAATAACAAAAGCTGTTTAAAAACTCTGAGAACCATGTTTGAAGTACAGTGAAGAAGCATTGTTTTAATGAATTTTGCAACAACTATAATAATTGTTTTTTCACTCATACCATACTATTTTCTGTTCTCCACAAATCAAAACAGGAAGAATGACCAGATAATTCATTTGAACTCACTAATACTGTTCCCACACGGGATGGGGGACAGGTGGTGAGAAGGATCTGTGTATACCTGAGAAGGCCATAACTGAGATGATCAGAAAACTCCCATGGAGGTAAGTCCAAGAATGTCTAGGTAGAATCCAGGGCAATACTTTAATGCTCCTCAACATGTTTTTTACATGTACTCATATTCCTTGTTTCTTGCTGATTTGTGACAGTAAAGGGGTGTAACTGCCTTTTACCCATAATCTCATGTCATATGTCACATATCACCCTGCTTATAGAATCATAGAATCATAGAATTGTTCTGGTTGGAAGAGACCTCCGAGATCATCGGGTCCAACCATTATGCTTAGGAGCAAACCTTATGTAGGAGCACCGTCCAGCACGTTTTCCTGTGCAGCCTCCAGCATTTTAGTTGCCTTTGCAGTGCCAGGGTCAAACAGAAAAGAGGACTCGGAGGTCCCTAGGAGGGTGCAGTCGTTTCCTACTGCAGAGAGGAGATGGGATGTTAAAACTCTCTGAGCTCAGGCTGTCTGTAGGGTTCAGTAGGGATGCCAGAACTGTTCCACCAGAGCAGTATACAGGCAGCCACAGAGCACATTGGAAGGGCTTCTTGCGACATATATGGCCTCCTCAGCTGAGCTAATGTGCTTGGAGGAGTTGCACCTTTTGCCAATCAAGACTCAACCCAGGTCACAGGCTGACACCAAGATGTGTCACCAGTACAATTTCTACTGGTGGTACCTGCTACTGTTGCAAGTACTCAGTAAACTGCCCCTGTGGTTTTGGTTGCCCCAGCAATTTCAGACGCTTTGCTCACCTGTGGAGAACAAGAGCGAGCAATCTCTGTGCTCCCCAGACGACTGGCAGCGCGGGGATTTGCAGATGTGCACTGGCCTTCAGCAGTGGCCGAAAAGAGATGGGGACCGCCCAGGTGGTGGAGCAAAGGGGCAGCACACAGTCTTGCTCTCAGCATGCCAGTTGCACAGTGGAGAATCCCATAATGTCACATATTCCTGAGGGAGTGTAAATAGATCTAGGAAAGTCAAAATGCGAGGGAACCTAACCTGCACTCAACATCCCTCCTTTCTGAATTAGACGTTGCAGCTGAAGACTGAAGCTCTGTGTTAGGAAGAGGGCAGAAAGGGTCTCACACTTGCCCTATCTAGACGCATGCGTAGAGTGGGAACAGACCTAGTGCAAGACAAAATTCCCCCACCCAGGATTAAGAAGCAACATCTCATGTTTCATCTAGATTTTCTCCCTCTGCTTTCTGCTTTGATTTTTATTTTCTTTCCTGCCATTCTTGTAGATCTGGATGTCTGTGAGATAATATTCCAGCCAGTCTGGGGAGCTGTAAATGTTGGCTAATTCATTCATAGGTTGTGCTCTGAAAATAACAAGGTTTTATCAGTGTCGGGCAATGTGGCTTTTACCATTTTGGAGATAGGGAAGTCATATCTATCTGCTCTGCTAGAACACTTTTGTGCCATGTTGAACAGCTACAAAGGCACACTTTTTTACTAGAACTGTGGTACTAGATTATGATTAAAACTGAAGCACATCAGGAATCATCAGATTTTGTTACATAAATATTAAATAGGATTTTTTAAAAAATAACCAAACCGGTCACATCTTAAGTGCTTAAAATGGGACGTGTGATTTCAAAGTGCTGAATGTTGATTAAAAAAAGAAAGGGGAAAACATTTTTACACTGAAAAGTGGGTTGTGTGCCCTCTCCAACATTAATTTTCAATTTTACATGCAAGGCAAATTAATATTTATTTATGAGTGGGGTCTGCCTATATCATGCAAGTTCTTTGTGCAGTTTTGAGGTCATTTTTGTAGTTCAATATTTTCCATTCTGTCACGCATTCATTCTTCTCATTTCTTCTTTTTTTTTTCTTACCAGTACATAAGTGAACACTTCTGAACTGCACACCACAGGGGACATACAATTCCAAAAAGGGCAGAGACAGATGGAAAAGTGGAGTTTCAACCTTTACAGATAAGAATGTGTGTCCATTTAATAATAATTAAAAAAACCACCAACCACATAGTGGTTTAACCCCATATGGTAACCAAATACTACGCAGCCACTCCCTCCCTCCCTCCCTCCCTGGTGGGGTGGGAAGGAGAATCGGAGAGAAGGGAAAACTTGTGGGTTGAGATAAAAACAGTTCACCTGGACAGCAAAGGAAAAATATAAAAAGTATATTAATAATAATATAATATAAGGATAATAATATATAAAATGAACGATGCACAATTTCTCACCACCTGATGACCGATACAGCCCATCCCGAGCAGCAGGCAGGGAGCAGGGGTATTCCCCCCCCTGCCGCAGCTATCCCAGAACAGCAAGTTCCAGAGAGAGCAGGCAAGGGGAACGAACAGACGAACGAACGAAAAGGCCTGAACGAACGAAAAAAGGAAAAGCAGGGAACAGAAAGCAACCGGAAGGGAACATTAAGGGAAGTGGCCCACCGGCCGACCCTCACTTATACTGGGCATGACGCCTATGGTATGGAGTATTCTCTCTGGCCAGTTTGGATCAACTATACTGGCTATACCCCTCCCAAGTTTTTGCACCTGCCCATTAGCAAAACCTGGGAAACTGCAAAATGTCCTTGGTCGTTCAGCAGCAACCAACAACATCAGTGCGCTATCACCATTCTTCTCACACTAAATCCAAAACACAGGAGCTGCTGGAGACAAAACTAGCTCTGTCCCAGCCTAAACCAGGACAACCCAACTCAAAAATATTTTCAGAAAATTGAAGTCCCAACAATAGCTTGCAGGAGCTATGGCGCAGCAGAGAATTATTCTATGACCAGCAACAACAGTAATGGCCCAAGAACCTATGCTGCCACTTGATAGCTGCGTACACACAAAGAGCCAGTGCAAGGCTTAGATTTCTTTGACCTGTTTCTTTACGATAAAAGAAATCACTGCTTAATGGTAGAAAACTATGAACTTGAATAAAACAGAGAAGAGGGTAAAAGGGAACAAGAAGGGAAAAAGAAAGGCTAGGGAGATTAGGAAAGCTAACTGTCTCTTCCACTGGAAAGATGTTTAGACAAATAAAGGTGACATTTCTACTGTCACACTTACCCATTTGCATTTCTCCCCTCCCTTTGCACAGTAAATACATACCTGAAGAGAGATGCCCTAACTTTGGTGTCTATTCCCTTCTCATTCTGGGGACGGCCCTGGGTGAGGCTATATTGTACCTGCTTCCAACAATTAAAATAGCATTGCCTTAAACTGAATTTGTTAGCTCAGAACATGAGAAAGAAGTGTGAGTGGAAGAAAGGAGTCACTTTTCTCTTTCTTGGCCTCTTCACTATTTCCCCCTTCTGCTTCTCTGTTCCCAGTGGCATGAAAGCCTCACCCAGCCTCAGTGACCTCCACTGACAGGCTGCAGTCCGCAGTGGTTTTCCCGCTGCTGGGGAGTTTTTCAAACCAGTGGCCCTCCAGCCACGTGGTCCTACTTCAAGAAGAATCAAAATGTTCACTGCCATCAGCCCCTAGACGCGGAGTCAGCCCTGGAGCCTCAGTGTTTGCTGGGGCTTTACTATGCCGTGTGAATCATTGGAGTGCGCTTGCTGGCCAGGAGGTTCTGCTGTTGTTTCTAGAGAGAGCTGTAAAGATAGCAGAGCTTGGAGAGAATCGGCGCTCCCTTGGCCTGAGCCCTAAGGCCAAACCTTCAGCAAACTGCTACAAATTCACCCACAGAAGATGGGGCACTTCTGGTTTCACATGTGAGCACAGCCTTCACGTGAGTCAATGTTGGTGCGCACGTGCCAGGGTGCTGTGAGCCCAGGAAGTTTGTTGGGAGCAAGGCGAGGCTTTTGTAAGTAGAAGCATCTCTATGGGAACTGCTAGAAAGTTTTGTCCTTGTGTCCAGTTCAACTACTTTGGATTTCCTGGGAATATGTTTCTTAAGAAGATGGTAGAAAAGACCTATCCAGAACTATTTCTTGTCCACTAAACAAAAGGCATGGATGTATTTTTCTGTCCCTTACCATTTCCCATCTCTCAGTAGATTTTTCCCTTACAGTCTCCTCGTAGATCTCCCTTCTCTCACCTGTGGCCTTTCCAGCAGGATCCCTTACAGTTTATCACCCAGAAGATGCCCTTCCTTCCATAAGTCTCAGCTTGCTCTTTTCCTTTGCCGCAATTCTCCTGAACTCTCCTTATTAATGTAAAATAAAAAAGACATAACTTGCATTACATACTCACAGGAAGGCCCGCAAATTCTATAAAAAATACAAAGCTGGAAAAAAAGATGGGAAACAAAGAAAAGAATTGAAATGAGTTGCTTAAAAGGTTTGTGAAAGTGTGAAAAGACTTACTTTGGTTGTCCAATATTTGTCATTCATTTAATCAATTAATTTACTTCTCACAGCCAAAACACTGCCATTAAAAAGGCTTACTCAGATGCTTTACCCTGTTCATATTGATTCATTTTCAGTGAAAATATCAATATCTTTGTATAGATCTAGACCTTAAAGTTACTTAATTATTGATTGAGAAACAGTTGCTCAGACTGAGCAGGCAGATTTCTGCTGTGTTCAACAATAATAAGAAACCAAGCTTTTGCATGGATAGACATTGTGTAGGACCATCCTTATTCAGTGTATTACTTGTCAGAGGGGAGCGGAAGTCTACCAAAATGACTTTTCTGTGACCTAGTGTGGTCAACACTTCCCATTTCGTTCATCAACTATTGAAAACAAAATTAGGGAACTGTGTACCCTTTTCAGTAATTGTTTCTTACTGTCACTCTGAAGACAGAACGAACTTTCCCAGTGAAAACTGTAATAGTAAATAATGCATTCAAATCATGTTGCTTTTCTGGCAGCCTCCAAGCATATTTTTGAAGCATGAGGACTATTATATGTTGAGATGTAATTGAGTTAAACGTTTGGTGGTTTTGGTGACCTGTGAGTTCTGCTGAAACAACTGATGGTGAAATCTTCGTAATCAGGAATCGGAGATGAACAGGGTTGGAGTTAATCTCACATTCTGTAGCTAATTTCTTGGTTTGTAAGAAAACTTGGTGTTTTGATATTACCCAGAGGAAAAAAAAAAAAGTAAAAGAAAAAAAAAGAAAAAGTTTTCTAATGACCATGATTGTAAGTGAGAAGGACAAAGCTGGACCCTAAGATTTCCTTGGGTTAAGAGGAAAACCTGCTGCTGTGAATGCAAATGAGGTGGTTCTGTGCAGATCCTGCACAAAGGTATATCAGGATAACTAGATATAACTAACCTGAGTCACCCAGTGCCTCTGTAGGACTTTCTAAGTCTTAGCCTCTTGCACTTCACAGCCATGGGCTAAATGACAGGTTGCAGACACTGTGTGTGACAGCCAGAACTGGCTCAAGGCTCCTCAGCAAGACTAGCAAACCTGAATGTTGTCACCCCAAGAATGAGGGTTGGGGCCAAGGCAGAAGCCTGGCCCTGCATCCCATAGGAAGGGGAGGAGGGCAAAGAAGGAGCAGAGCTGAGGTCTGCGCTCCAGCAGTATCTCCAACACTACACAGCCGAGTTTTTTCTTTGGTGGTAGCAGCAGCACAATCCTGTATATCCAAGTGCCTGCTGTAGGGCAATCGGGTGCTGGCAAGGAGTGTTTTTAATGTGACCATGGTTTTGCCAGTGTAGTGCCACAGGTGGTTGCCATTTCTGTCCATACCTGGAGGTGACCTTGTGGCCAAAGCATTAGAAATACAGAAGCAATCATCCTACATCAGCCATGTCTGATCTCTGACCTGGGGCAAGAGCAAATGTTTCAAAAGAGGTAAGCGATCATAGCACGAACAATACAGAAGAGTCTGCCCATCATGACTGAAGTGGGAAATAAAAATCTGCAATTTGCAGGTAACGTCAGTTCTGGAATGATTTTGATGCAGATTAGTATGAAGTACTCTCTGTTTTGTTGGGTTTGGGGTTTTTTTTCCAAATAATTTATAAAAGACCATAATTCATTGACTCAAAATACTTAATGGTAATGATGCCACATTTACAAAATACTGTATCTGACATTAATCAGACTTTACTGTCTGTCTGTCAAGGTATCACTTTCAGTAGTTCTCTAGGTGGGATGGACCAATTTGAAAATGCTTGAAGCTCTACAAGACTTCACTGCATCCAGCACACACAGCAATGGAAAGTTGGGCTGGAAGAATGCAGTGATTTGAACTGGCTATCAGTTGTATCGATGATGACAATGTCAAGATCAGTCTATCTGTCTATCAAGATCCTCTGAGTCAATTGGAGAACCTAGTCACTGGTAAGTAAAGGCCATATCAGCCTTATATGTTTTAGATCCTCGATTCTGAAAAAAATAACCTGGGTAATAAATGGAAGGCCCTTAATCTCACATGTAAACAAGAGCTGTCCAGTGTACAACTGGGTCAAATGAAGTCTTGAGCTGATGATGTTTCCAGAAGGAAAAAACACCACCATCAGCATGACTTTTCCCTGGACGTTCTGCAGTTTTAGAGGTTTGACAATATCGCGTTCAGAGGAATGACAACATGAATTTAGCTAAGAAAAATGTAGTTTAATAATGTTTGAAATAATTTGTTTGCCTTGCAGCATATATGACTACTAAAGATAGTAACATATCAAAAATAGAAAAATATGAGAATAGGATAGATTATAAATGGGGGTTATATTTCCCCTTTTCCAGTCAGTGGGACTTCACCGGACTGCCGTGACTTCTCAAATATGATGGATAATGGCTTAGCAGCTTCATCCGCCAGTTCCCTCGGGACCCGCGGATGCATCTTGTCAGGTCCCATGGACTTGTGCACCTTCAGGTTCCTTAGATGGTCTCGAACCTGCTCTTCTCCTACAGTGGGCGGTTCTCGTTCTCCCAGTCCCTGCCCTTGCCTTGTGCGACTTGGGCGGTGTGGCTAGAGCACTTGCCGGTGAAGACTGAGGAAAAAAAGTCATTGAGTACCTCAGCCTTCTCCATGTCCTGGGTAGCTAGTTCTCCCGTTTCCTTCCGGAGAGGGCTCACATTTTCCCTAGTCTTCCTTTTGTCACCGATGTGCCTATAGAAGCTTTTCTTGAGTCGCCAAGGGGAGCTGGAACAAGCAGAAACATTGGAAAACAGAACATTTAAATTAGAAAAGTTGCAGAGTTCTGAGGCTTATTGTGTCCACAGGACCTGACTTTGCATGAAGTTACGATGTTTGCTGTTCAGTTGTTAGGACGCTAATAAAGAATAAATCCCACTATGATAAAGTAAAGGCATCTGTGTAAAACTGGCATGTGATCAGAGTCAGGCCAGGTTACTTTATACTGCAAATCGGCCAAGAAGATAGTAGACCATCCCTTTTCATATGTAAGGAATGATAATTGGGCTACATTAAGAAAGATTGCTTAAGACATACCCAGTATGTATGAGCCTATTTACAGTATATCTTCAGAGCAAATCCTCCATTTCAAATGCCAGAATGAGAAACAGAGATTAAATTTGTGCTTTAATTTGTTTTGGTTTTGTAATGTCAATTTTCTATTGATTTTAATTACATGTCATTGAATTCTGGGTTGCAAATAGCTCTCTCTGCTCTGTGTATGTGTGAAGGGTGCAAGGCATTCTTTTAGAAAGATCATATTCTTCCCTGACTCTGTTCTCCATATTCACTTTTGCCTGCACGTGCCTCTTTTCCCCATGGAGTTCATATGCAAAATGATGTGGTACTCTGGCTATCCTGTGTTCAGCAAAAACATTACAAATACTACCTGTACGTTGGCATCTACATGGGTTTGGGGAAAATGCAAATGTCATTGACAGGGCACACATAGGAGTTTCTTTTTAATCATGCCGAGGAGCAACACTCGTTTTGATGAAGACCATGCACTTTATTTTACCCTATGCCATGCATCAAAGAGGAAGTCTCCACGAGCGTGTAGAGCACAGGAAGTAATTGGTTTTAAAACAGTGTGAGGAAACTGCCTCAGCAAAATCTACTGTCTTGACAACAACTTCTTTCTGTTGGTGGCGTCTCTGGAGAGTACATCATTTTCTATCTTTGCATGCAAAGATGAGAAAAAACTGATTGGAGACTTTAAAAGGAGGAACTAACGGCTAATGCCCGTCTTCAATGAACTGTCAGTTATTCAGAGCTGGGAGGTAGATCCAGAGCACAAAGACAACTTCCTGCACAGACTCATTTTTTCCATAATACTCTAGGAGGAGCAGACCTGAGATGAATGGAAAGTTTAAATCAACTTACATTTTTTGACACTGACCAATTTGACAAAGATGGCCTTTTTCTGAAAGGAAACTAATTTCTTTACGATAAGCTTGAAAATCATCTCAGTGTCTCCTTCTTATGCAACATCCATGTAATCCTGGTGACTCCCTGGGTTACCTGAAGAATAATTTATTAAGGGAACAGTCAGTTCAATTTTCTTATTTTTGCTTGGTCTTTATTTTGAAAATTCACAGAAGTTATTAAATTCCCATATGGTTCTCTTCCTTTCACTGTCAATATGTTGATGACCCTGTGTCTTTGTTGGCTCTGCTCAACAGGTGGAGCAGCAGTGTCCGTATCAGGACATTCTTTCAGCACTGATCCAGAAGTGAGAAAGCCCTGCATGAATCACTACCTTCTCCTAAAATCCTGCAGCAAGTTGAGTATATAAAAAAATCACAGGTGTCTAAACACAGATTTCGCGTATAATGAAATGGTAAGGCTATCTTCCATATATCTGGAAGGCAGCGTCTGCTTGGAAGCAGGAAATTCTTAGGACCTGATTTCCAGATAACCTGTGCATGGAAAATGTGAGTCTATTGAGCATCTAACTTTTGTGTGACTTAGAATGATTATTTGTGTGTGCAGGTACTGTACTTTGCACCTGACAGCATTCTAAGACTGCGTATACATTAGGAGCAAGGTTATGCATCTGTACATGAGCCTTTAACGTGGTTACTGTTCATTGCTATGACGAAAGTGTTTCAGCTAATGTGATGGTTTTTGCCTCGTATACCCTTGTTGTTGTTTTGGATATTTTAAAGCTCATTATTAAATCTTAAAGGCCCAATAACTGAACTGAGTAAAATAGCACAGCGCTCTGACTTCAGTAGAGAGCGCCTGATTTACACCAGCTGAGAATCTGATTGTCACTTTTGAGCTATCATAATTGCTTAAGTGAAACAGCCAAAGTAATTGGTGCAAACTAATACAACTGATGGAAAAAGATTCAGTGTTTGTCAATACTGACTATGCTATGGAGAACCTAATCAATGAATTAGTCTATCAATTAATTAGTCTAGGCAGAAAATGACTCCCTGTACCGTTAGTCCATGAAAAGATCAATAAAGTCAAATGTCTAGTTTAATGTTTCTCACATAATGATTATATTATGAGAAGAATAAGAAAAACAATGTTTATACTGTTTCAATTACAATTTTCAAGTGTTCAATTAACAAAAACATACCCAGATAGTCCGGTTAGAAAGATAAGAAGCACAAATTTCAGGGCTTTAATGCTATAAAGTTATTTGTCCTCCTGTCTGTTTAAGCTGCATCTTCAAGGGACTGATATTCCTACAAGGAAATGATAGTCTGGTATAAGGATTCACGTATGCTGAACCACCGTTTTGTCAGTTCTCCGACGTGGGAAATCGTGGCAAGAACGTCTGGCTTTTAGGCCAATTCCTTCATTTTGGCAGGGGTTAGACTGAGCCACCTCTCTGGGATGACTTTGGCAGTTCACAGCTGCTGTTGTGTCAGCATCAGAAACACACTAGGCAGAAAACTGAGAACTCAACCTTTTTCTGTTTTAATTGGCTGTAGTCTTATTATTTCTGCTAAGTGTGGCCTGGTCACCCACACTTTGAATTTTGCATATTTATAATTGACTTTACAGCAAAAATAAGCAAATACATTTTCTGTTACAATCTGGTGAAGTCCCTGATTATGAAGCCTTTAAAGTCTGGCTGTTTGCCCTGTAGTATGAAAGTGAAGTAGCCATTCTTGCTTTCATGCACACACACATTTGGTGGTTATGAATTTTAAAAGTATGCATTGCACTGCAGGAAAAAAAAAAAAAAGAGTTTTGGATATCACCTGTATAAAATGCAAGAAGTGAAAATCATGTGGAAACCAAAGTCACTGGCAATTAGTCAGGCTTGGAGGCTGATGAAAACAGATTTTGCAAAGGGGGATGAAAAAAAATTCCAGATTACCTGAAAATAAGATTTTACTGAAAGGAAAAATTTGTTGCAGTAATCCTGTGATAATCTGCTGTAATGAATACTAAACATATAGCAAATATCAAAATAAGGGTATCTACAGTCAGTGAATAATTACTGCTTTGAGGTGATCTAGGCTTTGGTGAACATGCAGATTACTTTTAATGTTGGACATAACCTTTTACGTTTTTCAATCCATTTCCAGACTACAATACTATCTTTAAAAGCTTAGTCTTTTGCAGAACAATAATGTGTTACTTCATGTTTCATATTCCAGTATCAATTTTTCTATTAAAAATAGATTAAATTTTAAGTAACTGGTGATGATATGTTCAATAAGAGCTAGCTGGATGAAAAATTAATGTCTGCAGGCCTCCTGTTTTGCAGGGATTAACTGAACTAGCCAGAAAAAAAATTTAAATGTACCTGGTTTTCTCTGTTTCAGCATATTCTACCTAAAACTTGTACTTTCTACATGCTTTAAGGTATCAAAAATAAAATAATGGCTCTCTTTGGTGTAGGGAATGGTCACTTCCAAGCTGTTGCACAGGGAGTCATGGGAGATACGTGTCCATGTCACTTTGTGTCCTCCGGAATGACTAGTTTTGAAGCAGAGGATCCCACCCGTATTGCCACTGTGGCAACGATGCAGTTGTGTTACCTCTTTGCAGGAGGTGTCTGGAGCCTGCAGAACAGCCTCCCAGCAGATGAAAAACTGGTGATAGAGGGAGTAGATATATTTAACCTAATTTTCATATGGATGACCATTCTGGGACAAAGGAGGTAAACATCACACAGACAATCCTTTCTTCCAAAATTCACAACATAATGCTAATTTCATGTTCCTAAAATACAATCTTGTCTCAAGGATTGAGTCAGAATAAGACAATAAACTTCTCCTACTTACCCGGCTCACTTCCCAGGATGAATGTCCCTAAAAGGGCTCTTTTCTATCCAGACCCAACAGAGCATGGCACGGGTTTCCTGCCAGGGAATATCTGCAGGTTAAGAAAAAGCCTTGAATGGTTTTAGGTAGCCTCAATATCCCACAACAGGTGTTGTAAGAATATATTAAGGCTGGAACTTTTTTGGGGCATGAAGGAATTTGCTCCTTCAAGGAAAAATTTGCACAACACTGTCAGCAGGACATTTTTAATGCAGGTGTGGAACATGTGCGGACCTAGGGATCAGTCTTTTATAATGATCCTCTATGAGAGTAACCAGTATTCATCGCTGCTAGATTCTTAATTCACAGTGTCACTAATCCTGATGTGGATTATCTAAATAAACTTTTAACTGGGTATTAAACCCCCTGATGAGGGCACTACATTTACTTAACCAATAAGTTCTAATGCAGCTAAAGATAGATGAAGTAAAGATACAGCTGCATTTATCATTTCTGCAGCTGGTGGCAGGTGACATCAGTCTTCACACAGACAATTCTGGAGACACCAACATGCATGTCTAAAGATAAGAGGCTATTTAAAAAAAAACATATCAACAATCAAGTGAGAAAGAGATGCTTTTTCCAGAATGTGAATCAAAGTAAGAAACTAGCCAAATATGCTTTACAGCCAGCCAGGAAGGCAGGCACTTGGCTGCAATCTCTGATTGCCCCCCAGCATATACACACATCTATTTGGCTTTTCAGAAGAAAGAGATACTCCTTGTCTGTGGGTAAAGAGGTACCTTGAGAACTCACGCAGCACATTAGCAGAAATCCAGTTTTCTCTATTAATGGTGTTTTGCTTGGGTGGGGGACTTCCATTGCATAAAACAACAGAGTGCTGCTCCACTGGATCTGAGCAGTCACGGAGGTGGTTTAAGTAGCGGTGCAAAGGAGTTTAGCTTCTTCAGGCTTTCACATTCAAAGTCAGCCTGCGGCAGCTACAGGGTTGGCAGTTGCAGGCAGATGTATGTGATGCAAATTTCACCATCAGAAAACATTGACCCAGCTCCTTACCTCGTTCAGGATGACTCACTGATTTCACTGTGATGAGATTTCACTGGAAGAGACAAGGATCCCACACGTTGTTCACCAAACATTTCCAATCACTCTTCATATTCACATAGCACTTGTGTCCCATTTATGGGTAAGGACCAACTTGTGCTTGGCACTGAGCATGAGACTCTGTGCCCCAAAGAGTTTACACCTGTCTGCCAGATGCGCTCAGCTCCAATGGGACAAGAGAGAGCCCGATAGCCGAGCCGCACCACTTCTCTAAACATCTCTCTCTTCTTTTTTTTTTTTTTTTTTTTTTTTTAAAATAGGCCAAGGAGAGTTTCTTAAGGAGGAATTTGAAGAACAGTGAAGTAACTTTGCTGTGTTTGCAGAGAACCTTTCTGCAGCCTGAGCCTACCAGCTGGGAGAAACCATGAAAGTGCTTGTTTAAAAATACCACAGTGAGTAATAATACCACATATGGAGTGATTTCCTTGGTATTTATGATATTTTATTGGGGGGGGTATGTTTCCATTTGCATTTAAAGGGTTTAGAGAGTACAAAAATCAACAAGCACAATGCTGTGTTCTTTCCCTTTAAAGAATTTGCTCATTCAAGCTAAATGTGGGGACAAACGCTTGATGCTATTAGCCAATCTCATGTAACACTGTTATAATAAAGAACTGGAAAAAAATAAGTATGACAAAAGCTCAGCATAGCCAGGCTATGGAACCATGTTAATTTTGGACTCCAGGAGCTTTTTGAAAAATGCCTGGTGACCTGTCAGGCCCCACGTGGTTTATCCCAGGTGGCACCAAACCCCATGGACTCTGCAGCCAGGTCCCCGCCAGTGGGAGATCTGCATGCGCTCAAGTCCACCTGGAAGCTGGCGAGGAGGCAGAGCCGGCTGCTGTGCGGGTAGATGCCCTGCTGCCTGCCTGGCTCCGTGGTTAGCCGCATCTGGCCCAGCAGGAGCCAGGGGTGAATGATGCCTTCCAGATCCAACTGGGAGCAAAGAGGGCTAGTGTACACCAGCTGATAAGGCTGGCACGGATTTTCGCACTAGCGTTGAATAAATCCCCAAAGGCTGCAGATGCCAGTAAGCGTCTAAAAGTTCTAGTGTTTGTCAGAGTTGTATTATCCCAATGATCCACATCTGTTGGTTCAGCAAAATGGAGGCTGGAAGTGTCATGAGAATAGGATCTCTCCACAGAGCCCTGTAATTCTGCTTCCAGTCCCCTGAGGCAGCAGCAAGAACCGAGGTGAATAAAAATGGGAAGTAGTATTCACAGGGGGAGAAATTTCTCTCTGTAATCACAGAAGCTTTGCATAGAGTGTCATTCTTGAGTTTGAACCTGAAAAACATTTGCCTTACATTTGCCTTGGTTCCCATTTGTATTTTGAACTGAGACGTGCATCAGCTCTTTTTCCCACTGTAGTTCTTGCAAAAACAACAGTCTCTAAAGCTTGTCCAGTATGCTTCAGCAAACCAAGCACTAACACTCACTGCACTGGACCATGACCATATGTACATGCAGGGCTGTCTTTTTATTTTCCATTTCTATGTTCAGACAGTGTCACAATGTCTTTGATACAAATGATTTCATTGACTTAATAGTTGATTGTATATCGCAGAAGTTTGCAGTAGCCTCGGAGGTCATTTTTAATAACACTATTTTTCAGAGCCCAGCCGTTGCCTTCAACATCTGCAGCTATCCATGTGCTTTCAGCTGTACCGCGATCCTCTTCATGCCCTAGATAGCCCCATAGCCTGCTAAGTGGGAGAAGCTTCACGAGGGAGTGCCCACGCAACTACACTAAAGGCAGAGATCTTTCAGGCAGGACGGTGGGTACCTTTGCGTTGCTTTGTGCCACTGGAGTTGGTAGAGTTTTCACATATTGTATTTCAGCTTTTTCCTCACTCCTAATGCCCAGATAAAGCATGTAGGATCTAACAGCTGCCACAGAAGCAATCCTTGTGACCTGTCTAGATAGGCAAAGAGGTGAACTCACTTTGTCCAGAGGCCTACATATTCCAAACCTGATGTCTGATCTACTAAATCAGCTCCTTGGGTAGCCTATTGCTGCAGGAAAAAATTGGTGATTTAATTGCTGATTTTTCAAGTATTTCCTGAGTTGAACTCTGTCTAGAACTTGGCAGTACTCATTGGGGAGACATGGAAAGGAAATTTCTGTCAGCTGGAGAAGTTTGCTTATAACTGGTATAAAAATAGTCTGGTTAAAACTGTGTTTAGTGACTCATGCAAAAGAGTCTTCAAGAGTCAATTAGACATGCACAAACTAACGAACTGCAAAAAAAGGCTTTCCCTCCATTAAATGCCTCTCTGTAATCATCAATATTCTTAAAAAGTGTAATGATTTCTTATCAGTGCTTGAATGAACCGTAAAACTACCTTTTGAAATATTGACATTTCCACAATTTTGAACACAAGAATGTTTTCCCTTCTATATAGAAGTTGACGGGCCATTGTCTTGCAGTATATTTTATTCCTCCTGGAGAACATACTGTATAATGCAAATAAGTATTCACTTAGTAGCCTGCATTTTTCCCCTAACAGGTTGTATAAGGCTCCTTTGTTTCACATGCTTTAGCTTTTGAATTGAGGTTTAATCAAGGTATTCTCTTTGTGGGGTGTTTTGCATGAATAAGAGAGATAGCTGTCTTGGTCTTTGAAACTGAAAGAAATATTTCACAAATGGTTTATGCTCTCATTTGTGAGGATGTTCTATCAACATCAGATCTAAGGGATGATCTTCATCTGGGCAAATCACGGTAGCTCAGTTAATGTCAATGAACTGCAATGATTTACATAGCCAAATCTCTGGCCCCTGCGACACTCAATATCGCAAAGGAAACTATCATAAAAATAGAGTAAGCCATAGATAAAAACTGTGGTATGCGTGTTATACTGAACTTTCTTATTCTACGGTGGATTATAAGCATGGTTTATTCCATAACTAATATCTACAGCTAAATATCCACTGCAGAAAAGTCAGTGGAACAATTTTTCCATCAGAAAATGCACTTCCATCATATCTGAAACTCTTCAGAATGCCAGACTGACTTTCCCAACATCCCATATCAGTCAGAAAGAAATAGGGGGCTGGCAGAAACTCATGATTTGTCAGGCAGATTGATGTTTATGAAATAGAGTATTTCAATTCTTGCTTTTGAAAATATTCGTGTGTGTGGTTTATTTAATACTGTATTCTATTCTAGATGACAAGACAATTTAAAAACGTAAAATGTCAAAAGAAAGCATTTGAAGTGTTTTGAGACTTCTTTTTTTTCCCCAAAAACTTAGTTTCATTTGGGAAGAAAAGTAGATTTTGAAGCCTCCAAGTGCTCTCTGCAGTAGAATTTTCCCTCTCCAGGCTGCTCTACTAATGAAACTAAGTGGTTTGGGGTTTTTTTAAGGAAGAAGGCGTAAGTAACAGATCTCTATTGAATAAAAATCCCTAATGATGGAAGCAAAGGAAGTGATGGTCTGGGCAAAGAGCTGTCCATCCCTGGTGTCTCCCTCTCTGCGAGCACCAGGGCACTAGGAGTTTCCTGCTGCTGATGTTGCGTGTTCCTGCCCCTGTGCCGTCGTCCGTGGGCCCGTGGAAGGTGCCGCTGCCACTGTCTGTGCAGTCGTCTTGTAAACTGAGTAACTGAAACGATTGGATTTAAAGTCACCTTTTCTTTTGTGTCCTAGCACAGCCCATGCTGTACCTTACTCCACAGTAAGTCGCTCAGGGCTACAGTGGAGTTTCTGGTGTTGCCACCTTTGCTGGACTTGCCCTAATATTAAAAACATTCTTGAGAAAAAAAGCTGGTGCAGACACATGTGTGTTTCTTATCCCAGTCTGGACTGAGGAAATCTGCCAGTTATCTAGAATACTCATTTAATTGTAGACATACCTTTATGTCTGGTCTGCCTGTAACTACATGACAGGAAAATGCAAATCCTTCACTATGCTACAATTTAACAGCAGGACTCACCGAAGCCTTACAATATTTATTAGGTCTTTTATTTATTGTCAGTTGCCTCCTTTTAAATATGGCATGGACGCACACCGACACCTACACTGTATTTTACTTATAACAGTAGGTGTGGATCATTTTCCTAAACTAGTAAAAAGGATTTTAAAAGGTGCCTGTCAGCTGCAAAGCTTTTTATTATCCAATGTCAGTCACTGGAAATTATGTACAAACTAAAGTCAATGGAACAAAAGTTAATTATCTAGTACGGCTATTGTTACTATGTAGAGGAGCCAGCTCTTATTGATTAATGAGTCAGTGCTATGTTTGCTCACAGGAATATTAATATCTTGTGCACAAGAGAAGTCATTAAAATGAGCAAGGAAGACCTTGACTTTAAACTTAAAGTGCACATTGCTCTAGTTATCTGAATGATTTTGTCAGGTATAGCATCATAGTTATAAATTATTGAAACAAGTAGTTATTGTAAAGATAGTTCACATAGCCTGTTTTAAATTAAACAAGTCAATACACTTTTCCCATTATGTTCTGCACTGTTACAATTAGGAGACTTTAGGTGGGCAGAAAAAGAGTTAGGAGATAGGATAGGACTGGTGTATGAGCCTTTGCCTCACCTAACCCCCATCACAGCATGAGAAAACTGAGAATAACACCGTGTCCATGCTGAGCTGATAGAAAGTGTGGGTGTAGCAGACAAATGCAGGATGGGTCAAGAGAGATCTCTCATAAACTGACTGCATAGCATTGCAGATGGCCTGATAATAATTACCAAGTAGGTATTAAGACATATTTCAGAATTCAAGTCCAACACATTACCTCTTCTAATATTTCCAAAGCCACCAAATTATGCACTGAAAAACCTACGTTACTATTTTATGAAAATTTATGTTATGGCATTATGAATATAATAACACTTTACTGGAAATACAATTACACCTGCTTTTAGATCATGCTAACACCTGAAACTTAGAAAATCAATGTGGATGTACAAAGTTGAGGTCCAGCATTCATTTACTAATGCTATGTTACATCACTCTGACAGAGTAGAAGGACATTTAAGTGGGAGTATATTTTATTGCGTCTAATTTACATACTATTACTTATCCAGAGCGAGCCAAAAGTAGTCCCGGTATAAATGAGAATCAGGTGTCATGTAACTTAACAGGAGAAAATATCAGAAGGGAATACAATTTAATTATATTAAAGTATAAGTAGAACTAGGAAAAAAGGTTAAAACTTTAAATTATTGGAAACATTAAGCAGTATTTTGGGGATTTTTTGTTTGTTTGTTTTGAATATGTTGTAGGTAGTGCCTGTTCCTGTAAAGATTCAGACGTAAGCTTGAATCTACACATTGTGTCTCCTTAACTTTAATGAATTACTCCCATACTTCATGGTAAGCATATGTTTTGGGGTCTTGCCAGAGAGTATTGATCCTTCCAGGATTAAACCCCGTGCTTGGTAATACAGATCTGTGCGACCAAACCTGTATCATCTTTCCTGTGAGCCTCTGCCAACCTCAGTGAACAGTAAACCTCTCTCTTTCATCAACATAGCTAATTTCCAGGACCAACTGTTACCTTGTTTGGCTTGTTGTGACAGCAGAATAAGAGACAAATCTCCAGAAGAAGCTGATCAATTAGGAACTGTCCAGAGGATAACAACAGAAACAGCCAGTGGTCTGGAAAACATAATCTACAAGGGAAGATTGAGTGAGTGGCATAATTTAACCTGGAGAAAGAGAGACTGGGGGGGTGTAACAGACTTCAACAAATATGAAAAAACTATGGCAAGAAAGGAGGGGATAATTTGTTCAATTCATATAAATAATCTATTCTTAAGGGTAGATAGACCAAAGGGTAATCAGTTTAAATTGTAGCAAGGAAGATGTCAGTAACGAATAATTGGAGGTGGACTGCATGGTGAGGTCGAGGGGATTCATCCCTTTTTTCCTTTTGTGTTCCATTGTTTTGAAGCTTTTTCCTCATGCTGGTCCTGCAACAGAGGATATGAATGGGTTGTAGGAGGAATACAGTCTTGTCGAGAGAGTTGCAAGGTGGAGGGAATTTGGCCTCTTCATCCCACTTCCCTCTCTGTTCCAGCAACCTCTTCAGCAGGGCCCATGGCAACGTACAATATTGCTGCTGCTGTGCCACGAGTCTGGATGTGGCTGACCCAGAGCGCCTTGCAGGATACAAGAATTCAGCAGTGGGACATGCAGGTGAGAGCAGGAATGATTTTTTTAACCATTTGGAGTCTCAGCCAAATGTCAACAGAATTTCGGGTAAAGGCAGCAAAGCTGCTTCTGGCCAAGAGGATACCTCTCAGTGCAAGAAAACTCCCAGCCGCAAACAGTGAAAGATGAGAACATCTTAAAGTAGAAATTACAGAAATCTTTTATAATGGAGCCTAAATCCAGAGTACTTGTATTCCTTCTTTTCTGGACTGTGCTGGCACGGAGAGCTAGCACTTCATCCTGGGTCTAGGATGTGTGAGCGTGTGTGTGCACACAGCACCCAGGAGAACCCCGCTCCTCCTCGGCCCTGGGGCACTACATCCGTAGGGGCTGGGCTGGCACCGAGTTCACTAAGTGAGACAGTAGTCTCAAGGGGCAAATTCTGCTCTTATTTAGTCCGGCCCACCTTATTGACATCAACTTGTTCTAGCATTTCCCTGGCTGTTGATGAGCTGCCATCCACAGAACTGCAAAACAAAACAAGTGTTTCAATGCCAGTCATAATGCCATAAAAAATGACAGCTTTTCAGAGGACACCTTTAATGTTCTTGAACTGCATTACAGATACGATTTTGATAACCCGATGAATAAATATTTTGGGTCGAATTTAGTCTATTTCTAGCTCTTTTAGTCATGGGTGGGTTTTTGTTCCCACACTGCTAACTTGCAAGGCAAAAAAGAAATCGAGACAGACCTAATGATTTCAATTAAGCATCTTACATTTTTGCATTTTTTTTTAAATCCATTAAATTTGCACTGAAGTTTTAAGGTTAATAGATTACCCCTGAACCCCAAGGAAATCAAGCTTCCTGTGCCTGCCTGTCATTTACTGGAGTGGTTACTTATCTGTCAATATTTCTTCCTTTTTTTCAAGTCCCAGGCCTACTTGATCTTGTCCATTTGGCACTGCTGGAGGAATAACAAGTTTCTTCCCATCATGCACCATTCTGGGATACATCATGACAGAGAAATCTCAAAGCCCAGGTCAATTATAACAGAAGATGTGTAGCACCTCTGCCCCCACAGCGTCTTCTGGGGATCCACTTGGCAAAATGATATAAAACTATTTCCAAAGACTTCCCAGGATCTGGCACTACTTAGAACTAAGTCACCGGCAAAATGTAAGGAAATATGCATGTGCACTGCCGCTCGCCTTCCCCCTTGGTTGCCAAAGAGTCAACTAACGTTACGTGTGTGGGGAGGCGGCTGGGGCTGGCAGATTCCTCACCGTACGGTAATTACTTTTTAATTAGAATTCATTGAATACAGATGGATTCCTTCCGTACTTTCTCCCACTGATGGTTTTAATATTCCCCTGTCAGGTATTATGAGGCAGTAGCTGACAGTGAGTTACACGAAGTAATCCTGTAGCTGGTAGCGACTTACATAAAGTAACCAACTTAACCATTTGTCTTAGGTAAAATATGATCTCCGTCCTCACTTCTTTCCGTGGAGTCTGTCACCGGTGTGTTGATGTAGTGTTTGTTTACTCTCGTTCCTGCAGGAGCAAATATCATAGTTCATGTATCAAATTACTGTAACTGACTGGAGCATTTTTATTTAAAATAGTGTACAGTGATATAGTTTCATAGTGTCGTTGATGGATTTTCCGGACTTCTAATTTTTACAAGTACATAATCTGAATATCATTTATCTGAGTGTGCAGTTGTAAAATCTATGGTAATATCTGATCTCATTATAAAAATCAGCACTTAAGAATGGAATAGAGTAACTAAATCTGAAACTGACTGGATATTTGCGGTATTTTGATAGAAATAAGAAAGAATTTCAGTTTTTTTCTTTTTGCTGCAGGGCCTCTAAACACAATCTGACATGTGATGTATTTTTGAAGTCAAAGTTAATAATTCTCTTTACATAAAAAATAAATACCCCCTATTGAATACACGCTCTAAAATTAGAATTGCATATTTCTAAGTAATATACCTAAGGAAAGTGATTTATTCTAATGCAATAATGGCATAGATTTACAAAGCTTGAGTGATACAATGTTTCTCGTTATGGTTGTAAAATATTTGTTGCCACTGTGGGATTTTCTAGATCATTATTTTAAAAAAGGAAAAACCCACTTTGACAGATGAACTGGGGCCATTCTGAGCAAATCACAGATACTTCATATAACAAGGCCTCCAAAGAGGGGAGCACAGACTTATTACTATGGCAACCCAGATCAAAACACTATTTTAGTGGAGAGTTTCCAGTTTTACAATGCAATGATGATTGTTTATAGTACCATTGAAACCAGATTCAGCAAAGGTTCAAGAAATGAGCTGACAAGAGGAAAATCATTATAGATAAACTGGGGATACTTGAATGACATATTGTGGAATCTGCTATTATTTGATCAAATGATGAAATTGTTACACAAACATAGATAAATAATGGTAGCTCATACAGTCTGATGGACCATATTTTGTTAGTTGTGTTATATTGTGTATCTCGAAGACAATTATTGGTTCAAAGTAGCAAAACACAAAAGCAGAATTAATAATAGAAATCACTTAACTTCGAAAAACTCTGTCTATTAATTCTCCCTAATAATTTATAGGATTTAAATTTTACAAACGCTTTCCTTCCCAAATGTCCTGGTTTAGGCCAGGATGGAGCTAGTTTTGTTTTCAGCAGCTCCTGTGTTTTGGCTTTAGTGTGAGAAGAACAGTGATAGCACACTGATGTTGCTGGTTGCTGCTGAACCACCAAGGACATTTTGCTGTTTTCCAGGTTCTGCTAACGTGCAGATGCAAAAACTTGGGAGGGGTAGAGACAGGATAGTTGATCCAAACTGGCCAAAGAGAGTATTCCATACCATAGACGTCATGCTTGATATAAGCGAGGGTCGGTCGGTGGGCCACTAGTTTTTACTAGATCTTTTTTGGTCTTTTGGGCTTTTGAGGCTTTTGAGACCTTTAACTTGCCTTAATCCTTAAGCTTCCCTTCGGGTTGTTTTTTTGTTTCCCTATTTTTACCTTTTTGTTTTTCACTCGTTTAGCTGTTTGTTCCCTCGCCTGCCTTCCCTGGAACTTGCTGTTCTGGGATAGCTGGGGGGGGACACCCCTGCTCCCTGCCTGCTGCTCGGGACGGGCTGTATCGGTCGTCGGGTGGTGAGAAATTGTGTATCATTTGTTTCATATATTCTATTATCCTTGTATATATTATCATTATTATCATTATTAATATATTTTCATATTTTTTTACTTTGCTGTCCTGGTGAGCTGTTTTTATCTCAACCCACGAGTTTTCCTTTCTCTCCAATTCTCCTCCCCAACCCAGCGGGGAGGGGGGGAGTGAGCGAGCGGCTGCGTGGTATTGGGTTACAATTTGGGGTTAAACCACGACAGTCCTTTTTGGCGCCCAACGTGGGGCCCGAGAGCGGTCCGGCTAGCTCAGGTGAGAGAGCATCAGATTGAGGGTCCAGGGTTTAAAGCCCCTGATCAGGCTCAAAGGGTTGAGATAACAACAGACTTGACCAGAGTGTGTTAAAACAATTTGTTATAAGCATCCGTTGTATTACTTTAATTGCTGCTGGTCACAATGTTGTTTGAATTGTTTACCGAGTGCTTTTCAGAGCTGTATCGTGTATCACCTTACTGTATGCTGGTTGTCACTGTTTATGCGTGGTCTGTTACCTCTGGCCTTTTGATTAGGTTTATTGCTTCGGTGTGTGGTTTAGCACTGGCTTATGGCATGGTAAAATCATTGGTGTTTAGACCAGTTTACTACCTGTATTCATATACGTTGGGGGGGGGCGATGTGCAGAATGAAGCGTCACCAACAGTTACAGCTTCGTACTTCGGGACCAATCTGGTGGGGACTATCAGTAATTATTCCTTTATCTTTTCCTTCCCGGGGGGTCAACAGGGGGAAACTTCCTCCTTCGCTTTCTCTCTCCCCTCCTGGGTAAAAATGCCTGCCTTTGATTTCTCGTGGCCCTCTTGGTTAGTTACAGGAGTTTCTGAAAACTTGGAATACTTTTGGGATGTTCGGACCGGATTGTTACTCCTATCACTAGGAATGAATTTGTGTTTAATTTTGCTTAGAAGCCGGTGCAGGCGTAGGCTCAGGGCCACCCCAGCTCCCTGCTACAGCCCCCGCGGCCGCGCCGTCCCCCGCCACGGGCGCCGCGGCCGCCCCACGCTCCGCTACGTGTACCGGGGCTGCTCCGCTCCTCGCCACACGGGCACCGCGGCTGCCCCGACCCCGACCCCCGCCGCAGGCACCGCGGCCGCCCCAGGGCCCGCCAGGGCCCCCGCGACCGTCCCAGTCCCCGCTGCGGCCCCCGCGGCCGCGCCACCCCCCGCCATGGGCGCGGCAGCCGCTGCACCCCCCGCCGTGGGCACCGCGGCCGCTCCACCCCCCGCTCCGGCCGCTGCGGCCGCGCCAGCCCCCGCCATGGCCGCTCCACCCCCTGCAATGGGCATCGCGGCCGCTCCAGCCCCCGCTGCGGCTGTGCCAGCCCCCGCCGCCGCTGCTACACCCCCCGCCGCGGCCACCGCTGCTGCCTCAATCGCTGCTACGGGCCATGGGCGCTGCAGCTGCTCCACCCCCGCGGCCGTTCCAACCCCTGCCATGGGCATCGCTGCTGCCCCAGTCCCTGCCGTGGGCACCGCGGCTGTTCAAGCCCCAGCTATGAGCACCGTGGCTGCTGTGACAGGCACTGCAGATCCACCCGTGCCGGTATCAGTTGCCCCTGTACAAAAGAAGAAAAGCACAAAGAAATCAGCTCGTCCCACAAAAGATGAGGATGAACCAGGGACATCACAGGAACAGGGAGAGGCAGAAGCAGAGATAATCACCCGACCCCTATCCCTGACTGAGCTGCGAGATATCCGTAAAGATTACAGCCGTAATCAAGGTGAGCAGCTTGTCACCTGGCTGCTCCGATGCTGGGACAATGGGGCCAGTAGCCTGGAACTAGAGGGCAGGGAAGCCAGGCAGCTGGGATCCTTGTCTAAGGAAGCAGCCATTGACAGGGCAGTTGGAAGAGAGGCAGAAGCCCGCAGTCTGTGGAGGAGACTCCTGTCAGGTGTGAGGGACAGGTATTTCTTTAAGGAAGACATTATATGCCACCCAAAGAAGTGGACCAATATGGAGGGAGGTATTCAGTATCTGAGGGAATTAGCTGTGCGGGAATTGATTTATCATGACCTGGATAACCCGCAGACACCCGTAGATCCAGATGAGGTCCAATGTACCCGACCCATGTGGCGGAAGTTTTTACATAGCGCACCATCATCGTATGCCAACTCATTGGCAACAATGAGTTGGAAAGACGATGAGGCACCACCGGTGCGTGCAGTGGCTAACCAACTCCGACAGTATGAGGACAATATCTCTTCCTCCATACGGGCCTGTGTCTCGGCTGTGGAAAAACTGGCTGAAAGAATGTGCCAGGAGTTTCGGCAACTCAAAGAGGAAAGGTCCTACTTGCCACCTGCACGGACCAGTATCTCAGCTGTTAGGAGAAAATTTTCCCCTGCTCAAGAGAGACGGTACACACGGCGAGGTACTCTGTGGTTTTACCTCCATGACCATGGAGAGGACATGAGAAAGTGGGATGGAAAACCCACCTCGACCCTAGAGGCAAGGGTACGTGAGTTGGAAAAGAAAACAGCTACAAATAAGGGTTCTTCCAGGAAAAGTGCTGCTCCAGTCTCCAGTGGGCAGTTCCCCAGATGGGGTAGAAGGGCTTCTGATTCGTACTTACAAGAAATGAGAAACAGGGATGAGATTCAACCCCATGCGTCCCACACGAACCCATTTGTTGACAGCGGGTATTATAATCAGAATTAGAGGGGCCCTGCCTCCAGCCAGGTGGAGGAGAGGGACAACCGAGTTTACTGGACTGTGTGGATTCGATGGCCTGGCACATCAGCCCCCCAGAAGTACAAGGCTTTAGTGGACACTGGTGCCCAGTGCACCCTAATGCCATCGAACTATAGAGGGGCCGAACGCATCTCTATTTCTGGAGTAACAGGGGGGTCCCAAGAGTTAACTTTATTGGAGGCCGAAGTGAGCCTAACTGGGAACAAGTGGCAAAAGCACCCCATTGTGACTGGCCCGGATGCTCCGTGCATCCTTGGCATAGACTACCTCAGGAGAGGGTATTTCAAGGACCCAAAAGGGTACCGGTGGGCTTTTGGTATAGCTGCTGTAGAGACAGAGGACATTAAGCAGCTGTCCACCTTGCCTGGTCTTTCAGAGGATCCTTCTGTTGTGGGGTTGCTGAGGGTCAAAGAACAACAGGTACCAATTGCTACCACAACGGTGCACCGACGGCAATATCGCACCAACCGAGACTCCCTGACCCCCATCCATAAACTGATTCGTCGACTGGAAAGCCAGGGAGTGATCAGCAAGACTCGCTCGCCCTTTAACAGTCCTATATGGCCAGTGCGTAAATCTAACGGAGAATGGAGATTAACAGTGGACTATCGTGGCCTGAATGAAGTCACGCCACCACTGAGCGCTGCCGTGCCAGACATGCTAGAACTTCAGTACGAACTGGAGTCCAAGGCAGCCAAGTGGTATGGCACCATTGACATTGCTAATGCGTTTTTCTCAATTCCTTTGGCAGCAGAGTGCAGGCCGCAGTTTGCTTTCACCTGGAGGGGCGTCCAATACACCTGGAATCGACTGCCCCAGGGGTGGAAACACAGCCCTACCATTTGCCATGGACTGATCCAGACTGCACTGGAGAAGGGTGGAGCTCCAGAACACCTGCAATACATTGATGACATCATTGTGTGGGGCAACACAGCAGAAGAAGTTTTTGAGAAAGGAGAGAAAATAATCCAAATCCTTCTGAGAGCCGGTTTTGCCATAAAACGAGGTAAGGTCAAAGGACCTGCACAGGAGATCCAGTTCCTAGGAATAAAATGGCAAGATGGACGTCGTCAGATCCCAATGGACGTGATCAACAAGATAACAGCGATGTCTCCACCAACTAACAAGAAGGAAACCCAAGCTTTCTTAGGCGTTGTGGGTTTCTGGAGAATGCATATTCCAAACTACAGTTCTATTGTAAGCCCTCTCTATCACGTGACCCGAAAGAAGAACGATTTTAAATGGGGCCCTGAACAACGACAAGCCTTTGAACAAATTAAACAGGAGATAGTTCATGCAGTGGCCCTTGGACCAGTCCGGGCAGGGCAAGGTGTTAAAAATGTGCTCTACACCACAGCCGGGGAGAATGGTCCTACCTGGAGCCTCTGGCAGAGAGCACCAGGGGAGACTCGAGGTCGACCCCTGGGGTTTTGGAGCCGGGGATACAGAGGATCCGAGGCCCACTACACTCCAACTGAGAAAGAGATCTTGGCAGCATATGAAGGGGTTCGAGCTGCTTCAGAAGTGATCGGCACTGAAGCACAGCTCCTCCTGGCACCCCGACTGCCGGTGCTGGACTGGATGTTCAAAGGGAGAGTCCCTTCTACGCATCATGCCACCGATGCCACATGGAGTAAGTGGGTTGCACTGATCACACAACGAGCTCGAATAGGAAACCCCAGTCGCCCAGGAATCTTAGAAGTGATCACAGACTGGCCAGAAGGCAAAGATTTCGGAATGTCACCAGAGGAGGAGGTGACGCGTGCTGAAGAGGCCCCACCGTATAATAAACTGCCAGAAGATGAAAAGCAATATGCCCTGTTCACTGATGGATCCTGCCGTATTGTAGGAAAACATCGAAGATGGAAAGCTGCTGTATGGAGTCCTACACGAAGAGTTGCGGAAGCCACTGAAGGACAAGGTGAATCGAGTCAGTTTGCAGAGGTGAAAGCCATCCAGCTGGCTTTAGATATTGCTGAGCGAGAGAAGTGGCCAAAGCTCTACCTCTACACCGACTCATGGATGGTAGCGAATGCCCTGTGGGGGTGGTTACAACAATGGAAGCAGAGCAACTGGCAGCGCAGAGGCAAACCCATCTGGGCTGCTGAACTGTGGCAAGATATTGCTGCCCGCGTAGAGAAGCTTGTTGTAAAAGTACGCCATGTAGATGCTCATGTACCCAAGAGTCGAGCCACCGAGGAACATCAAAACAACCAGCAAGTGGATCAGGCTGCTAAAATTGAAGTGTCTCAAGTGGACTTGGACTGGCAACGTAAGGGTGAATTATTCCTAGCTCGGTGGGCCCATGACACCTCAGGCCACCAAGGAAGAGACGCAACATACAGATGGGCTCGTGATCGAGGGGTGGACTTAACTATGGACACCATTGCACAAGTTATCCATGAGTGTGAAACATGCGCTGCAATCAAGCAAGCCAAGCGATTAAAGCCTCTCTGGTACGGAGGACGATGGCTGAAATATAAATATGGGGAGGCCTGGCAGATTGACTATATCACACTCCCACAAACCCGCCAAGGCAAGCGCCATGTGCTTACAATGGTGGAAGCAACCACCGGATGGCTGGAAACATATCCTGTGCCCCATGCCACCGCCCGGAATACCATCCTGGGCCTTGAAAAGCAAGTCTTATGGCGACATGGCACCCCAGAAAGAATTGAGTCAGACAACGGGACTCATTTCCGAAACAACCTCATAGACACCTGGGCCAAAGAGCATGGCATTGAGTGGGTGTATCACATCCCCTATCATGCACCAGCCTCCGGGAAAATTGAACGGTACAATGGACTACTGAAAACTACACTGAAAGCAATGGGTGGTGGAACCTACAAAAACTGGGATACACATTTAGCAAAAGCCACTTGGTTAGTCAACACTAGAGGATCCACCAATCGGGCTGGCCCTGCCCAGTCAAAACCTTTGCATACTGTAGAAGGAGACAAAGTTCCTGTGGTGCATGTAAAAGACATGCTGGGGAAGACAGTCTGGGTTATTCCTGCCTCAGGCAAAGGCAAACCCATCCGTGGGATTGCTTTCGCTCAAGGGCCTGGATGCACTTGGTGGGTAATGCAGGAGGATGGAGAAGTCCGATGTGTACCTCATGGAGATCTGATTTTAGGTGAAAATAGCCAATAGTCTGAACTGTGTGATGTTAATTACTATAATATACTGCATATAATCATTTATATTATGTATATATTGTATATAATCATGTATATAATCATTTCTATAGTTGTGTTCTATATCAAAGGTATTACAGGAAGAATCACCCGACTCAATGAAGAGCGAACTCTGATGAAACTGAGCAAAGTGCGGCAGTGATGGACTGACTTCAACAACTGGCGCACAGTCGAGATCAACACCTTCGATCTGCCAACTGCGGACAAGCTACACCAGCCATGCCAGATACACCAGCTGTAAGTTCCAGATGCAACAATCCAACAATCCGACACTGCACACCATCTCTCCTGCCCTGAGAGACTGTTAAGACAGATGGAACCCAGGATTGTGGACTAAATGAACTCAATAGACATTTTGGAGGGATGGTCCATAGACTAAAGGGATGGTATCTGTGTGTATATATTAAAGACAAAGTGGCAGTGATTAATTGGAAGGTGAGAGACCTGAGCATAACGTAAATGGTATGGAATAAGGGGTGGATACTGTCCTGGTTTAGGCCAGGATGGAGCTAGTTTTGTTTTCAGCAGCTCCTGTGTTTTGGCTTTAGTGTGAGAAGAACAGTGATAGCACACTGATGTTGCTGGTTGCTGCTGAACCACCAAGGACATTTTGCTGTTTTCCAGGTTCTGCTAACGTGCAGATGCAAAAACTTGGGAGGGGTAGAGACAGGATAGTTGATCCAAACTGGCCAAAGAGAGTATTCCATACCATAGACGTCATGCTTGATATAAGCGAGGGTCGGTCGGTGGGCCACTAGTTTTTACTAGATCTTTTTTGGTCTTTTGGGCTTTTGAGGCTTTTGAGACCTTTAACTTGCCTTAATCCTTAAGCTTCCCTTCGGGTTGTTTTTTTGTTTCCCTATTTTACCTTTTTGTTTTTCACTCGTTTAGCTGTTTGTTCCCTCGCCTGCCTTCCCTGGAACTTGCTGTTCTGGGATAGCTGGGGGGGGACACCCCTGCTCCCTGCCTGCTGCTCGGGACGGGCTGTATCGGTCGTCGGGTGGTGAGAAATTGTGTATCATTTGTTTCATATATTCTATTATCCTTGTATATATTATCATTATTATCATTATTAATATATTTTCATATTTTTTTACTTTGCTGTCCTGGTGAGCTGTTTTTATCTCAACCCACGAGTTTTCCTTTCTCTCCAATTCTCCTCCCCAACCCAGCGGGGAGGGGGGGAGTGAGCGAGCGGCTGCGTGGTATTGGGTTACAATTTGGGGTTAAACCACGACACCAAATCATTTAGTAACACCTACGTAATAACAAACATCACCTACACCTGGCGTTTAGACAGCACCTCTGGTGGGGTGCTTTTTTTCTGAAAGCGCATCAGATGGTACATGGGCTGGATAATACATGATTAATCCCATAATAACTTTGATATCAGCTAATCAGTGCTTAAAGACTGTTAATCCTACAGCAATGAACCTCTTCAAACCTCTCTCATATCTGCAGTGGCAGGACAAGGGGATTTTTTTGTGGCATAGCCTAGGAGCAGCTCTGGGCTCTCTCCAGCTGGTTTCTGCCTCATATCTACTGGCCCAGGGAAGCGAGTTGTTTGTTAACCTCCTTCCTTGCTGTAATGGTCCTAGTGGTTTCAGTGTAGGAGCCACAGGAGTCTGGGGACACTGATCTGTTTTCTACTTAGGATTACTTCTCAGTACAAGAGCTATGGATGAGGTTACTTGTTCTGGCTTCCTGTCAAGTTCATGCCATCCTTCACCTCAAGATCGTGAGCAAATCATGACCATTCCCCTTACCAACCTTCTTGCTCGCCCCACTTCTCCTCAACTTTATCACGCTTAAAAACCTGAGCTCACCTGTTCATGTAACCGGAGCAGCGTGGTTAAAGCCTCTGTTCCCACGGCATGAACAGAGGAAGCTCCTAGGGACTTCTCTAGAGGCTGTAGAAGCAGCAGAGAAGAGACAGAAGAGTTCCCAATCTGAGAAGCGAAGTTGGAAAGAAGAAAGGCAGATGAAGACTGACCCCAGCAAATTTGCTATACCTGGAAAAAGCCTGATCGTGCCTGAGCACACCCCAGAGGTCTTCCTTGTGCAGGAGGAAGCTTGCTTTGATGTTTCTCTCAGTGGGACTGGCTGATGGGACAGCTCTGAGAGCGGCAGCGTCCCAGGACCACCTGGGACATAGTCTGACCTCTCCATCCCCAAAATAGTTTTCTCTATGTGATCCTCAAGGTGAAAGTGTCTGTGAGCTCAGGGCAGTTTTATTCCCTGAAAGAACTAAGAGATTTACTTACAGAAGCCTTTAAACATTGAAGTGAAAGTACAAAGTGGATGAAATGTTTTCAGAAGGGTGATTTACTATGTAGTTTGTATATTATTGTGGGTGGAGAGAATTTGGCTCTTTATGGAAGTTTGAAGCAAAATTTTGCCTTACTTTTGGTATTTCAGATGATGCAGGAAAAGCATTTTCTGGTGTAGTCATACTTGGACCAGAATACAAAACACATCCTTTAGTAAACTGTGAAGCTTTAAGTTGTTCAAATGACACTTACCCAACAAATCATTTTGAACTTGGAAGCATTAGAGAGGTCACATTTTTACACAGCTGATCTGCTGCTGAGCAATCTTTTTTTAGGCATTGAGAACACACAGGCTTTTTTCAACACCAGATATCATGCCTCATCCGTGAATTACATTTTCCTGAGTTTATTATGACCATTTCAAGGAAAATTAAGCCACTCCATTAACATCTGAGACAGGAGCACCCTTCAAGAATCCAATCCAGTAGAGCAGTTGATGGTATTTATTGCTCTTCCCTAATGCACTTGTATTTTCTCTGCCATGCGAGGACTATTCAGACATCATCATGCAAGTATCAGGAGTGTGTTCCTTGTCTCAGCTCCTAAGAAATGGCACTGGCACATACTTAATCATGGAGCAATTATAATCTAAAAGACTTCCCAGAATACAGATTGAGTTCCCACATAAGTATAAGGAAGCAGCGAGTGTTTTCCACTGACTCCAGTATGTCCATACACTCTTGCCTTTTCCATCTACCCTCACAAACATCTGTCTTCAGCCAAGAAACAGCAACAAAGATGTCAACGTCTGTCCAGCCAAATACAGCGCTGATGTTAAAATTTTCCAAGATCGCTGATGTCCTACATTATTAATCAAGGGCCTCAGAAATGATTCTTCTGCTGACAGACTATTTAAAAAATGTCTCCTGTCTTCAAAGTATGATCAGTACCCAGTCATATAGCATGGAGTACGGATGAAGGCTACTGGGCTGAGATTCAGTAGGTAAGGACTGTGCTAGTCACTTGGAGGTCATAAGAAGCATCTGACAGAAATGGCCAAGGTAACTGCAGGTCCCTCATTGCCCCTTGTTTTTGGCACAGTTACATTTATTCTGGAACATCCCTATTTAACGTGAGTCTCCAGGAGTTCATGTAACAATAATGGCAAAGAACACTTCTTCCCTTTATTCATCCTTGCTCACCAATATTTACTTCTGGTTATCGAGCTCACCTGGTTGCCCTGTGTGGTGGATGTCCTGTGTGGCCAGTGGTAGGCAACATCTGAAAACTGTGGTCACCTGTTTCCTCGATGTTACTTCTGATAGTGCCTCCCACACCTCTGCTCTACAGAAGTTACGGGTTATGCTGAGGTTAGGGATACCAGAGAGATGATTTCTGTCTTCCTGTGAGAATTCTTGGTCTTCTCATTTAATAAAATGATATACACCAGCACAGACTCTTTTTTACCTCAGGCCCTGCTCAGTCTGACACTTCCATTCTCTTGGTCTTCAAGCTCCCTATCTGATCACTGTCTGAGGCCTCTGGTGCATGTGGGATGGTAAAAATGATCTGAGCCTGAGTTTTTCCAAATCAGTTTAAAACATCTGAAAATATGAGGTGAGCTCATCATTTTGATATTAAATAGACACAATCTTCAAGGAAAAAAAAAGCATCCAACACCCCAGTGATGACCATTCATCACCCCTCATAGGCTGGGCAGAGAAGCAATATGAAAATTTTGAATATGAAAATAGGAATACGAGAGAGAAACAGAACAACCCTCTGGCTCAGAAATTTCTCCATTTTCCTCTTGGTCATTTTCTTCAACTCTATCTCTCAACAACAACTTGTAGTAGTCAGAATGTCTTTAGCATTTTATCTCCAGCCCACAGAGCACGTAAAGACCTTTGTTTAACAGCAGCTTCCAGATACAAAATAACTCATAAATTTGAAATGCAGAACAGCTCCTAAATTTCAGAGAGCTGCCAAGTGAAAATGCCTCTGTGAGGTGCAACAGTGGCTCTGGGGAAGACTGTCTCCAAGGAAGAGCAGCACAGAGCCAGGCTTGCATGGGTCTCTGCTCTCCATCACTCACATACATGTTAAGAAATAATTGCATAACCTGCATCATCTTCATGCTTAGAAGTCAGCACAGCCCAGTTCCCCTGCCACCGGATAAATCCTCTCCATCTATCAGCTTTGTCTAAGTGCTCCAGCCAGCTCTCTGCACTCTTTTTATCAACAAGCACTGTCAGGTTAAAAAGTGGATGACTTACTTCCCCAAGCGATCTGAAGAATTCAGTGCCACAGAAATATGTTTAATGCTGGATAACCATCCACCTTTCCCAAGTGAATTTTTAATGGCCGGGGCTGCCTTCCATAGTGCGCCGACCAGAAGGAGCTGTGATTAAGCCCCACACTCCGTGATTTCCATCCAAAATTTTCCACTCAGCGGTAACAAAATCTTATGTAGTTTTCACTAAACTCTCCTCCAATTTCCCACTGGCTTTTAGTATGTGCAGATAATTCAAAATAAAGCCCCTTGTCACAGTAATATGTATTCTAGCGTAGCACGGAGGAGCTGTTTCACCATGTAAAAGCCATATTGCCAAGCTGTATTATGCTTTACCTGTCACCATGCCAGGAAACATTTAACAAGGAAGGAAAACAAGGAGAGTGCATGTGTTGCCAGCTATTCAATATAGGCCATTTACTATTAAACTGTGGAAAGGTGCTGGAGTTTAAATGCACCCTGGTTTTCTTCTGTTACTGGTAGCAAAAACCTGAAAGGTTTTGCACTGTTGACCTACTGTTCAGTGCCGCTAATTTGGACCTGAACTATCTCACTAGGTCTTTATGGTTCACTGGTCTTTTCTGAGCCTCAAGGGGGGGTTTTGTTTGTTTGTTTTCAAAAGGTTTATACCACCTCAGGAAGTGAGGTTTTGGCTGAGTGACCCGTTTTGGTGTATGTGAGAAAGGGTGGCCCAGACTGCCTGAGTCCACGGATTGCCTGGGTGAGCGGGGACGAGGCCTAGTCTCATGCAAAAACTAGGCACAACCTCTTAGGTACAAGTGTCTTGCCACTGTAATGCCTTCATCACCCTGCCAGCCCAAAGCCCTCGGGTTCCTGCTGGTGCTCCCCATGCAACATATGGTGCCTTTGAACAGCACTAACACTCACCAACAGAGAAATGCTGGAAAATAAGGGGTAGTCTAACTCTTCCCTTTTGGGGGATGCCCAACAGTGTCACCCTTCAGTTCTGCTTCCTGCTCCGGCGCTGTCTGTGCAGCTCACGTGAAGCACTGGTTCAGTGACAGCCGTGGAGCTGGGACTGCAGGACATGTCCTCCCTTTAGGTAAGTGGAAAAAACAGCAGGCTGCAGTGTACATAGTCCCAGCATCTGGTAAAGCGAACTTTGTCTTCCTTTCTAGAAAGTGGAGTGGCTTTGGTGGAAAGGATCAGACATGTCTCCTGCGCACCCCGCTCTGGACAGTCCATAGTCTGCAGAAGGGCAGAGGTCTGCCTTCGAGTTCCCACAGGCAGAAGAGGGGACAGACTCACAAGTCCTGCCTTTCAGCAAGAAGATCTGGTATGAAGCACCACCCAATAAGTCTTAGTAAGTAGCTGTGTAGTTAAGCTGTGACATTATGAGTATTTTTAGTTTGTATGACTCAATGCTTTTATTGTTTTAACTGTTTGGTTTCTATATGGTTGCTTTGGGCTGTTGTTGGAGTACTAGCATGTACAGTGTGCTTTTGGAGTAAAAATTTGGATCATGGATGCAGAGTAGTGAAAGAGTAGCTCGTAGAGAGGGCCTCTGCCAGGCTTTGTCTTCCTGAAGTGTGGAGCTGTGTGCCTCACTTCAAAATGTCCTGGAGTCTGATTTAAGTACTGCGCTGAAACCCAGAGAGACAAACGATTGTTGCAAAAATGAGGTTGATGAGTGTTGTGCGACAGCCTTGTTATAACGTGATCTACTGCGATCAGGTGTGTTACTCTGTCACTTGAGCACGTGTCAGCGTAATACGGTTTGAATCCAGGGCACAAGGGGATAGAGGTGCCCTCCATTTACAGTTGTTTCCATGTAGGAACCCTGAGCTACAGGGAGGAAAACCTGAGCTAGGCAAGGTATTATATTCTGAGCGAGACCCCGTGAGGACCTTATAGTGCTTAAAATGTGGGTGAACATTGCAGAGTGTGGCTACGCAGCAATTCTGGGCCTCTCTACAGAGGCTTTGTTGGGCATCGGGAAGAATAAGACTCCCCTGAACCACAAGAGTGGTGAGGGAAGATGGCAAGGCTGGTGCTGATGGCTATACCTGCGCTCTCCCTTCCCCTGCTGCCCCTGTAAGGACACCTCAAGCCACTGATTTGACCGATCCTTCCTTTCTCTTTAAGTGCTTTGAAAAGACTGTTTCAAAGTGGAAACAAAAGGCACAAATAGATGCAATCAGCAGGTCCATCTCCCCTTCCTCCCCCCAAATGGTGCTGTCTCACTGACCCTGGCAGTCATTTTATTGGTCCCCTCTTGACTGGCCTCTGAGTCTCCCCACCTGGTGCTCCAGTGCTAATTGGTACAATTAGCCTCTCCCTCCCTGGGCTAATTGCTAATGACTGTCTCACCATCCTCGTGGGGACCAGAAGAAACTTGCACAAGGGGGAGGGCTGCAACCACAAAGACAGTAAGGGAGAATGGGCTGGTTTGCTGCTCTCCATTCCTCTCACATTTGCTCACACAAAGCACGTAACTCTTTCTCTGAACAACATAAAACATTTCTCTGGATCATACTACCAATAAAGTAACAGGGCTCTTCAGCACCAGGGAGCCAGTCGTAGGACCTGTAGGGCCCTTCGTGGCATTTGAGCACTTGGGCTGCTAATATGCACAAGGTAAAACTCCTTAGCTGTCTGCCCAAGGTCTTTCTAAGACACGTTTTATGCAAACACCTGTCTGGAGAATATTGCTGGAAGTTGCTCAGAGGCTTGGAGTAGTAGAAAAGTTAATATCCAGATTGTTTAAAAGGAGCTGGAAACAAAAGCCCTATTCGCTCTTCAAAAGAATAGTGTGATCTCTATACAAAAAATACATGCTCTTGAAACTGCTATATCTTTGATATTAATAGAAGTATTTGCTTGTGACTATATTTGAAATGGCTTCGGATGGCAAGCTGTCCTCTGTTGTACTCAGTAGATAGGGAGCCTTGGTGAGAAGAATCTGATTAGAATTAGAGAATAGATTTATAAAAGAAAATATTGAAACTGTCTTTTCATAGTGGGACCTGACAGTATTTAATAGTACCTTTGCATTTTAAAAAATACGTTAATTAGATGTATAAATTACATTACTGCTCATAAATAGCCTTCTCATCACCTGGCATTAATGTAACCGGGATGAGCATCTGATAGCTGACTGAAGCTGACCACCAGACCTGCGATGACATGTGCAGCATCCCCAGCTCTCAGCAGAGGGCTTGGGGCTGTAGACTGAACTCTTGGGATGCAGGCAAGATCTGCACACTGGTGCCAGGATAGCTGCGGGGTTTTGTCACTGTGTGCTTTGCTTGCATAGAGGCAGTTGTTGGGATCATATGAGATACCATGGACTGCCTCCAAACAGTGCTCATTGCATGTGTGGGTGCAAGGTGACAATATACGAGCAGACCTGCCAACAGCAGAGCACAGTTATTTTCTCTCCAGTGTAAGTAACATTTACGCAATGAAGTGTCAGAGTCCAGATTTAAAGACAGCTCTATGGCCAGACTCAGGGGGAAGAAGAGGAGTAGACAAAAATCATCTTCCTATGGGTAAATCATGTGTTAGCTACCCTGGCTGAAATTGGTGGGTGAGGATTGAGGGGGCGTGCTCAGGGATATGACTTTCCAAATACATGGATCCAGACAAGGGCTGGGGAGCTTTCCTCCGTGTGCGTGTAGCTCTTGCCATGTTGACAAGTGAACCCAGCTGAGCAGAAGAACAGAGTCAGCTCAGTGGAAGATCAAGCTAAACCCGAGTGGCACCAGAGCCAGTGTCATGTACTCGAAGAGCTTTGCCTGCATGGAAATGATTTTGTGTTGGTTTGACCTACAATATAACACACTGCCCCACAGCTTAGCCAAGGAAAGGGAGGAGTAGAGAGGGAGTCCCTGACAGTTTGAACTTGTCAACTTGGAGATCAAACCTCTGTAGACGATGCCATGCAGGACTGTAATTGTACTCTGTTATTCTGTAGATACTCAGTGTATCACTTGGCAGGCAAATTTTTGGTTTAAATTCTCAGAAAATACTGCTGAATGTAAACTTTTTATGTTCAGGTAAGAAAAGCTATGGGAATTAGACAGAAAAGAGATCGCTGTGAAGTTGATTTTATGGTCTGACCCTGAAAGAAAGAATACCTGCAGATGATGGCAGCATGAAGGTATTTGCTGTTGTTGAGACCACATATGTGAATGGGCAGAAGCCAAGCCTCTCTCAAGCCTGATAGTGTTTTCCAAGTGTTATTGCATTTTCCTAGTGAAACAACCTCTTTGAGATGAGGCAGTGTTTATTTCAAGCTATATAATGTCTTGCACTATCCCAGCTTCTTCAACCTTCTTCAGGTTTGAGCTCAGTTTTTCCAAGCTGTGTTCATCTTGTAAAGCTATTCATATATCCAGGCACGGGGATGTACATCGAGATATAATTTGCGGATAGACACTGACATTTAGAAAAAAACCATCAGACCAGGAAAACATCTGCCATGAACAAAGGTTTAAGGAACTATTCTTATCTCACGAAGTAGATGGATGGATGGTGCAGGGCACTTCACTGGCTTTGCTGTGAACTTTACACTGCGCTGCTTGCGTGGGGAAGGCTGTGCGGTGAGGGGGGCAGAGGTTGGCACAAACAACCTGAAGCAAGAGGGAGGTAGGTTGGGCCACTGAAGCACTCAGTGCCCTTGAGTAAGTGGCTTGACTTGCTCGTTCCTTAGGGTGACCTTGGACAAGGCTCTTAAATTCCTTTTCCTCAGTCAACCCAGCTGGCAAATTTGTTTGGGGGTGAAGAAACACCAAAATGACATTGAAAAGCAAGCTGTGCCCCTGCATTGCCCTTTCAGGGTAAACAAATCATACCCCAACATCCCCCCCAGCCCGCCATCAGGGCTTTTCAGCGTGTCCTTTGTGGAGCCCCGTGGAAAAGCCTGCATGCAACATGAACTACATAAATGGTACAGTTGCATATTCAGATATAGTGCAATGTTTGTTCATCTCTCAAAACGTGTGTACAGTACTGATCACTGTATTATCTGTGTGCTTTCTGCTAATTAGCAATGCAAATATAGAAAGATTCTTCTCCTTCCCTCCTTTTCCATAAGCAGCCAAAAATGCATTACTTTTTTCCTTCGTTCCTTTTTCCGTAATTAAAAAAAAAAAAAAATGTAGACATAATAAACCAGTGTATTCAGCATCTAGTGGAAAGATATTATTATAAGTGTGAAAGTTGGTTTTCCTGAAAAAGGACAGTTTTATTCATTGGCTAACAGAAAGTATTAGTTTTACCGTTCAGGGTAGAAACTGCCATAATTCTGGTCATATTTGTTTCTTCTGGCAGGGAATAAACTCTCTCTCTTTTTTTATACCTAGAGGTGAGTTTTTACTCTTTCTCTTTGAATTACATTGGTGGTCATCAGAGTGGTGGTGGAACAAGAGTGTGATGTTGCTGGAGTACTTCAGATGTAGTTGCTCAAAGCACTGCCACTATAATTCAAAGTGAAGAGAGTAAAACTTACAGCAGGCGCTCCAAAATGGAGGACACCGAGGTCTTTGTTTACTGTCCTCGTCCTCCTTCCCTTTGGGCAAGAACCAGCGTCTGACATCTGCGTTGCTGGGTACGTGGAGTTACCAGCCAATTACGCACCGCTGCAACACGCAAGACGGCTGCACGCGCAGGACGAGCACGGGGGAGTGGGGACGCAAGGACCAGGCAAGAAGAGATGCCCCCAGTGCCATCTGGGGACACGCAGAGTCACCAGCCGGTGCGGGGTGCAGGGACTGCTCCCTGCTAACAATAGCTGTCATCAAGACCAGTGGTCTGATTTAGGAAATAAAAAAGATTCGAAGGCACCTGGTATAGACGAAGAGTTGCACAGCTATAGTCTGCGGTGCTTCGCTGCCAAAAAAGCTAGGTGGGGTGAAAAGAAAAAGTGACCTTGTTTCCATGCTTTTTTCACCCCTAACCTCCAGTTTTGCAGCTTCTGCAAAATATTTAAGCAGATTTATCTTTTTACGAACCTTACCGTAAGTCACAAAATTGTACTATGCATATATTCCTAGCAGGATGTGTATTTATATATGATGGATCTGCATCAAAATCAGGGATATCAAAATCCAAAGTTTTCAACAAATTTGAGCATTTGTGATGCTATCATTTGCAGCTCCCTTTTGTGTTTGTTTCTAGAAGGGGTTCTGTGGAGAGTCATGTGATTTGTTGTGACCATTCCCAAATACATCATTATTCCAGAAAATTACTCAATCTTTTATCCACCAGATAAAGTGTGGACGTTCTCCCTGTGGAGCTGGATGCGTGCACTTGGCACAGATATATCCCAGCATGTAAAAACAGTGGCCTGATCATGCACAGAGCTCTTTTGAACAGCTGAGCACAGAACCCCCTTCTACTAATTTTTCTTGAAATGAAACCAGATCTGATCGCTGGCCTAAGCCGTGCTGTGGGACACCTGAGTGGAGACAGGAAAAGTGTTCCTCTACCTTACGCTTCACGTGGCTCCTGTCTGAGCAGCGAACACCGATTCTGTCCTTAGTGATACCTCCACAGATGACTCTGTTCCTAATTTAAGAGAATTACCTCTCTGGACGCATATTAATGTAATGGCGCTTAGCAGCATGTCATTGACAGTGCGTGTGCGCATGCAGAACTTTCTTGCAGTCAGATGTTCCCCTTGTTTTTTTAAAAAGGCACTTTTTAAGGGGAAAAAACCAAACTTTTCTTTAAGGATTACCTGAATCTCTCTGTAATTTATGGCAGCCCCTTGACACTGGAAGAAATTGCATCACATCCACATGAAAAAAAAAACAACCTAGTGGAAAGAGTGAGATTAGACATAAACTTGCAAGCTCTGCTTATAATGTGGAGCAACAATACATGAACATACTGTTCTGCTGCTGCTACTCTGGAGAAAGAATGAGGGTAAAACGTGTAAGAGAGCCACAGTTAAATTACTCACTATTAGCCCCTACAGTGTGCTTCCAACCTGCGTTGATATATATATACAGAGAGAGCGAGAATGTCACAGTTAAATTTTTTTTACTAGTATAATGAGGAAAGAGACCAACAGAAGAAGTTCCCTTGGCTAATTTTCTAGCCAGCAGCCACTGCAATGTTCCCACTAGGAGAGACTGAAGAAGTGAGAGAGTGATATAATAAATAATGACTGGCTCTGCTGGTAAGGAGAAATTATCACTGTGCTTGGGGGATCTAAGTATGTGCTCACCCAAGATACGGGGAGGGGGAGGGGGCCGGGAGCGCTCTGTCGTGTCTCGAGAAGAACATTCAGCGATGTTTGAATTAAAAAGGATTTCAGCCACCGCTTTGTCTGCTAAACCGGGGATGGGAAAGGCTGGACGGAGCGGTTCTGGGTGAGATGCATGAAAAGATGTCAAAGGAGTTTCCAGTCTAAGCTCTCGGTTTAAGTCTGCTCCCTAAAAAGGAGTGTGAAGCAAAGGTGGCTCACAGCCGGGCCCCAGGGTGTGAAGTCCCAGCGACTTCTCCAGCGAGCCCACTCCTGTGGCCCGGGCACAGCCTGTGGTGGGTGCTGCCTCAGCGGCTGCTCGCCCTCTGGCACAGGCCGGAGCCGGCTCAGGCCACGGAGGAGTCACCCCTGGAGGAGGCCCAGGCAGAGGCCGAGGAGGCTGTGTTCAGCTTGAGATCTCACCGCGGCCAGGGCCAACGCTGCGCTGCTGGGGTCCGCGAGCTGTTCTTGTGCGGAATAACACTGAAATGGTTCGGCTCTGGCTGTAATGTCTCCTCAGGCATAAAACTTAGCTACATATTTTAAAATCTGAAAGGTTTTTTTTCTTTAGCATAGATTAAAAGGAGGAGCAGACCAAGGTAAAGTCACATCAGTAGAGCTGAGCGCTATGTGCGTGTGTCTGTGTGTTTCTGCTCAAAGCCCCGTCTTGCAACGTGGCACTTGCCCCTGCAGGCAGGCGTAGTCCTTAGAAACAGAAAGGTGCAGTTCGGAGAAAAGGTCTCTTACAGGAAAGAAAAGAAGTGTTATGGCTTAGCCAAACACAAGTTATTCGGCTTGGTGCAGGGCAGCTGGGTAAGATGCAACGGTCTGTGATGCAGAAGATGTCAGTTCAGATGGTCAAATAGTTCTGCCTACCCTTAGGTCCTATTAATTAAACTACATGGAAAAACTCATTGTTTTGTTTGCTAAACACATTGTTGTGTTTGCTAAAATCTCTTGACTTCCAATGGTGAGTGAGATCAGCTATTCTGACATTTGTGCTATTTTAGCAAAAAAATCTCGTTAGAAAGGCTTGGAGAATTTTGGAGCCATCTAACCCGAGTTAGACTCCTGTCTGGGGCTTGAATTGCAGACACTAGTTTAAACCCCATAGCTAAACAGGGTCTCCTTTCCCATTTCCAAAAATAGTATGCTACTTTCTACATTTCGCCACATGTGCTGTTTCATATGCAGAAGTAAATAATCTGGGATTTAGTATGATTTAGTTGATTTAAATGAAAGCAGCTTTCACGTAAAGAGTTGAATACTCTCCTTCCTAGACTACATTTCAAGCTTTTTTGCGAAAGAAAAGCAGCGCCCTTTTTTTGTGCTCCAGCATCATGAAAATTTGCATGGTGAGATGCATTTCTCACCACATGCCAACTGCAAATTGTATTTGAAATGGAAAGTATCAATTAAATAAGCCTTTCTGAACTGCCTGGTGACAGCTGCCATGCTGCTGAATGTTGATGACACTTGCAATATCAACAGATTTGGGCCCTTGCACAGGAGATTATAAAACACTTCCTAGCCATTTAAATACTGGTTTAACAAGCAGATTAAGATCATAATTTCAATCATTGAAGACAGAAACGTTCACTGGGGAAGCCTTTTCTCCATGAGCACACCCAGTAGCATCTACGCTGGTGCTGGTTTTATTCAGTGGTTTCAAAACCCTGCACAAGCTAATGGAGGGGCAAAATGAAGCTGGTGCGCTAGGTCAGCGGGAGGCTGGGCTGACTGCTCAGACAGGCAGATCACCCTGGGAATCCAGGGATGGTTTGAGGGTCTGAAGACTGAGGAGGATTCCCCTGGAGGAGCCCCTCGGCTGGTCTAGCAGGGGGCTTGCCCTGGCTGGGGGGACAGGGCTGCTCCCCACCAGCTCAGCCCCAGCACAACAGGCATCAGGAGGCAAGGCAGGGCATACGGCGAACTTGAATGTCTTTTAAAACTAAGACAGTTTTCTGTATAAAATGCCGATTTGCTTGAGCCAATTTTTCTTTTGAATGAACACGGCAGGTTTGAGTGAAGCTGCCTTTTTTTTCCAGGTTGCAGTTCCTGGGCTGAAGTGAAAGACTGCAGACGTGCCAGGGGAGAGAATTCAACCGGGACCCTCAGCATCCCTGGTAGACAGTGTGCCTGCAGAGCTGCTGGCTATTGTGCAGTAAGGTTTTGTCCCTGTGGGTTTCTTTTTTTGCTAAGTTTATAAAACCTTGTATTTAGTCCAAATGAAAAGACTTTTTTTTTTTTTAATTCTTTAAAATCTTCTGAAAGCATGTAGAGGCATCCTTGTTTCCAGAGAAGCTGCAACCCGCAGTGAAGAGGAGGTGGTGTTAGAGTGTATGGTACATGGAAAAAGGAGTAATTTAGCAAACCCAAAAATTCCTCCACTAACGACTGAACCATCACCTTAACAATGCCCCCATTTCTCTAGCACAAACTTTCATTTTCCACACGTCTTTGCCATCCTTGCAGGAAAAAAATCCCATGTAGAGGTGAGGCACAGTCTGGTGTGCCTATGCCAACACACAGAATGTATGCGATGCAGCTCCTGCAAAGTCTCGGGGAAAACATGACCTGGGTGTTGCTTTTATGAATAGCAGATGCACTGCATTTTTAATATGAACAGTGTGCCTAATCATGTCTAGTGTACAGTACTTAGGTTAACAATATAAACTAGACCCTGAGAAATACAGCTATTGTAATCTTTTCATTATTTATCCATTTTAATCTCTCTCTATTAGGAGACTATGTATAATTTATTTTTTATTTCTGCAATGAATAATATAACTAAGATCGCTTTATATTTTTTATTTGAAAATTCTGTTTTAAAGCACTCTGTTGGATAACATTAGCTATATTTTCCCTTTTTTGATAATAAAAGTGAAAATAATATGCTAAGCTTTTGTACGGGAATGCATATTAGAATGCCCTTAATGCAGTGGTGTGCCTGGCACTCCAGAGACTCGAGAACTGCTTCAGCTGTGCACTGAGACCTTGGAGCTGTATGGCCCAGCACCAAAGACCTGAATACTCGTGCTAAATGGTTGGATTTCTGTGCTTTTAAAATCCTGTTTTAAATTTCTTCTCCTCTTCGATCCTATCCAGATTGTGGCCCTTAAAGCTGTTGCTGTCGTCAGAGCCACTCATTTTGCCAACAGAGTTTAAAAGACACCTGGGCGTGGACCTTAATGCTGCAACCTGGAATAGGCAAAATCCCAGGTGGGGATGGGGTGAGTAAGAGATGTTCTGGTCAGAGAAATGTGATCCAGGATCCATGGCTTCTGCAAGCATCTCCTTTGGTAGTCCTGAGCCCCTATGTCAAGCTGTGGAGAGCTTTCCAAAATGTCCAATGTTCAGGGATTTGGTCCCCAGTGAGGGTGAAAATGTCTGGATGCAGATGGCCTTCAAAATGAAACCTCTTCTTCAAAGATGCAAATTGCTAAATATTAATAACCCTAGTCTGAGGGTCTCCTAAAACAAAATCCCAACAAATTTTGTGGAATGACAGATGAAAATAAAAAGAGCTGCCTCCATCAGTTTGTTTCTTAAAGGGAAGTGGGTCGAGGGGCAGTGCAGAAAGGCAAGGATAGAAGAATGTCACCCAAGTCTCGGTCCTGAGAGACATACTCCTTGAGCAGCCTCCTTCCAGCAGGCCTGCGCTAAAATCCTGGCTGCCGCGGAGGAGACCGGTCCCTGCGCTGCCCCCTGCACTGAGCTGCCATCAGCCTGCGCTCTCCAGGAGAGCTTGGCTCTGATTTTAGGGGGCCTATCTCAACTCCCCACAAACTCCCCATTTGGAGTCTGCTCCAAATCTTGTCCCTGAGATTTTTGATGATTGCCATCACTCCCAATGGTATTTATTCCTCTGGAAAAACAGCGCTGAGTAAAAGAAATGGGGCAATTCTGGTCTTATGGGATTTATTTACTGAATTAGAGGATTGGTGCAACCTATTAAATATGAGTCTTGTTGGTCTGGATACACGATCGCCAAATTAATTTGGTGTACAGTAAGGTTAGCTCCCTGCCTTTCAAAATTGCCTGCATGACCGTGAAGAGCCAGCGTTAGTCCATCTTAATTCAGGATTAAAATTCTTCAGGAGGTGCCGTTTTAGCTCTTCATGGTCTCCCTGCTGCCCTCCCTCCCTTGCAATTCGTAGCAGCAGCAGCATCTACAGTAATGGAGAATAGCTGCATAGTTTAAGCAAAAGCCAAGAGGTTTGGACATCAAGAAAGCAACCCTCCCCACTCCCTGCCTCATGGAAGGGAAGACATTGTGCCCGTGGATGTAGGGCCCTAGGGTGGTTTTAAATTAGCTGAACACTCTACTTCTGCATGAAGTTTGGCTGCGAGAACACTGTGGTAAAACACATATTACCACTTTCCTACATTATAGTTAATCACTATTTTCTAGAATAGTTAAACTGCCATCCCCTCCCAGAGAATAATTACTGCTATTTAATTGTATTTATAATTTAGTATACACCTGAAAAATATGCTATAAAATATCAGGGGGGTTCCCTTTAATACTGGTGTTCCATTTACAAACTGTCACATTTATAATGCGTCTTTAATCTTCTGTGGTCTGCTAGAATTTTATATTAAAGTCTGCTTTGTGCTTTAAATATTAAAGATTCTGCAGTACTTCAAAAGGTGATAATGCCTGATGCTCTGGTGGTGCTTAAATCTCAACAGCTAAATATATTGAGGAATGTTCGGTGGCCCTGGCTTAATTAAACATGTATGTGTATTTTCAAATGCAATCTTTTTCTGCTTGTTAGGTTTTTGACAAACCTCCAAACAGGTCCAGGTGGAACAAAGCATGTAAACAAGCTTGTGAATGCAAGCTTAAAACACTCAAATTAGCACCTTCTTACAATTAATATGCAAACCCTGGGATCTCTGTTATTGATAATGCCATTTAATACTATTTGCAGCTGAGCCTTATATTCTAGCCTTTTCATTTTTCTAAACCGTGTCCACTTTAATTATGAGAAAATGTACTGTTAGAGACTAGTCATCCAATGAGACCCTATTTACTACAAGAAACTTATTCTACCCTGCATAACATGGTATAAATTACAAGGCTGTGATAGCATTTCAGTACACCATTTGCTTTACAGTGTTTAATGGTCTAATTTAGCACATACGGCCAAATCTGGAACCACCGAGGTATGCACATGGGTTAACACATAGTCTTTTTATTGTTTTCATTGCTTGTTCCCCACCCCCCATGGGTTAATAAATTCACTTATTGCATCTTCTCCTAGATGGGATTGCAAGTGCTATAGAGGAGGCAAACTCTCTCTGGTAGGAGCAGGCACGATACCCACTGATGGGGCTCTGCTCAGAGCCAGGGCAGGATGTGAGCCCCTCTCAGCACCCTGCTACCGAGTGATAGATTTATTAGGAGCAGACTTTTTTTATGCGAGTAAAATTGCTCTGACTGCAGCATCTGCTCTTGCCGGTTTCTAGCAACAGAAAAATGTTTCAGAATAGCTTTGTTCTTTTCAAAATAACAGGAGGGCAAGGCTCGGCAGCCCCAAAACATGCAGAGATTGTGCCCCGTGGCTGGTCCACTCATACAGCCGGTTTCATTGGCAGTCCTGCTAACCTGACTGCTCTTGCCCAGTTACAGTAGTTGGTGCAGTCACAGATAGTGCGTGTAATTAAGGTCTCATGTTAATGACATGCTGCTTTTGCTACCTTAAAATTAGTCCATATCCAAATGACCTGACCTGTCATTTCTTTTTAAATTTTACACTTTAAACTGTAGGTTTACTATTCAATTAAAGTGCTTTGGAAATGCTGCATATTTAAAACAAACAAACAAACGAACGTATGAACACAGACATATTCACAGATATGCATATGATATGATACATATATCAACAAACCAAATAGCTCTGCATGTATGTGGGAGCATTGCCTTCCAATTCTGCATAAATAGAGACTGGCCATAATTTGAACAGGGAAGGGAATATTCCATACATTAAGAGATGTGGGGAATTATTCCATTTGTTTTAGTGCAAATATGCGGCAATTGTCTGAATGCATTTGAAATATGATGAAAATATCTATGTATGCACCCGAGAAATGTTCTTTTATTCTATTGTAATAGGTAAGGTGATGGCAGAAACTGGGGAAGCTGAAATAGAGCTACTGCAGTTTTACAGGTGAGGCAATGTTAGCAGGAAATGACAAGCAGGCTATAGTTATTATAATACCTAGGGCAAAGCAGCAAGCATGCACAGTGATAGACAAATCTAAATTAATGATAGCAAGGGTGGTGTGGCATTTTAATGTAAACTTACTCTACTGTAGGGAAACTTGTAAGAATATTGTAAAATAGGTGAAATACCAATCGTCATATGTGACTACACAAAATGTTTTGTATAGAAAATATATATGCGAGCTGTAATACTGCAGCTGCCAATTCTTAAGGGAACTAACTTTCTTTTTTATTTTAGCAACACCTTAAAAGCCTAAAGATTGCTTTTGGCAAACATAGGACTACTACAATTTTAAATCTGTCGAACAAACACCTTAAGAAACCAACCCCCCCATTTTATCTTACATTTTAATAATCTCCTGTTCAGACAGAAGGGGACTGGTTAGCTAGTTGTCATTAAGTCCTTATGAGTGAAAACTGTTTCCCTGTTGGATTCAGCATGCTTTCTCAGTCTGTAACCACCACCTGTAATTAAACTGTCGTCCTAACAACATCAAGGTGCAGAGAGTAAAAGAGTCAGTTCACCTCTGGAACTGCTTGCTTTATGGAGCTCCACAACCCCTCAGAAATGGAAGCTCGGAGAAACCGTCTCTGTGATCTTTAATGGATTTTTAAAGATGACAAGAAAGGCAATGGGAAACTAAAGGCATGGAAGACATAAATTCCCTTAAGGTGCATTCTGAAGTAAATCAGAGCAACTGAAAAAGTGAACTCTTTGAGCCCTGGGATATCTCCCAGGTTTTTCAGCTGGACACTTACGGCTTGTCGGGTCCCTGAACACCTCTGCTCTGGGCATGCTTTGACACAGCGAGTCACAGAAAGATGAACAACATCACCTGAAGTGCTGTTTGAGGGGCAGAAAATTGCTCCCATTGCACACTGTGCTGCCTTTACTCTAAATCACATGACTTATTACAACCTTCCCTTTATAAAAGAAGTGCCATTTAGGTATGTTAACTTCTCCTGCTGTAATAGGCATGTTTCCCTCCTTATTCCACAACAGCTAAATGCAGTCAAAGAAAGAGGTGAAGATCAGGTTTTATAAAATCAAACTCGGATTGTTCTCAGGGCTACAGCTGCACGAAAGCTAAATAACAATAGGCAAGAACAAGAAGCTTAAAAAAGCTCTGTGTTACCCAGTATGTGTTATTTAGATATGTCTGTTTCTATAAACTGGTAGAGGAACAAAGAAAATCAGTTTCCCTTCCAAAGATATCTGACTACAGTTGCGAAGAAAAAAAAACTCTATTTTTAAGCTGTTTCATTTATTTATTCAATTTATGAAATCATGTAATGTATATTCATCTAGTCAAACAGAATTTGGATACAGGGTTTGCAGGCAAAATTACAATGTTAGTCTCATGCTTAATAATGAAAATATTTTAGCATATGCACAAACACACGAACTGTATATATTTGAGTGGAAAGGGATTTTGTGCAGACCTGGTTCAATCTCTTTTTGATATGTGGTGGTCCGATAGCAAATGCACCACCTCCCTTGTTTTGAATGCATTGGTATCGTTGCTGCCATCCCTCCCTGGCTTCTCTTCATGCAGCACCGCCTGATCATACGTTCCTGGGCCCTGAGGACTCAGCCCTACCCCTGACGCTCGCTGGGCACCAAGGACTCAACACACTGTGTTATGTTGGGGGACAAACAGGACCCAAATCTGACAGAGCAGCCACTGGTGTCTGTGCAGCTGATACCAGCCTGCTCACATCGTACCAGAGCTTTAGGCCGAAACACTGGAGGAATTACTGCATTACAGTACTTAATTACCTTGAGCTCTTCTGGATGTTCATCCTCACAAAAAAAAGAAAAAAAAAAAAAAAAAAGAGAGAGAAAAAATCCATTTTTAAAATTGACCTCTTACCCCCTATTTGTCTGCAAT